>QXTE01000067.1:5156077-5538757 GCA_003942145.1 Platysternon megacephalum
CTCGTTCACCTGCACATCTACCAATGTGATATATGCCATCATGTGCCAGCAATGCCCCTCTGCCATGTACATTGGCCAAACCGGACAGTCTCTTCGCAAAAGAATAAACGGACACAAATCTGACATCAGGAATCATAACATTCAAAAACCAGTAGGAGAACACTTCAACCTCTCTAATCACTCAGTGACAGACGTTAAGGTGGCAATTTTGCAACAGAAAAGCTTCAAAAACAGACTCCAACGAGAAGCTGCTGAACTTGAATTAATATGCAAACTAGATACCATTAACTTAGGTTTGAACAGAGACTGGGAATGGCTCGGTCATTACACTAATTGAATCTATTTCCCCATGTTGAAGTAGCCTCACACTTTTGTGTCAACTGTCCGAAATGGGCCATCTTAATTATCACTTCAAAAGTTTTTCTCCCCTGCTGTTAATAGCTTCTCTTAATTAATTAGCCTCTTACAGTTGGTATGGCTACTTCCACCTTCTCATGTTCTCTGTATGTATAAATATCTTCTTAATGTATGTTCCATTCTATGCATCTGAAGAAGTGGGCTGTAGCCCACGAAAGCTTATGCTCAAATAAATTTGTTAGTCTCTAAGGTGCCACAAGTACTCCTGTTCTTTTTATTGATTTCAGTGTCATTTTTCCTGATTTATTTGAGTGAAAGTGAGATCAGATTTAGTCCAATGTCTTCATAGATATGAAAATGAATCCAGAAACTATAGTAAATATGGTGCTTGTGTTAATTTGAAGAATCTGCAGGCACTTCGCAAACACTAATTAATTAAGCCTCATAACATCCATGTAAAATCTTCATTATTGTAAGGTACAAAACTGTCAACGATTGGTTAATATAGAGTCGTTCAGCTTTGATGTCCATTGTAATGAGCCCTTGTCGTATAATTTGTTTTTCAAAGGAGCTGCATTGAAATAATATTGCAAAACTGGAGTTGATAATTTATAGACTAGAATATCTAAATATGACCATAAATAGTGCATTCAAACCATAACTATTTAAAACCAGAAACTGTCTAGGGCATTTTGTGCATTACTCAAGTTTAGCATTTCAATTTAGAGTGCAGATCCCAATGGTGAGCTATTCTAATATAATCTGATATGGCCATTAATTTACCCAGTGTTAAATGTTTCCAATGTGACCTTAAAAACTGAGTTTCTGTCTGCTGTCCTATGGCATTTTTCATAAGAGTATGGATTTCTCCCTTGTCTTTGGCCAAAGTTTCCCTTTATCTCCCTCCTCCCTGCAATCTGTCATGCAGAATGTGCTGCAGCACTCTGCTGCTACTCCAGCACTGGAAGCACTTGAGTCATGCTGCGTGCATATTGTTCATGAAGCACTTTGGGAATGTTTGGGATGACAAAACTCTGGGTTCTTCCATCTGTTTCTTGCACTTGCATGTGTCTCATTTGAATTAGATGTTTAGAACGTCAGAGAGCTCTATTTGTACTTCATGTAATGCGATGGGGCCCTAATCTTGATTGGAGCCTTTAGGTGCTACCGTAATAAACAGAACGGGTTGGTAAATGTTCATTGTTTAAAGATGCCCATGGAATAGGAGAGTTATGTCTAAGGCTAAGATTTTGTTATGGTTAGTGAAAGTCAGGGACAGGTCACGGGCAATAACCAAAAATTCACAGAAGCCCGTGACCTGTTCCTGACTTTAACTCAAAATGCGAAGGGAGGGAGGGACCAGCACCCAGGGCTGCTGGGGCTCTGGGGTCTCCCCTGCCGCCACTGCCAGCTGGGAGCTCCAGAGTCCCCACTGCGCCCGCGGTGGCTCAGAGCTGCAGGAAGCCCCTGTCACCTGTGGCAGCTGAGAGCTGTGGGGGAGCCCCCATGCCACTCATGGTGGCTGGGAGCTGCAAGGTCTCCCTACCATATGCAGCGGCTGGGAGCTGTGGAGGAGTCACCACCCGCAGCAGCTGGGAGCTGTGGTGTCCCTAACTGCCCAGCAACTGAGAGCTGCTGGGTCCCCACCAGCTGACACCCCCAGCCATGCTGCCCCGGGGCTGAAGCGGAAAATGTAATGGAGGTCTCTGGAAGTCACAGTTTCCGTAACCTCAGTGACAAAATCTTAGCCTTAGTTATGTCCAATCCTGAAGTGCAGTCTGATTGGAACTGAAATACAGCAAGTGTTTAATAGTGTACAATGACACTAATAAAAGATAGTTTAGGACACGAAGTGAAGGATACTGTATGTAACTGAAATTACTTTGGGCCAGCAGTATTGCCCTGAAAACACAAACACACACACACACACCACTTTTATCTACCTTATACAAGACTCTGTTTCTATGCTGTTTACTAATGCACACCTTCTCTCCAAGTGTCTGAACAGTAATACATCTTATCTTAACAACTCAATTTCTCCTACACTAGACAGAGCTTAGCTTTTGCTTTGATCTATAATAATTCAGTCCAGAATGAGCATGTATTAGAGGGGTCTGGAAATCCGTTTTGGAAACATTTTCATATTCCTTCAGCCTATGCCCTTATATGTTTATAATAGACTTTTTAAAAATCATGGTGCTGTGTTTTGGAATTTCCTGATTAGAGGAATATCAGAATGCTGACAATCCTCTTGCTTTGGCTGTTCTGCATGCCACTCCTTACTCTTAGGTAGTACTTGCATGCCTATATTATTTATTACTGTCTGCATTAGTCAGATTTGTACTGAAATAAGTGAGTGTGACATATCATACTAGGAGTTTCAGAAAGACTTTGTTTCAGACAATCACAGTTTATAGGCCCCAGTGTAAATATGTCTATAAAAGGATTTACGCTGTGGCTCAAAGTAAGAACCAGTAAAAGAGCATTCAAAGAGCTTAGTACAATTTCTTTGCAGTTAAAGAATTTTTTGTTGATCAATATTTCTAGTTATAAATATCTTTTTTTAACTAACCGAACTGAATACTAATTAATCCCTCCATAGAGAGAATGCCACAGAACATTTGGGACAGGGACTGATTTTATTTGTGCCTTGTACTTTGCTGATCATGTTGTATGTAGATAACAAATAGTAAATTTAATCACTCCAAGTAGTTTTTAATGGTACCTGCTGTGCATGCAAGCGTGAGTGAGTGTGTGTGTGTGTATGCATGTGTAATATATAGTACAATCAAATAGTAATGTTTTTAAAGAACTTCCATTTCATTTTGAATGAAAGATGCTACAAAAATATAAGATCATTACCATCAATGGCACCAATTCAGCAAACCACTTAAGGAGATGCTTAAATCCATCCCATTCAGCAAAGCACTGAAGCACATAGCCACATCTTTTTAAAACTTTGATAAAGCTGGTACCAGAGCTTACTGGTTTCCAGTGATCACTGATGAAAAAGAAAACAAAATTTATGAAACATTACTGGCATGCCAATGCTTAGCTGTTGGTTGAGACTAAAACACTAGAATAGTGGCAAGTAGATTTATTTTTTGGTGGGAAAGAGAGATTAAACTTTTTAAAATACTAAGGTAGTACACATTGTTGGGATCATGAATAAATTAATATGATTCAACAGTGTCCCCATAAAGGAAAGATAAACTGGTGCATACTCTATAAAAGATCAGTAAGATAAATTGTACAGGAAATATAGAAAAGCAAGCATGCTTCAGGCACCCCATATCAAATGTGTAAAGATTTTTCTTTACATTTGCTCTGCAAGCCATCTTTCTTAACTGGGAAGGTACCTGGAAGTTTAATCTTGATTATTGTCAAAATTTTCTGCATGCTGCAGCCCAAAACAGTGAATGAGTCTACATTAGTAAGCAGTTTGGGAGTAAATGCTACAAAATTTGTTTCCAGATACATAATTTGCATACATTACAGGTAAAAATTTCAAAAGCACCTCAGTGACTTAGAATCCTAAGTGCCATTTTTAAAGAGATTAGACACTAGAGAGACAAAGTCTCATTGAAAATGTGAATGAAATCCTGGGCCCAGAGAAATAAATGTGATTTTTGCCATTGAATTCATTTTGGCCAGGATTTCACCCTTAGTGCAGAAGTTACTTTTCAAAATTAAATTTAGGCTCCTAAGTCTCTTAGGTGCTTTTGAAAATGTTATCCAAGGTGTTTATCATCAGTTACATATGATTTAACGTATGTTTTAATTACACAGAAAAAAATCTAATTAAACAATTTTGGTTTTGGTTCTTCTTTTTCACTTTTAACATATGAATATTACTTTTGTGTGTTAAACAGTTATGGTTACTTTCCTTCCGATGTATTTCAGGGTATTGTCTATTACTTGTTATTCTGTAATATAAACACTTTGTATTTGGAAAATATGAATTATTATTCTGTAAAAACACTAGGAAGTCAGATCTCAGTTTGAAAATCTTGTTCCCTTCCCCTCACCCCAAAGTTCCTCCTTTCAGATTTATGAAAGAAAACATTTCTTTCTGTAAAAGGTTTTTGTATGCCAGCATCTGGAAGTGTTTATTTCAGTGGCGTGTAATCTATCTGTGGATTTAGTTAGCACCAGACCCCCTTTTGTGTACTCCTGACTTAAAATTTTTATAAATGATCTTGTTGAATTTGTGCCAGCGTGCACATGGTTTGGCTGATTGCTGCATATATCCTTTACCTGCCAGTCACCTTTGATTTATATTCCTTCCCCTCTGCTTTTGCCTTCCAAAAATGGTGCCACTGAACTGTCCTCTAAATCATCTTATTGGATAAATTACTCCAAGATTAGATGGTACATTTTTGGGTGCTTTATGGACAGAATGCAGTTTTATAATCCATCCTTACCCACTTTCTGTAGAACCATTTAGGAAGGAGTATTGGACAAGGGAAACTCAAGCTGTCACTACTTGTTTATTACAAACAATTCTTTAAAATACTGTGCAAAATGCTGCAGATTTGTGCAGTATTTTATTGGGATAAATAAATAGTGGAGATGCCTCGTCCAGTACTCCTCTCTGATTGGGACTACTCCTGAGAATAAGATCTATATGATTGGCCCCTAGCATTAATATTCAGAAGAACTGCATACACAGGATTTGAATTTAAAACTATTTTAAAGCATTTAATTTGGAAAGGATTTCAAGGTCTATTTAGTATACATGACAATATTTTTGATTTTTAGAAGCTCCATTGCCCTCTTTAAGTTCAACAGCTAAACATTTTCAGGATGACAAAGGTTTCGTAAGCTTTACTTAATGACATTACTAATTTGGAGGGTTTTATGAAGTTTCCTGGAGAAAAGCAGGTGGCTTGGCAGTAATTTAAAAGTTTCACTATTTGTGGTAGCGGTTTCAAGGGGTTTCATATTTCTAAAGAGAGAGACCAAACAGCATATTGCTTAAGAGTATCTGACACAATGATGTATCATTCTGGACTAAGTTTCCAGGAGTTCAATGGTCATTAAACATGTTGTTTAACTTTATATTACAGTTTCCCAGCTGTCTCTACTGGGGATAATCTTAACGCTCAAAGAGAATTTAGTAATGAAAGAGTTAGCACGCAGTGCTGATGAAACAGTAAGTTGCCTAGATAATTTTATTAAACAGGAACATAGATTTTTAGATAACACAAAAATGTCTTTTAACTACATATGAAAAGAACTGGCTCATTTTCTCTGGAGCACTGGGAAAGTATTTACAAATGATCTGGATAGCATTTGATATCCTGTGGGGACATTTAAAATTCTTGGATTGCACATACATCAGTGTCTTAACACACAACACAGTACATGAATTGTTGCAAGCAGCATACAAGACTTCTAGGCAGTATAGATGTGGTCCTGTTCAGCCAGGAGATGTTGGCATAAAGTGACTCTGCACATGAAGTTTGCACTACAGGAGTGCAAAGGACAACTACTGTAATATCTTTTCACACACTTAGTGCTGGCAGTGCAAGTGCTTGTTTAGTTACATGTGTGCAGCTTGCTCTTTTACATGAATGTATCTGATTGTTTATTTCTTTAGAGTCACATCTCACAATAAAAGAACTTCTGGTTTGGCCACTTGAGAAATTTTTACTAAATCTGTTAGGAAAAAAAAAGCACAGACAAGATAGCTATAAAGTGCACGTTAGCTGTAACTCTCCTAGGAGAGTACACGTTAGCTCTGAATGTTGTAACCATTTATAACCTTTCAATGTTCAGCATGGCTTTGTTTAAATATGTAGAAATATATATAGCCAGATTTTCATTATCACCAAAGGCTCCTTCTGGTAGTGTAGAAGGACCTTAATGTGGGAGTATGTTACACTTACTCTCTCTTTAAGTTCCTTTACACTGCCAGAGTGATGTAAAGGGAGTAGTATAAATGAGAATCTGGCCTCAAGGTTTCTGTGGTACTAGCCCAGAATACACTGCAGCAACACAGATGCACACTGTATGGCTATTGTAGACTAGTATAGTACTAATTCAAATACAGTCAGATGTCTAAATGATAGAGTAACTCAGTGTTATCCGTTAGAAATTTCAGGAAGTTATATCAAAGTTAGGTACAGAAACATGCATATGCTATGCATAGATTGTAACTTACAGCCACACAATGTGTACATTCTGGATATGCACTGTCAGAACAATAAATAAATATTAGTGAATAACTGCTAAGTAATTTGAGAGAGATTCTTATGAAGAATGAAAATCATTCCTTTCTTGCCATTAGTTAGGAAAATAGTCTAGATTCCCTGTTATTTTTGTATTTAGGTGGGTCTGTTAATCCCTGTTAGTCTTAGGATAAAAACATTATGTATTTGGACATCAATGGCTCTTAGCCAAAGTAACCAGGGACACAGCCCCATATTTTGGGTGTTCCTAAACCTCTGACTGCCAGAATATAGGACTGGATGACGGGGGATGGACCTCTATATAATTGCCCTCTTCTGTTCATTGCCTTTAAAGCATCTGGCACCAGCTACTATCGGAAGACGGGGTGGTGGGCTAGACGGATCATTGGTCTGACACAGTATGGCCATTCTTATGTTCTTATGGACTGTTATGCAATATAATGTAGGTTGACATAGTCGCAAGTCTGTAAACTTCCCTCAGCTTCTCCTTGATATAATGATCATTCATTTATATATTTGTCTTTCTTCCTGAAAGATCCCAAAGCACTTTACAAATTTAAGCTACACACAGCAGTCAATTCATCCATCACTGAGACTGAGCCAGGTCTAAGGTGAAATGTAGCAGCTGTGCAATGGTACACAGAAATGCCACAGAGCTGTTTAGGACAGGAAGTGAACAATCTAGTTGAAACAGCAGGGGAATTACAGAAACCTAAAATATAATTGCCTGTGTTGGAATTAATGTCCCTGTTTTAATACAATTCCCATGGAACCTTTAGTTTCTACAAGTAGTTAGGAATTTGGTTTTATATCTTCTAGGACTAGAAAGACATGTTGTACTTTTGTGTTGAGCTTGAATACCTAGGGTACACCAACTCTCCTCATCCCTAAAGGAGGAATACCAGAAAGGCAGCAATGTCTAATAGTTTTATAACAAATCTGGGAGACACAGAAGATGTTTTATACTCTCAATTCTGTCACACGTCGCTTTTCTTTCTGTGACTGTTTCCTCAGCTGTAAAATAGGGATAATGATACCCACTTCAAAGAGTTGTTGTGAGTCTTAATTCATTAAAGTCTACAAAACAGTCTGAGTTCTCCAGGCAAAAGACATTATAAAAGTGGAAAATAATATTCTCTTGTTGTTACAGTGAAAACCTTTGCTGAGAATGACATCCCCAGAATAAAGTCATTTCTGGGTTTCCATTTTGAAATTCCGCCAGTTACAAATTTAATCCTGCAATGGGTTCTGTTTAAGAGACTCTTACACCCAGGCGTGTTCCATTGAAAATTCTAACTACACCCATCCCTTTGAAGGATCAGATGCTGAATTTGGACATGGCTTTAGCATTGCTTTATTTCACAAGGCACGTGTAAGCTGTAATGACATTTCTCCTTTGGAGCCAAGTGCCACTGAGAGATTCCTGAAAGGTGCTAAAGTGCCCTCAACTGTGACTGAAGTACGTGGGATTTCAGGGTGCTCATCACTTTGCAGAACTAGGCCCTTCTACTGTATTCCATGGGCAAAATTCTGCCCCAGGAAGCGCATGAAACCATTAGAAGCTGCACCTTTCAGCACAACTATGGCCACAGAAGTTTCACCGTGCAAGTACTATATACACAGTGCTCAAACAAGTAAAATTCCTAGAAGCATATGGGTGAGTTGGAAAGCAGCAGACAGGAGGATCTGGTAAAGTAGGATTGAAGCCTGTGAGCTGGTGTGCTGACGTGACACTGCCCCCTTTGGTCAGACGGAGCATTGCACAGAGTTCACTTGATCTGGCAGGGCGATCTGTCAGCTTCTCTTGCCCAAGTCTCTATAGTAGTCCCATTCTGGGCTATGAAGGGTGTGACATCCCCCGGGGTGCAATCTGGACTGTGAAACTGCTATGCCCCCCTTAACTCTCCTGCCGCGGCTGTCTCCTACACTGCTATGCTAGTGAACAGCAAACCCCTTCAGGTTCTGTTCACTCAGCCATCAGCATGCAGAGGCACACCAAGCAAAGTTACATGAAGGCTCACACAGCCACTTGTGAACTGTATACAGGGAGCTGCGAGCAAATTCCCCCATCCCCAGACTTGCACCCAGAAATATCTATTTTACACTGCTCAAGACCTTCTTGATCAATGCAAGCTCATTAATTAGTTCGCCACTCCATCAAAGGGTAGTAGACATGCACCAGCCTCTGTAATCTGAGCAGATCCCCCAAGCACTTTAGACAAACTATCTGGTTTAGATTAAACATCAAAATAAGCTTATTCACTAGAAAAAATAGATTTTAAGTGGTAGGCATAAAGGTCAGAGTTGGTTACATAAGAAATACTAAGTAAATAGTACACACATTCTAAATCCTAAACTTTATCAGGCTAAGCAAGATTTGAATCAAAAACAGTTTTTCTCACCCTGCTGGACACTGCAGGCAGTTTTCAGTTCACAGTTCATACTAATTAGAAAGCCTTCTAGTTAGGACCATCTCTTTCCCCCTCTTGCCTCCCACCCTCACCCCCCAGTTCAAGGAGACTTTTTTGTCTTCCAAAGAATCTTGCTTCCAGGTGTTGAGATGCGGGAAGAGAGAGAGGCCCCTTGGTGATGTCACTGTCCCCCATTATTCTTTTCTTCAGTGCTGGAAAAATCCATGCTGTGTCATGGGGCTAGGCAGCCCTCCTGATATACGTGAGCTGCTGACCATCCTTCATTATGAATTGCAAATTTTTGCTTACAGTTTTTGTCTATGTGAGGTTTGGCATGTAAGGCCTCTGTGTTTGCAGTTTCTTTGTCCTCTCTGAGAGGCTCGTCTGTGGGCGTTTCCCAGACTCAACATGTTTCAGTAACAAACCTATAGCAAAATCTCATAACTTTATATACAGTGATGATACATACATTTTGACAGTATAATGAGGTTCATCAAATCAAGTCTTTTCAAATGATACCTCACAAGGCATACTTTGTACAAAACATATAATCATACAGTGGGGGTGAATATGTGGGTACAGGGGGCACCATCGGCTACAGTATGTCACAGTGGGTTTTCTCCTTATATTTGGCCAGGGTCAGCTGGTCCTGCTACTGAGGGAGTCTGGAAATCCCTTCAGTCCTTAAGCCTCTGAGTGGCCAATAGGGGAATCCACACCTGCCCACTTCACTGCATTCCAGCTCAGGGCCCTTAAACCAGGGCAGGCGGAATCAGATGTTAACAACTCCTCCTGCTGTGCCCTGAGCTCCTTCCTACCTCCCTTGGTTTCTGTGGGCTTCTCCAGCCTGTAGATCCAGTCATCCCTTCTCTGGGGTGTGGTCTCCGGATGGGTTCTCAACAGCTTGCTGGCAGGAGTTTCCTTCTGCAGGCTGTTTGCTCCTCTAGTAGCCATCCTTGCCCCTCTGCTTCTCAGCTCTTTTATCCTCCAAGCCTCTGTGAGGCTGCCAGTCAGTGTTGGCCAGAAGTTCCTGAATTGACCCTTTGGTTGCCAGGCCAGCATACACCCCATGATAGAGCCCTACAGAAGATGTCTTATGAAACCCTCATATCTTTTCCTTCCTGTTTGCATTATCTTTCTTTCAACTTAATCCTATGGTGCTAGCCAAAGGTTTGTTAGGATCGGGACCCCATTGCGCTACATGCTATATACAGGAAGATATGGCCCCTGCCACAAAGAGGTTGCAACATAAATAGACGTGCTTGTTAGCTCATCAGCTCAGGGCCCATGTCTGCCCATCTTTTTGTATAATATCCAACACCATGAGGCCTCAATGCTAAGTGGAGTCTTTCATGCTGCACATCAACATACATAATAATAGAATTCTAACCCACCAGGTTAGATAAATATAGATTTTGTCCTTCAGTGTAAAATGCTGAAAATGTTTTACTGCAATGTATTCTAAGGGTGAATGTCTATCATATTTCTGTAGTTAGCAAATTATCAACTGTAAAAAAAAACACACACAAAAAAACAACTTAGACCTGCATTTTCATTTTACTGTAGAGCCTGATTCTTCTATGTGCTGCATATTTCTTTTTACACATTGCAAACGAGCCCAATTGAAAATTGTTTTCTCGTCTCCAGAATAGGGCTAATTCAGGGGGCCAAATTACACACTTGGCAGTAGTTGTAAATGTTTCCCCCACTGCACCAATGTAGAATGTCAGACTTTTGGCAGCTAAACAATATTTGTGAACTATGGGGCAAGTGGGTTTTTTTCCCCCTTCTCTGACCATGGGAAACCAGTGACTTGGTCTACCTTTGTGAAATTAAATTAAAGAGCCTGATGGGCTTTTTACTTAGTTAGGTCTCAATTCAGTGACTATTAAGAACACACTTAACTTTAAGCCTGTGGCTATGCCTAATTTTCATGGGACTTAGGCACGTGCTGGAGCCTTAGAGATGATTAAAGTTAGAATATTTTGAAAAAACAAGGAGTCCAGTGGCACCTTAAAGACTATCAGATTTATTTGGGCATAAGCTTTCGTGGGTAAAAAACCCACTTCTTCAGATGCATCAATATTTTGAAAGAATCTCAAAGTTTTTTTGAAATTTTTTTTTTTAAATTTCACTGCCCCACTAGGAGGTAGTTATACATTATGCCCTTTAATTATTTACTCCAAGGTCCATGCTCTAATGTGTTAATATTTTCTGCCTACATCCCCAAGATATAGCGACATGAAATATATTTGGCCTTTATGTGATTATAGGGTCTTTGGCATTGGTATTTGACATGAATTTAACATTACAACATCAGGAGGTTGATTTCTTGGTTTTCTGCAACAAAGGTGTCATTGCAATTAAGATACTGTGCCTCCTGGGTTTATTTTTTTAAAGCCAATATAGATGTTGGCAGCACTTTTCTCTGTTTTATATTTCTCTCATACATACAGTTGCAAAAATACTTGCTTTAGGCAACTATTATATAGCTGCATATGAATAGTTTACATAACTGTCTGACTAGTGTGTCATGCAGAAAACTAAAGTAATAATTTTATTTATGGACTAATAAAGTGAAATTAACATTTAAAAAACAACAAAAACTGGAAAGAGTAAACTTAAAATAAATCAACATAATTCCATCCATTACTTCAACCTTGATCATCAATGGTGTCGGAGTCAATAATAGCTAGACTTACAACTAGATCTCTGTGAATGAGTGGAAATAGCTGTGGGCCAGACTCTGCCCTGGCTACATGGTGGAAGCCCTTTTGATGTCAGCAGAAGTTTAATGCATGAATCAAGTATAGTAAAAGGGCCTTGTTTATATAAAGTAGGTTTAGAATTCCCTTATGGCCCCATTTTTTTTTTTAAGTTTAACATTGAAATTATGAACACGCAAGAAGTCAAGAGTTAAAAATTAATATTTAGGTATTCAGTGACCCTTGCTGGCATCTTGATTTCTGTTTGTGATATGCGGAAACAGAAAGTGAATTTTCTGAGCCATTAAGAAAACGGTTACGGATGTAACACATCTTATATTTAGTTTACAGTAGATCTTTCAGCTTAGAAGGATTTCTGCTCTCCTTGTGTAATTAATGAAAGCGTTAAAGGCACAGTAGTAGGTTGGGTTGGAACAGAAAGGATACTAACATTCCTACTGTAGGAGAAAAGGGAAAACTTTTCAGAAATATCTTTAAGGGGAACAAGCATAAGTCTAAAGAAGGAGTGGGTGGGGATGCAAGTAAGACAGCTCAATTGGGTTCAAGAATTTTTCCATCTCACTTTCCTCCATTTCTGATAGTAAAAGTATTAAAAAACCAAATTATGCATCACATAACTTCGTTGTGGGACATAATTGTCTGCAAGTACGTTAAAGGTGTAAGAACATAAGAGTAAAAGGAACTATTTAAGGTGGCACAAAGAGTTGAAATGAGGAGTTTAAAATGGGATGAAATCAAGAAAGGCACATTCCTGACTCTGCAGTCTATAAGACATTGAAATAGTTTTCCAAAGAGACATTTTGGAAATCCTACTGGCTGCTTTAGAAGTTTAGACATTTAAAGCTAGATAGGACAGAGCACTCGATCGTGTATTGTAGGGAACAATAATGCATTGCCAGGGGGCTTAGACAATGTTGGTCATTATCTGAAATGGAGGCAGAGCCCCTGCCAGGAATAACAGAATGCAGAAACTAAAAGAGTTATCAGATTACCTACTCCATCTCATTGCCAGTGCTGCATTGTTCCATATTATATATTTACTAATGTTACGTCCAGTCTAGTGTTAAAAGTCTAAAATGAAGGAGTTTCCAGTACATTCCTTAGAGACTGTTCCACACCCAAATATATTTCACTGTCAGGAAGATACAAAACCTAAAGTTTCCCTTCATTTATTTCATCCCATTACTCCTAGTTACTCCATTACACCGCGTAATAATTTCTCTCCTTCCTTAGTGTTTACACTCTTCAGATATTTATTGACTTCAATGGGGCCCTCCCTTATTTAGTTGTCACTTAGTCACACAAGAGAGAATGTTTATTTTATTTATTTTTCAGTTTGTGAGATGCAAATATTTACATCAGAAGAGCACCACAAATTAAAACATAACTTACTTAACTTACTGTTCACTCAGGAGGACTCTAAGAAACTCTTCAAAGCATAGAAAACTTTCTCTCTCTCTCTCTCTCACACACACACACACACACACACACACACGCTCTCTCTCTCTCTCTCTCTCTCTGTGCTTTAGGCAGAATCCTGAATTAATAGATTCTGCACAACTTGGAATGTTCCATAAACACCCAACCTCCCCAGCACTAACTTCACAAATAGGACTAAATTTTCAAAAGTGACCAGTGATTTTGAGTGTGTCTGGTTTTGGTTGCCCAGCTTAAGACTCCTGAAAGTGGTCTTGGTAGTTAACAAACTTGTGTTCTCTTGTTGTACCAATAGAAAGCGGGTTCCATAGTTAAGGGCCTCTCATTGCAGGGCCGGCTCCAGGCACCAGCCCAGCAAGCAGGTGCTTGGGGCGGCCACAACGGAGAGGGGCGGCACGTCCATGTCTTCGTTGGCAATTCGCCAGCGGGTCCCTCACTCCCTCTCAGAGCGAAGGACCTGCCGCGGAATTGCCGCCGAGGAATGAAGTGGCAGCGGTACGGCTGCTGCCGCAGATCGCAATCGCGGCTTTTTTTTTTTTTTTTGCGCTGCTTGGGGCGGCAAAAACCCTGGAGCCGGCCCTGTCTCATTGAGAACTTCCTGCCTCCAACTTCAGAATTTAAGTCTTGGTGCCACAGAAATGGATGGATCAGTAAGGGGGGTGGTGTGTTGAATTTAACTTTTGGTACAGTTCAGGCACAAAATAAATCATTGCACATTAGAAGTCTATATACAACTGCTTCTACCAGCTTATTAACACCTCTACAACTAAAAGAGGAAGATACCTGTAACTTTCTGGAAGAAGCCATATCGTAGCAAATATAGTCTATATAAAGTAGAGTGCTGACACAGGCCTGGTAGTGTGCTGAACATGATGACGTGTTGACAGGATTGCCATTATAGATAATAACGGATTTGGACAACAGAAAAATAAAAGCCTCCAGGGATCTATGTGTGTGTGTTATATAGGAGAATGTGATAAAACTGCCAGAAGCAAGCAATATCCATGTGGAATTATTACAGTATGAGTAGCCTGGAAATTAATTGGGTAGAACTTGCTAGCTGCTTTTTTTTTTTTTGCCCCAGTAGAAAGAACGCCATTCTAAATATTTTGGGTGCAAGAAAAATATTTAACACTGACTGGTCCTTAGGAATGTTTCATAAGTTGGCACAAGGAGCAGACATGATTAGTATGGAAGTAGGGTACGAGCTTTTGAGAAAACGTATGTAGTCATAAATTCAATACCTTATTCTCAAAGTGGCTGTGTTGGTAAGGAAGTTTGAATACTCTTGCTGTTGGGCATATAGCAAAATACAAATGCCATGGAACGATAATGCTTGCTGCCACTTTAAGAAGTTTCACACTTGGAAGTTTACTAGATTATTGAGGAAAAGATCCATCTGTGCATAGGCATTTGTACAGGTTTTACCACCATAGTATTTAGGTGTTTACAAGTATTAACACAATAAGCTCTTTCTAGGAAGTAATTTCTCTGTCCAACTATAAGTGACTAGATCTGCTGCAATGATCACTGTGGGAACAGAACAGAGAAACTGGATGGCTTAACAGATTGGTAATGAACTATGAATTCCTGTACTTGTAGGCCACTTGTCCAAATCCTCCCACTTTGGAAGTGAATGCTAAATTTTCTATAGCAACACAAGGCTTAATTTTACTGGGACTTTCAATTGTCAGGCCACACCAGAAGAAAGACAGGAGGCAATGGATGTGATTTAATTAGGCCCCAACTTTATTCACTTAAAATATCTGGAAGTACCCTGCAGTACATCGTGCAGTGCAACATCATTTCCTTAATCATTTCCACATAATCTCCAACCTGATCCCAGCTATCCTATTGCTGGGCCCCTGCCATCCTCCCCTCATAAGAGGGTTAACATGGCTAGAAAAGGAGGGGGGTTGGCTCCCTGCTATATCAGGCATAGGATCCTCTAACCTCTCTTCCTCAGCTCCCTTAAAGGATGCTTTCCTTTAAACCCTTTCCACATAATCCCCAGCCTGGTCACAGCCATCCTGTATGAGGGTTAAGGGGTCTAGAAAAGGAGGGGGTCAGCTCCCCGCTGAATGAGACGTACGAGCCCTGAACACCCATAGCTCAGGTCCTGTAAGGAATGTTTTCCTTTAAAACCTTTTCCAGTTCATTGTATCCTATAACCATATACCTTCCATAACGAGCACCTGCAGTGGACATCTGTCACAACGAGTTGCCAGCAATTTAGATTGTCTGCCTCCTCCCCACCACCTATCAGGATCCCAGATATTCCTTCCTTAATATCAGACAAAAATATATCTGCTCCCCAGTCAGATAGGTGAACCCCATCCTCCCTGAATAACTTGGGTCCCAGTAAGATATGTCCAGGGGAATAATTACAAATCCTCTTGGTCACCTATGAATTTGGCCACCTCCCTCTTCATATACCTCCAGCCTTATCCACCTGCAGAGACTTCATTGTTCCCCACCATATCCTCTATTGCAAACTCTGTTTAGCCTAAATAATTATCACCACTGGTAAAAATCCTAGATATGCACCAAACCCCTCTTAGCCTTGGTCATCAAGTCAACACTCGTACATCATTTTTGCCTACATCATTTTTGCCAATGTGAAAAAGAATCATAGCCAGTGCCTGCTCCTGGGCTGCCAAAGAGTGTACAAGTGGCATCAGCTGGTCTCAGAGCATCCCCCTCCTTGACCCAGTCCCTTGTTCCCTTTAGGGCGCTCCTCCAGCCATGCCAACTCAGAGCTGCCTCACTGCTGAGGCCCAGCTGTGAACCTGAGGGCCAAATGACCAATTCTGTGCCCACACATCCAATGACCAATTCTGTGCTTGTTCATGTGATCCTGAAAGAAGGAATTAAATGCAAAGAGTTCAGCACATAAGCCACTGAATTATCCTCCTTAACAGGGAGCTCCAAAATTGTGTGTGTTGAATGCCACCACTGATCATCTTGATTTATTGGGCTCTCATTCGTTGTGCAGTGGGTGTAACAATGCATTCCGGAACTGAGTCACCAGGGGAATCTCAACAATACGTATTCTTAGGCATTGCCATGAACTGAAATTTCCTTCACAACTCCCTTCTCCATGAGGAAAAAGTGGCACCTATGCGAAGAAAGTCTGTGCTGCTTTGACTGGGCAAATCGCAGCCTCCCCAATGGTCTTGCCATCTGTTTCCAGCTCTTCCTCTACCTCTGCTACTAGTTGTAAGGGTGGGGGCGCCCTTAAAGGGGCAACAAACCCTTTTCTTCTAGCCAGCCAGACCTGGACCCACTGCATACAGTTGTGGTGCACTTATTCTACACCTTTCACCAGCACTAAATTCCCCCACAGGCCTAAATTATCAAAAAATGACTCGTGATTTTGAATGTGTCCAATTTTGGGTACCCAGCTTGAGACACCTGAAAGAGGCCTGCTTTTCAGAGGATGGGTTCTCAGAACTTTCTGAAAATAAGGCATGTTTCAAGTATCTCAAGTTGAGCACCCAAAAACAGAGGTTACTGATAGTAGGGTACTCATAGTATAAAAGGTAAATATTGTCTCCTGTTCGTGTTTGTTCAGGCAAGAAACTTTATCAGTTATATTATAGCTTGCAGGCAACATTTATTGCTATGTATGGGAGCAAAGGTTGAAGTATGCCGTATTATTTGATTCCCACAGTTTACTACCCACTCATCCAAATCCTCAATGCACAATTTCCTTTTGCTGGCTGAACTGAACCTTTATATTTATTATTTCTCATTTTAAAAAATTGTTCCCAATGTTATAAACTTTATTTTAAAAAATGAGAATTGAGATTTTAAATATATTTTCAAAAAAATATTTTAGCTTCAGAGTAGTGGAGCAGCACACAAACCTCTGTGGTCAGTATTAAACTCTTGGCTTCAGCAGTTTTTGAAATGTATACCAAGAATAAAATTGGCTTTTGCGAAATTCGGACTTATATCGTCAAAGCTGAGACTCTCTCATTGTAATAGGGATCAAAGCAGTTTCTTGGACACATGTTTTAGCAAGTTAAAAAGAGACTGAATTATTTTTTTATTTTTTGCAAATATGTAAGATCACTTTGGCCCATATCTTGCAATGAGCTCTGATGCAGAACTCATTGCAGGATCAGAGCCTTTACATTTTTATAACTCTTCACCTTTCAAGTTGCACAACCTTACTTTAGTGATAACTTAATATGCCCTCTTCAATATTTTTGTTAAAGAAAGTTAATTAGGGATTGGAAAATAATGAAGAGGACAGGTCACTAATAAAAAGCAACTTGGACCACTTGGTAGGCTGGGCGCAAGCAAATGTGTGTTTCGATACAACCAAATGTAAGGTCCTATATCTTGGGGGGTCATGGTTGATAATCAGCTGAACATGAACGCCCAGAGCAACACTCTGGCCAAAAGGGCTAATGCAATTCATGGATGCATAAACAGGGGAATCTCAAGCAGGAGTAGGGAGATTATATTACCTCTGTGTTTGGCACTGGTGTAGCCACTGCTGGAGTGTAGTGTCCAGTTCTGGTGTCCACAATTCAAGAAGGATTTTGATAACTTGGAGAGCGTTCCAAGAAGAGCTATGACAACAATTAAAGGATTGGAACGCATGCCTTATAGTGATAGACTCAAGAAGCTCAATCTATTTAGTTTAACAAAGAGAAGGTTAAGGGGTGACTTGCTTACAGTCTATAGGTACCTACATAGGGAACAAAAATTTCATAATGTGCTCTTCAAACTAGCAGACAAAGGTATAACAAAATCTAATGGCTGGAATTTGAAGCTAGACAAATGTAGATTAGAAATGAGATGCAGCTTTCTAATAGTAAGGGTAAATTAACCATTGGAACAGCCTACTTAGGATAGTGGTGGATTCACAATCACTGGCAATTTTTAAATCAAGATTGGATGCTTTTTAAAGGATATGCTCAAGTTCAACCACAGCTATTGGACGTGAGCATCCTATGGTCTGTGTGATGCAGGAGGTCAGACTAGATGATCTGTCTAAATTGTCCCTTCTGGCCTTAAAATTCATAGGAATCTTTGAGTTATAGTTTATGAAGTAATGCAGTAGAACTTTCACTGCTCTGTGTTCCATAAACGGTCAGTCTGCATGTCCACATAAAGTGCAGGTTTATGGCTTACCAAATGTGAATTTGAGAGGTTCTGGCTTTCATGTGACCTAATTTACAAAATGTGCAATAATAAATTTTGGGGAGTTAGTTTTGGAATAATTAGGTTCATTGTCTGTTTATTCATGCTAAGTTATGTGGCAGATTCTGATCTTGCTTACTTCTGATCTTGCGTTACTCTCAGAAGATCCATAATTGTCCCTGTACAGTTACTAAATATTAATAAATTAGATTTTGGGCAAAATGCACATTTGGTGTAAATCAATGTAACTTCTTGAAGTTGATGGAACTATGCCAGTTTATACCAGCTGAAGATGTGGTCCATTGTTTCCATATAGTGCAGTATTCAATATATCTGCTCTGTACACACGTCTCACACATTGAGAACAAAACATGCTAAAACACCACCTTAATTGCAGTAGTGGAAATAACAAGTTATTTCCATTTTTTGGATGTCATTGGCACATTTCCATTTTGTCAACATAATTAAGATATATTAATATTAATCTGGTAAGTACCATAACTTTACCTAGTGGAAAAATTAAATAAAAAGGGATCATGAGAACATTTTTTCAATATCTGTTTCGATTTTAATACTTTATATTGTTGTGAAATGTTATAAAAAATGTGTCATTATGTTATTAGCCTGTTAAAAAAACAACCAGCAACAGATGCTAGTTACCCTGATTTTTCTCAGTCTATTTATGGGGATGTTTTATCAAAATGGCTCTTTTAAAAGTTATAAAGATGTAATACTCTCCTAAATTAGGTCATAAATGCCTAATTTGGAAAACTAATACATTTTATTATTTTTCAAGTATGGGATTATGTATATTAAAATATGCAGCTGTTACGAAGTCTGGCTTCAGTATAACAGAAACATATTGCATTATAAAATCTGTTAGTGTCTTTGTGTATATATACACTCTTCATACATACACACACACAAGATTTCTGCATGTAAATGACTAATGAATACTTGTCCAATATTACTTTGGAATAACAAGGCTTAATTTTTAAAAAAATGAATATTTACAAAAGATTGAATATATAGCTAAACATTGTAGCCTGATTTATAAACTGCATGCATCCAATCAAGGCTGGCCCTAGACCATACAGCACCCCAGACGAGGAGCGTCTTCGATGCCCTCCCCACCATTTGTTAAACTTTTGAGTACCTTATTTTTTATTGCATTTGTAGCCCATTTCATTACTTTGATGCACGATTTGCATGCATGGTTTATCCATGTCATATAAGACAATAAATTTGCATGCTAGCATCTCTAAATCTGTATTTATTCATGCCATATATAAGCAAATAAAAAATTCATTTTGTTTAAGTTAATAGAAACTTTTTAATTTTAAGAATAACTGAAATGTACTAACATCAAGAAATTGAACTGTGTGCCAACATTGGGCGGACCAGTGTTAAATAGTGTTACAATAGGTGACAGCCTTAGTATGTTAACCCTAATCCTGTAGTCCAAAAGTCACTTTTCTCGCCTTTGCCCTTGCAAACTGAAGCACAGTGTCAGAGAGATCCAAAGACTGGCCAATGGCATTTTCAAGCGATAAAATAGCAACCAATGTCAGTCTTTTATGGCCATCGTTGATCGAAGATATGTTTTAATGAGCCTGAGCTTTGAAAAGCTGCGCTCACCACTCATGACTGTAACTGGCAGCGTGAGCAGAATCTTCAAAGCTATCCACACCTTAGAAAAAGTGTACTTCAGCTCTGCATCATGAATGAATTGGAGAACTTGGAGTGGAGAATGCCTGTGCTGCAAAATGTGACGGATGTTGTCCAATTTGACAGAAAGGTCTTTATAATTAACATCCGAACAGTCCCCATGTGTCAGCATCCAGTGAAGGTCTATACAATTGTTCAAGAATGTTTTCCTGTTTGCCGGCAGCTTACTAAGGTCATACAGAAAAAAACAGGTCTTTTCGTGGTGCTGCATTTGTCTAGACTTTTCTATGATGGACACTCAAGCAATGCCAATGAGCGAGCAAAAAAACCTCCCTCTTGCATTTTTCTTCCGAGTTTCCCCATCACCTCATCTCTGCCCTCATAACCAACCAGTTTCCTCTTCCGATGAATACAAATTTCCTTGAGGACAGGCTACGTTTTCCACCATTTCTTTGACAACAGTGATGGGTATCTTCAAATCCATTGTTTCTATAGGTCACAACGAAATAAAGGCAGCTTCTCATCAAACTAATAGTGGTCGTAACGTCCATCCACTGAGTTTGTAATGCGTTGCTTACGAGGTTTACTTGGAACAGCATATTATGCCAAATTGAAGTCAGTGATCTGGTTTGCCAGGCTTTGTGTCTCATGTCGGACTCCAGCTTCGGCTTTACTCAACTGCTCCACTTCCATCAGGGCGTTTTCAACCTCAGTCACTTGGTACCTCTCTGGCCTTATGCTATCAATGCGGCTCTCCCAGCGAGTGTCACTTAGTGGCTTTACAGTCAGATTTGTCACATTGTCCATGAGGATTTTCCACCTGATAGTTGACGCTGAAAACAGGATGTATATCCTTTGCAGTACTCCAAAGAGAGATACTGAATCTAAAGAAGATGACGCTGCATCTGACACAACCAGGTTGAGGGAATGGCAGCCAGAAGGCATGAAGAAATCTCTTGGATTCAGTGCAAGGATCCTGGATGCCACTTTTTTTTCCCTTCATGTTCGTGCCATTGTCGCTTGGCCGTGGCAATCCTGAAGCCTTATTTTATTCTCATTCAAAATGTTCATACACCATTCTGTTAGGCCTTTTCTGGTAGAGTCGTCCACAGACCGGAAACAGATAAAGTGTTCCTTTTCTTGGATAGAGCCATCATCATCATCAACAAAACTTACTGTAAATAACATCTTTTCACTGTGACTAATGTCAGACATGTAGTCCATTATTACGGCATAGTCCTTTAAAAATCAGTGGCAATCTTCCCAATTTATATATTTAGGTAAAGGACTAAAGGTTTTTATTCATAGTGGGGAAACAGACGATACAATCCCACACACTGGTAGGAAATCCTGTCCATTATAACACAGAGAGTTTCTTTGTTTTGTCAAAAATGTTGTAGATGTGTTCTTTAAAAAATAAAGTAAAATGAAGAGTCTATCTTAAACCAACAAAAGCAAGAAAATTCAGTGTCAAAATTTTCAGTCCATCACAAGCACATCTTGTCAGGATCAGTATGTAATGAATATGGCCCTGATCCTGGTGGGTGCAGAGAAACTCCTGCTGATTGATTTTTTAATTTTTTTTTATTGATTTGTATTGATGCTCCATGTTGGCTCATGGGCGCATCTGCCTATATGAGCTTCCAGAATCAGAGCCTATATGAGGCAATCTTCGGGACGTTTGCTGTGGTACTTAGAAACATAATCAGCATACTAATCAATTAACTTTCTCCACATAGTCTGACAATATGATCTTAATCTGGCTGCAGAAACTTTCCTGCCTGTGGCAATTTATTGCCCAAAAGTGTGTGAGGTGCTTTACAGAAACACACAAAAAGATGAGGGCTCTGTCCCAAAGAGTTTACTGTCAACTTGACTTGTGTCTTTTTTAGGTAGACTGTATATAATTTCATGTGATTTTACTTTTTGTAAATAGCACCTAGATGTTAACATGATAGGAACTCAACAAAAAATAAATAAATACAATTGTAACAGTTCCTCCATATATGCAGTCTCAGTGCATATATGAATAAGCATCCACAATGGCTTATTTGGAGGGAAAATGTAATTAGTTATGTTTATATAGAGTGTGAATTGTTAAACTAGCATGAACAAACTAATAGCATTTGTAATGACATTGGAGCTGATTTGATATCCATGTTTGAGATGGAAGAGAAAGAGTGATAAAAATGAGGGGGGAAATCAATAATTCTTAAAATCTTCCATTGACCTAGTAGTGGGCTTCTTATGACATTAATGTAATGTCAATGATTTCACTTCATATTTTAGGAGATACTTCTGTTGATTTCAGATAAATAAATATAGGTTTTGTGGGATTTATCATTTCAAATGTTAAATGCATTCAAGCAGTTTGAGACACTTACACCCAAAAGTTAACTGGTCTGAATGTTCTTTTGAGACAATAAAGTATCATGGAAGGTTTCTTTACATCAAAGGGAGCTGTATCCACACACATCCATTTCTAGCCCCAGAGTTTTCTCCATATCCACAGAGTCACCTTCAACTTAGCCTTTAAGTTATTTATGTTTAGAAATAGATCTGAGTTGCCAAGTTTGGATCCAGTGTTCCACCATGTTTTGGTGTGTTTTAGAGTTGGGTTTTCACATCCATAACCAAATTTGCATTGAATTTTGGGGTGCTGGGGTGTTATGTTCCAGTTAAGAAGTTTGCAAAAATGCAGCAGAACCCTGGTCCAGGTATCTCTGAGCTTTTGGGACTGTTTGATGCTAGTCTTGAATTAAATAGTATGGGCCTAAATCTCCATACTGGTCTTTCATTTCAATCTTCATTTGCTTTTGGTATACTCATCGGAAGGATTGGATGGCTTTCTACTCTTCCTACCCTTCCCTTACAATCCTAGCAAGACTGACCCTGTCCACAATATGGTTATCGTTGAAATCATGGTCTAGTGCATTTTTCTTGATCAGTGTGAACAATTTTTTGTTTTGCTTTTCCCCTGACAAGCATGCTAGAGACTACACATTAAGCTAGTCTAGCATGGTTTAATTGTTAACCTAGTTGGTCATAGTAGCTGTGTTGTCTGCCACCTGAGTGTAGGTAGGTCTTTTGTCAGGAATCTCAATTAATCCATCATCATTTGATCTCAGTATGCAGTTAGGATAAAAATGTTATAAAAATAAGCTTTTTTACCTATGAACCTTAATCTTTGGTGGATCTGCCATTTAAAGGTCATGCTTTTTCTGACTGTCACATTATACAAATGCTTAGTAAATTGCGAGTCACTGATAAGTCCAGGGCCTCACTCAAACTAATCAGATTCTATGAAGACAGCATAAAATATGCTGTGAAGTGGCATCAGCTCCAAAGATCAGCAGTCAGTTATGAGTGTCAGACAGTGCTCAAATCAGGAATTTGTGTATCTGAAAAGATCAATATTGTGTAAAACTCAGATCAGTCGAAAGCCTCTCCAGTGTTTTTCTGAGGGAGTTTCATAACAAACTATTGCTTTCAGTGGGTGGATGTGCCTGTTGCTTCACTACAGCCTGATAAGGTATCGTATTGCCCACCCCTTGTTGAGGCTCATTTCTTAATTTAGCTTACCGTTCAAATGTCCATAACAAAACGTAGGCAGAGTGAAACCTGGTAAACAGTTTTTTTATAGCTCCAAGGTCATTTTTTTCAGATAGCTTCTCATGACAAATTATTCAAATCCAAATTGCTTGTTATGTACATTTTGCTTCTCTTTCATCCAAGCATTGACTTTCAGGCATTAACACTTTAGCTGTGGATATTTTTCTAGGCCTAAATTTGGCAGATTGACTTTTTCCTCCCTGATGAAGATAGAAGGAGTATTTCAAGTTCTGTCAGTGGTCCCATGGCACCCTTTGCTATGTGGCAACCCCTGCAGCAAAAAAGAGCGAGTTGTGGCTCCTGCTAGCACCTGGGACTGACACTCCTGGGACTGCCAGAGGAGAAATTGAGGCAGTCCCTGGTGCCCAGGTCAGAATATATTGCTGCTGGGCAGCAGAAGACCAGACCTTTAATCAGCAGCATTCTCAGTATACTGCCAAGTCTTTTGTCACTCTACAAAGTGCATAACTCTTCTTAAATGTTTTTTTGAACAATGTGTTTTCCAGTTTGTATGGTGTATAAGAGCATTTTGGTTATAGTTCAGGAACTTACTTTCTTCTGTTGTTTTCAGAGATTTATCATCCCCTTATTCAATAATGTGAACTCTTGTCTTTTAAGTACAGTATTGTGGGGAGGGGTTGTATGACAAGGTTATTCTATTTACAAAGGTTTATTCCACAGTTATTCACAGTCTGACTTGTTTGACAACTGGATTGATAATTAAGGGAGGTCAGTAATCCGTCTGGAGGGGATTTAGGTAATTAACCACAGTTTTTCAGAAAGTACCAGTTAGTGCATTTACACGAGAAGGTATTATGATACAGTCGTTAAAATAAAGTGACCAAACAATAGTATCTGAGGGTTTTTTGTTGTTTTCTATCCTAAGAATAGGATGATATATGTGTTATCACTGTGATGACATAGCCCTGGCTCCAGTATGTGAGGTATTGTATATATGTTTTCATAATTAATGCCAATACTAATAATGCGTGTAATTACCATAATCAGCGTGTTGTGTTCAGGTTCTTGTATTGTGGCATCTGAGTGCCTGTTAAAGGGCCACCATCAATTTGAAATCTAGCTGGTTTAAAAAATGTAGTAAAGTGCCACTGAGTCCCTTTGTCAATTTTGCAGTCATATTTTCCAAAAATGTTTCTTTTCCCTTTTGCCGTATGAAAGACCTACACAAAGCACAAAGAGGAAACTCACTGTACAGGGGAAAAAGTGAAATTTACTATATAAAAAATTCTGTCAAATGGACAAAGTATGCAATTGGGGGGGAAAAAAAGATAAATATTTTTCCTCTATCTTTAAACTGCAGTTATTTTAGGTGTCCACTTATAACAATAGGTGGTAAAAGGTTTTTAATCTAGAAGCCTGATTTTTAAATTGATTTTTGTCCTTGTCATATACACCTCTACCCCGATATAACGCTGTCCTCAGGAGCCAAAAAATCTTACCGCGTTAAAACTTGCTTTGATCTGCTGGAGTGCGCAGCCCCGCCCCCCCGGAGCGCTGCTTTACCGCGTTATATCCGAATTCGTGTTATATCGGGTCGCGTTATATCGGGGTAGAGGTGTACATAATAAATATACTAAAAATTGTGGATGGAATACATATTATTTTTTTCTGAACAAATAATATGCATCTTAAAATGGATTTTAAACTATTTAGTCAAGAAATACACACACGAGAATACTTCATTATGTCTTTGCTTTAAATAGTGCGCATGCTAAAAACTGCATACCATAATTAGTGCACTAAAATACATATTTAACAGGGTTAAAAATGATTTGTTATAAAAACAAAGGGCCTAAATACAAATTTACACAAGCCTCAATATGTATTTACTTGAGAAACACGCACTCAAATATAGATTTATATAGAGAAGAATAACAGTGGGGTCTGCCAGGTGAATAATGGGCACCAGGAAATGGCTGCAGAACTCTGGGCACAACTGAAGATTTCTGATTTTATTTTTATAATTTCTATTGTAAAGGTGTCCAGTCAGGACAAGGACCCCATTAAGCTAGGCAATGTATCAACACACAGGACCTCTTCCAAAGCCTTTCTTCAATGGGCCTTGAATCAAGCCCATAATGAGAAGGTCCCTACCTTGAAGAGTTTACGGTATAATTTAATATACAGTGTAACAAAAAAAGGAGAGGAAAGGAAAAGACAAGTGGAAAATGAGAATAGGTGGTAAGATCATGCAGTGACACAGGCTAGCTGCGTGTGTAACTTTATGATTCCAAATAGCTGAATTATATGTATTTTCCCTGCCCCGATACCTAGCCATTGGCAGTTGGCAGTTTCCTAGTGGTAGAAGAGGATATTAAAGAAAGATTTGAGGGCCAGATAGTGGCTTCACAGACTAATTCTGGGAGTGTGAGGGATAAGATGAAGGAAGGTGCAAAGTGATCAAATGAAATGAAAGGGGTCAGGGGAGAAACACACTCAGATACAGGGGCTGATAAGTAGGGAGCGGCAGAGTCATGGAGGGCCATAACCGATGAGGGCAACAAGCTTGCATTTGATGCGCTGGGGAAAAGGGAGACCACTGAGAATTTCATAGGATGGGGAGACATTGTGACAGGGCCAGAATGTCAGGGAAAGGAAACAATCCCAACAGCTTCATTTTTTGGAATGGATTAGGAGGACGGTGGGGTGCTCATGCTGGAGATGTTGGGTTAGGGTTTCAGCAGTAAGGACAGAGAAAAGACTGGATTTTAGAATTTTTTTAGGGGAAGGTGTGGCAATATTTGGACAGGGAGGAGTCAAAGATGCCATGTAAGATGCAGGCCTGGTAACAGTCTGGATGGTAGTCTTGTCAATAGCAACACTACTCTCTGGGTGGGTTTGGGAGGAAAGTTTGGGAGCTGTTTTAGCCAGATTAAGCTTAATGTGAAAGAAGTGGTATGTCTGTTTAAAAAAACAAAATCCATAAATATGAAACTGTTCACTATATACTCACAGAAGCCTGAGGGAGAATTTACCTGGCTGCCCAGCTTAGCTCTAGGGAGAGTTCTTTGGGATCTCTCAGATACTGAAGTGTAATACATTTAATTGTTAATGGAATTTGTATTTATGAAAAGGCACTTAGCATGTTTAAAAAACGGTTTTAACTTAAAGTTCTTCTTCGAGTGCTTGCTCATGTCAGTTCCACTCTAGGTGTGCATGCGCCCACATGCGCGGCCATCGGAGGTTTTTGCCTTAGCGGTATCCATAGGGTCGGCTATAGCGCCCTCTTGAGTGCCGCGCCCATGCATCGGTATAGTAGGCACCGCCGGCCCTACGCCCTCTCAGTTCCTTCTTACCGCCCGTGGTGGTTAGTCGGAGCGCCTTTCCCTGGCCTCGCAAGGACTAGCGGTTCTTCTACTTCAATCTTAGAGCCTTAAGGCTTTGTAAATACAGGTCTGTCTCATCTTATGCTGGGGTTACGTTCCGCGGTCAGCGTGTAAAGCAAAAACCACGTATAGTCAAAATTACATTGAGTGTAATGGCGGGCGGAATCGCCCGCACTACAGAAACAGTATTTAAATTGTTATTTTTCTCTTTTTTTTGTTTTTTTTCTTGTTTTTGCCGACCGCGTAAAGCTGAAATTGCACATGTTAAATGCACCTAAGATGCGACAGACCTGTAGTTCATTTACAGAAGTTAGTTAATAAGTAGTTAAGTAGTATAGTTAGTATAGTCCCCAGCGGGGACTTTGCCCCACGCAGGGCATGCCCTGGTCTCTGGGTTTTAAGCCCTGCTCTGACTGTAACAGACCTATGCCTGTTAGTGACCCCCATAGCAGCTGCCTCAAATGCTTGGGGGAATCACGTGTGAAGGAGAAGTGTTGCATCTGTAAGAACTTTCGTCCCAGAACTCAGAAAAAGTGAGACATCCGTTTGAGGGCCTTCCTTATGGAGGTTGCTCTCCGCCCGGCGTCCGAGGCTTCCCAGCCAGACTCTGCCCCGAGCACCACGGCCTCGGTGCACAGCACACCCCCAGCACCAGGCTCCGCCCAGCACCACTCCCCATCATCGGTGCCTAAGAGGAGGTCGAAGAAGAGTGACTCCCTGGCACCAAGCAAGAAGGGCAAAGGACCCAGTTTGGGACGACAGCCCACATCAGAGCCACATGGGGGACGCACCCCCGATGGGGCCCCCTAGCCTCCTGAAGGATCCGCCCCCCACTCCAGGGAGCGCTAGGGGACCCAGACTGATGACAATGCCGATGCCTTCCCAGGCTCTCCCGATACCCAAGAGCAGAGGCCTCTACCAGTGCAGCGCATGTGCCACAGGTTGCAGCAAAGGCTCCCAATGAGGGCAAGCCAGACATAAAGACCCTCCAGAGGGCGGGCAAATGACGCCGGTCTCCGGAGACAAGATAGTGATCCCCGTCTCCACACCACAGGTCTCTGTCTTCTGCGGGACGTCCTACATCGCCGGCACCACGCTCACGGTCTCTGCACTCTCGACGCAGGTCTCCTAGAGGAAGGCACTGGTCACCGTACGGCCAGCACCAATCATTCTCCCGCCGGCTGTCTCCTCGGCACAGATCCCCATGGTGGGAGCGATCTCGGTACCGATCCCCCTGGCACCGATCCTCCTACTCGAGGCACCGGTCTCCTGTGGCGACGGTTAGCCATGAGACACAAGCTTTGACAGCCCCTCCATGGTCACCGGAAGGAATTTCCTCCGGTTCGGAAAGGGAATTCAACCCTTCACCAGCGCAAGTGGGCGTCTGAGGTTGTGTCGATCTCCGCGATGCTGTCGTGGCAGTAAGGCCAGTGGCCAGTGCAGTGGCCCTACTGGAGTGTGTGGGGCATGCCTGTGATGCCGATGCCTCAGTCAGTCCATTCCTTGGCCGCCGCCTCAGAGCAGCAACCAACAGCTCCGGTGGCACCAAGCTCGGTGTGTGCAGCACACTCGGAGGCTGGGATAGAGGAGCAAATGCCCACCCTGAAACCCTCTTTCCCCACGGGGAATGATCGTTCGGGGCCTCCCCTGGTGACCCAGTTGTCATCCTCGTCCCCAGATGAGGTGGTGGTGGGCCCCACCCACGCCATTCCACTGGACAATTTCAAAGAACATAGGGCCCTGATTCGTAGGGTGGTTACAAACTTGGGCTTGAAAGTGGAGGAGATGGCTGAACAGGCGGACACCCTGTTCAATGTGCTCTTGGCCTCTACCCCTACCCATGTTGCGCTACCAGTACACAATGGGGTCCTAAAAATAGCAAAATTCCTTTGGCAAACTCCTTCTTCCATCCCTCCCGCAACCAAGAGGGCCGAAAAAAGTATTTCGTCACGGTCAAAAGGTTCGAATATCTGTATACTCACCCTCCTCTGGGCTCGCTGGTTGTCTTGTTGGCCAATGAGAAGTACAGACAAGGGCAAACCAGTTTGACTCCCAAGGACAAAGAGGCCATGAGGTCTGGACCTTTTTGGGAGAAAGATTTATTCGATGGCCAGCCTTTAGTTCCGGGTGGCCAACCACCAGGCTTTCTTGGGGAGGTATAACTTCAACTTATGGACCTCCCTCTGTAAGTTCAAGGACTCACTGCCCCAGGACTTGGCCCTGGAATTCGGAGCACTGGTGGAGGTGGGTCCAACAGCTGTAAGGTCCTCCTTCCAGATGGCGTAGGTCGCAGCTGATTTGGCAGCTAGGGTGGTCACATCGGTGGTGGTCATGAGGCGCAGCTCCTGGCTTCATACCACTGGCCTGTTCCAGGAGGTGCAGGCCTCAATCCAGGATCTTCCCTTTGATGGGAATGGTCTCTTTGCAGAACAGATTGACGCGAGGCTGCACGGACTGAAGGACAGTTGGGCCACACTTTGCTCGTTGGTTCTGCATACGCCATAGTTGGTGAGGAAGCAGTTCTGGCCACCCCTGCTGCCAAGCCTTGGCAGCCTCGATGGGGGCATGCAAGAAGAAGGGATGGAGACACGAGTTTTGGTCATTGCCGCCCTTCCTCCTCCCACTCCCCTGCGTAACCTGCCCTGCCGAAGCCTCACGGGGGCCCAAAGTGCTCACTTTGAGGGTGCATTCAAGAGTGAAGTCCCAGTCAATTCCCCGGATTCGCCTCATTCTTTCTTCAACCATCCCTACCTTTCAGACTGGTTACGGGTCACCTCAGAACATTGGGTGCTAGAGATTGTATCTCGGAGCTACACCCTGCAATTCTCAGTCGCCCCTCCTCTACCCCGCCTTCCCTGTCCCTCTGCAGGGACCCTTCTCATGAGCAACTCCTTATTCAAGAGGTCGAGGACCTCATGCAGCTGGGGGGAGTGGAGGATATCCCCTGGGACATCAGGGAAAAAGGGTTCTAGTCCCATTATTTCCTATCCCGAAAGCCATTCTGGACCTGTGGTGCCTCAACAAATCTCTCAAAAAGTTGAAGTTCCGCATGGTCTCCCTGGCCTCAATCATCCTCTCCCTGGATCCGGGTGACTGGTACGATGCCCTCGATCTGAAGGACACTTCTTCCCATATCTCCATCTTCCAAGGTCACAGACAATTCCTCCATTTTGTGGTGGGTGGTCACCATTTCCAGTTCATGGCACTCCCCTTTGGTCTCTTGTCTGCCCCGAGGGAGTTTACAAAATGTATGGCACCAGTGGCTGCTTACCTCAGGCGTCGAGGGGTTCAGGTCTAACCATATCTCAACGATTGGCTCATCAAGGGCAGATCTTGGGATCAGGTGCAAAGGAGCCTCAATCTGGTTCATTCCTCCTGCCCCGACCTGGGCTTGTTGATAAATGAAAAGAAATCAACCTTAAGGCCGGTGCAACAAATAGAGTTCATTGGGGCGGTTCTCGACTCCACATGAGCCAGAGCCTTCCTTTTGGAGACGCGTTTCCAGGCCATGTCGGACCTGATCTCCCATGTGAAAAACTATCCACTCACCACTGCTCACATCTGCTTGCAGTTGTTAGGCCACATGGCCGCATGTACGTACGTGGTCCAGCATGCCTGGTATCATCTCCGGCCACTGCAAGTGTGGTTGGTGTCAGTCTACATCCCCAACAGACACAATCTAGACCAGATGATCAGGGTGCCGGTTCACATCCGATCGTCCCTGGATTGGTGGCTGAGCTCCAAATTAGCGTTGGAGGGAGTTCCCTTCGCAGCCACGGCCCTGTCACTGACCCTGGTTTCTGATGCCTCGGACCGGAGCTAGGGAGTCCACCTGGGCAAGCTCAGCACGCAAGGCCACTGGTCGTGGGACAATCTGTCCCTCCACATAAACATCAGGGAGCTCAAGTGGTTCGCCTGGCCTGCTAGGCTTTCCTGCCCCACATGAAGGGCAGGGTGGTGCAGGTCCTGAAAGACAATGCTGCAGTGATGTATTACATCAACAGACAGAGCGGGGCCAGGTTGTTGGCCCTTTGCCAAGAAGCTCTCCGCCTTTGGGGCTTCTGTGTGTGGCATGCCGTCCATCTGGTGACCACAAATCTGCCCAGGGCCAAGGACGTGGTAGCAGATTGCCTCATCAGGACCTTCTCATCTCGCTACGAGTGGTCACTCCACCCGGAGGTGGTCAGTGTGATCTTCTGGACGTGGGGGACTCCCCAGGTGGACCTGTTCACGTCCCATCAGAAGAGGAAATGCCACGTGTTCTGCTAGTTCTGGGGATTAGACAGGGCCTCCCTGTCAGACGCCTTCTGCACCGGTGGTTGGGGGCTCTGATATACACCTTCCCACCATTGCCACTAATCCACAAGGTCTTTATGAAGACCAAACAAGACAAGGCAAATGTGATCCTGATAGCTCCTGGATGGCCTCAGCAGCACTGGTTCGGCATGCTGATGGACCTTTTGGTAGCCGCCCTGTCTGGCTGGACCTGCTGTCCCAGAACCACGGAAGTCTTCTGCATCCGAACCTGGTGGCGCTGCACTTGACAGCATGGCTTCTGCATGGTTAAATATGGAAGAACGGGAATGCTCAGCCCGGGTCCAACAGGTCTTGTTGGGTAGCAGAAAGCCCTTCACCAGAGCAACCTATCTGGCCAAGTGGAACACGTTCATGGGCTGGGCCTCGGACTGGGGTATCCGGGCTGAGCAGACATTGCTGCAGGCTATCCTCGACTATCTTCTGCACCTCAAGTTCCAGGGGTTGTCCTTGTCATCGGTCAAAGTCCACTTGGCCACTGTTTCGGCCTCCTCTCCGCCCTCCCCCCCCTGCACTCCAGGACAGGTCCGTCTTTTCTCTCACAATAGTGAGAATTAAAGATGGGGCAGAGAGGAACACAAACCCTAATTTTAATTTGCAGTAGTGCCTACAAGCCACAGGTACTGTACAAACATAGAAAATTGCAGTGCCTCCTCAAAGACCTTGCAGGCAAGACATGATGGGTCGGTGAAACGAACTAAGTGAGGGTGGAGGGCTATGGGGCAACAAAATAATAGGATGTTCCCATATTTGATTCAGTTGCAAGTTGTCATCTACTAATTGCATGGTCTTATTATTATTACCTGGTCTTTCTTCTCCCTTCCCCCTCATTTTTGGCTGTTTATGTCTCTTGGTGGTTTAGTCACATCTGACTTTACACATTGAGTTGATGGGGAGCAGATTACTTGTTTCTTTGAAGTGCCTCATGTACTTTTGAGCATTCAAAGATAATACATATTTATAATAGTGAATGGAGCATCATGAACAAGGTCCCTCTTTGACCATAGGGACGTGAGGAGGGAGAAGAAATGATTAAACAAAATCCAGCACATTAGCTGCCATGGCCAAATATTTGTCAATTAAATCCTTCAAGAAAAAAAAGTAGCCTGTCTAATGAAACTGAAGATAGTCTCATTGTCCATATAAATGGCTAATATTTTTGAATCTTGTTAAGCCTTTGGCCTCAATAATCTCCAGTAGCAATGAGTTCCCAAGGCTAATTATGGGTTAAATTAAAAAGTTTCCTGTTGCCAGTTTAAATGGGTTGCCCTTCAATTTCATTGACTGTCCTTTTGCTCTTCTGTTATTTTACCTTCTCTATGCTAGACATTATTTTCTTTGTCATGTCCCCCTATTATTCATCTCTTCTCTACACTGAACAGTCCTGGCCTTTTCTCTCTCCAGGTGGAAGTCACCCCAGGCCTCTCTTCCTTTCCATTGCCTGTTTCTTAACACCTTCTATTTCTGCTATATTATTTTTGATAGTGATCTAACTGGACAAAGTATTCCAGGCATGAAATGGTTATTTAGTCAAGTGACGGACACATGGGTGTATGTGTTTTTAAATCTTTCCACCTGCTTGTTTTCATCAGTTTGATTCATAAACAAAAAACAAATTAGAACAGTTCCAGATATTAAATTCAATATTATGTCTGCATCCCTGTAGGCAATTTGGCTCAAAATAGCAGTCGGGCCATTCTGATACACAAGGACAGGAGGCAGAGTTTAATGTTTCATTGCTTTTCTAAGGGTTTGCGTCAGAGAAAATAGTTAGGCTTTCGGGAATTGAAGGCCTTTTCTCCTCTTTAGTGGAGCAAGACCTTATCAGCACATAAACACAGCCTTAGCAGCATCACATAGATACCTGTTTTGCCTCTTATCCCACTCCCCCAATAAAGAAAAAGTTCACATGTGGACAGAATGATAATTGACTGCCTTGGCAAATAAAGTGTACACATTTTGACTGGAGTTATTTTCCAAATTAAATAAGCCATTCAAGTAGGAAACTCTTTTTCCAGTTATTTGGGCTGAGATTTTTCAAAGGAGCCTATGGGATTTGGACACCTAATTCTCTTTGAATCCTTGGAAAATCAGACTCCAAGACTGGGATTTTCAGAGCTGCTGAGCACCTGCAGCTCCCCTTATGTTCATGTGGAGTTATAGGTACTCAGCCCTTCTGACAGTCAGGTACCTTAATGTTTAACTGAGTTGTGTTACAATATGATACTACATTGAAGCCTGCCTGGAACGGAAATGCTTTTCTGTGACAAGAAGGATTCTTTTCTGTTCTATGTAGGTTCTTATACTGCGCTTATCCCCATGGTATCTGAGCGCCTTCCATTAGTGCATTGAGCAACGCGACTACACATTTGTCATATCATGTTCTCTCCTTCCTCTCCCCAGGACAGAAGAGTGTGCAGTGGAGTAGTTTGTTTTGGTAGGTTTTTTTTGTTTTGTTTTAAATGTAGGTTGTAATGTATTTATGTTAGAGAAGGCAAGGTCAAAGAAATGCTCCTTTGCACTTGGAGTGGAAGGTGGTGAAGTTTGTGATGGACCTTAGGTTCCTGGGAGATAACATTCCACAGTCTCATACCAGCCACAAAGGAAACTCTGTCTCCTTCACAGATGAGTTTTACTCTTATTGTAGAGAGTTCCATTGTGTCAGAGGAGTGAAGTTTTCAACCACAGTCTTCGTCTCAGAGCTTTTGTGATCTTCTGCTTATCCTGAGCCCAGCCCTTGGAGTACCTTGAAGATAAGGACTGAATCCCTGAACTTGATTCAAAATCCTTTGGGAAGCCAGAGTAGGAAGTGAGGGACAGACTTGATGTGTTCATGGTAGCCCATGTTGCTAAGGAGACATGCTGCAGCGTTCTGCACTAGTTGGATAAGAGCTGAGGGCTTCATGTCAGTTATATCACACTACTGTAGTCCAGCTGAGAAGTGATGAAGGTGTGAATAACTGAGGCCAGACCATCATCTGCCACCTTTTTCTGAAAACAAATGAAGCTGTATGGGTACGTTATTACTTTAAATGATCTTAGAGCTCACTGGTCTCCCACTCTCATCTTTATACCTTCTTCCATGTTAACGCTGTACTTGGAATTCCATCTGCACGCTGAAATTCATCTTTAAAATACACGACTGCACAGACTTTCAGTGAGAACCCTCCAAGTAGTAATAATACTTATCATGTTGATCTGTATAGCACTTTGTCTCTTCAAACATTAACCAGTTAATCCAAATGTGGAAGGTAATGGCAAGAATTATTATCCTGTTTTACAGATAGGCCTATTTTTACACTACGAGCTAACACCTCTTTGCCATATTGAAATAGTAAAGTGAGTCTGAGGGGGTTGTATGATGTGCACTTCCATTAGTGTCTAGAGCAGATTGATATTTTACTTATTTAAACAGCCTTACTTGGCATTAAAATCAGTAAAGCTCTAACACGCGAGGAGTTGGCACAATTGTAAATGCAAAACCTTTGACAACTTGTTTGAGTAGTGTCCCTTTGGATGCTCCATTGTAAGTGCGCTTGCGTTCCTGCACAGCTGATCGGAGATCTTTGGTAGCAATGTTTGCTCAGCCCACACATGTGCTGTCCCCCCTTCATGCTCTGCCATGAGGCTAACCAGCACACATGGGTGAACAACCCCCCCCCCCCTTCCTTCTCAACTGCCCCTGGCTAGAGATAGAGCTATTAGCAGTCTGTTCATCAGATCGTTACCTCTCTCTCTTAGCATTTCAATAGCCTGAACTCCTGACCTCCTCTTGCGCCCCAAACCCCTGCCCTAGCCCTGATCCCCGTTCCTGCCCTCCTAAACCCTCGGTCCCAGCCCGGAGTACCTTCCTGCACCCCAACCCCCTCATCCCCACCCCAAAGCCCGCACCCCCAGCCAGAGTCCTCACCTCCCCTGCACCCCAACCCCCTGCCCCAGTCTGGAGCCCCCTCCCACACCCTGAACTCCTCATTTCTGGCCCCACCCCAGAGCCTGCACCCCCAGCCAGAGCCCGCACCCCAACCCCCCAATTTCATGAGCACCATACAATTGTATGGCCCACCATACAATTTCCATACCCAGAGGTGGCCCTCGGGCCAAAAAGTTTTCCCACCCCTGCTCTAGAACCATCCAAATAACATCTAATAATTGCCATAAAGCACTCACGTTGGGAAGGTTGTGTCCCACTAATTCATAAGTAGTGACTTTGAGAACATTAGGCCTTCAGCTGTGCGTTTAATACCACAGTAGGTCTGAATTAATTTCACCCAGTTTCCCCATTGCCATGTCATATTGCTTGCTGCAATTTTTTCTAGTGGTTAGGATGGGCCCATCAGTCAGAACTTCTGGTTTCTCCACTACTACTGGCTTGTCATATGACCTTGTCCAAGTTACATCCCTTTTCATCCGGCTGTACAATGGGAATATTATTTATCTTATTCAAAGGACATTGGAAGGATTGATGTTTAAAATTTGCTTTGAGATCCTCTAATGAAAAGCACGCGGCCCACCAGGTTAAGCGCCCTGGCGGGCCGGGCCGGTTTGTTTACTTGCCGCATCCACAGGTGCGGCCGATCGCGGCTCCCACTGGCCACGGTTCGCCGTCCCAGGCCAATGGGATCTGCGGGAAGCGGCACGGGCCGAGGGATGTGCTGGCCGCCGCCCCCCGCCACCACCATTGGCCTGGGACGGTGAACCGCGGCCAGTGGGAACTGCGATCGGCCGAACCTGCGGATGTGGCAAGTAAACAAACCGGTCCAGCCCACCAGGGGGCTTACCCTGGCGGGCCGCGGGCCAAAGGTTGCCGATCCCTGCTTTAGTGTGATCTGTTTCCTTGCCTTATGCTCACCATAATTAAGACATTATCCAAAACTTCTATTTGACTATTAGAGGTATATTTTATAGACTCAATAACATTTTTGCATAACTCATTTTGTGTTTTGCTACTGTATACATCAAATGAAGTCATAGCACTTGGTTTGTGACATCAAAGTCTGTTGCTATGAGAATGTGTGTGAGCAAACAATGATTTAGAGGAAAAAGAAGAGGTAAGTTTTAATGCAGAACATTTTTATTTACATTTATGTTTTAATAACCAGCTTAATTTTGGAAGAAGTCAGGAAAAATAGTGAAAAGATAAATGTACTTATGTTTCAATATTATGATTTTTCACCAAGTACGATTACATATTAGAGAAAAACAACCTTGAATTTCAAACAAGGCTCTAAGAGAGCTATTGGCATTTCCAACCAACACATTTGTCAGAATTTTCTTTCTTTCTTTCTTTCTTTCTTTCTTTCTTTCTTTCTTTCTTCCCATAAGTCCTTCTATGGTTCTATTAAGCGCTAAGCTCATTACCTACACATTTTGAATGGTATAGTGAGATAGTTTTATTACAAAGGCGTTCTGTGTATTTTAGTAGTCCGGATATAGCACTCTTCTGACAGAAAATGCCCTATAATGAAGGTGAAGCTTAGACATTATTTATTCCAAATACTGGATCTTTCCATCTGAAAGTTTATAGAGGCTGAAAAACTGTTGAATTTGGAGATTTGCAAATAAAAATAAAAAGCACATATCTGAAAATGTTCCCTCCTAGAAAGCAAGTCCTATTCCCTCTTGTGAGCATTATCCTTGTGTAACATTACATCGGTAGGTAAGGCATTTCTATCATGGATACCTTTACTAATAGAGACACAGTACCACCCTCTTCTGGAGTGAAACAACTAAAACATTCTGAGTCCAGGCTGGGTACCTTGAGAACAGACTGTCAGTTGTGTTGAATTATGTGGAATATTTTTGTGTCTGTTACCTAGTCCACTTTTTAGGCTGCAGCAGCTTAAAGTTAGAGCTGTGAAAACTTTGTGCCCCAATCCAAATTAAGCCTGGCAAGCTTCCAGAAAAGGTTGGAGCTGGCAAATTTAAATCATTTTCAACTCAGAGCTATTTTTTCTGGGTTTTATGTCATCACATATGAGTTAAAACCAAGGAAAAACCTGTTTCTAACTGATTTAACCTCTTTTTGCCTCCTGCCTTGGTCAAGTATCTTTTGTCTTTTATGTGTGATTGTTCTCTAAAGACAAACTACGTGGGCATTCCTTATGGAATTATACAATATGTAGGATATATGGAAAGGCACATTTTGCCTATTTAATAAAATACAGCTTTTAAAAACATCTATGTTAGGGATTTATATAATGCCAAATGTCATATGTCTAGGCACCAGTAATAAAAAAATACAGTTTGCTGAAACATGTTAAACTGATTTTGTGAGCTTTGCCACTTTTTTTGTTTTTTAAGTTGAGCTATTTGTACATTTAGGCTCTAAATACAAATTTAAACAAATAACTTACATACCAAAATATTCACTGTGTTATAGTTGTGACATGAGAATAATAATAATCAGTTACTCAACCAAATAGTCTCTAATACCGATCCATCCTATATTCATGGTTTGGCATGGAAATAGTCTTACATGTATGATATGTTTACAGCAAAAATTACACTTAAGACCCAAACCAGAAAAACACTTAAGTACATGCAGCATGCCTGCAGAAGATCTTCAGAATCCATTGGAAACAGTTTCTTGCACCATCAGAAATTCTAAGTAGAGCAAAGCAATCTAAAGCATCAAATATGATAAGTATCTAGGACAAGATTTAAGGATGCCACCAACACGACTTTTACGGCAAGTGATAATATGGACACCACCTGGAAAATGAAAAGAGGGCGACCTAGAGAAACATTACACAGATCAATAGAGAGAGAAGCCAAATCAATCAACATGATACTCAGAAACCTGAACACACCAACACAAGACCAAAATAAATGGCAGAAACTGGTGGGTGCCCTATGCACCTGAGAGGAGGATAAAGAAGACGACAGGTGCTTTGGGGAATGGGGCCATTGTCACAGAGTGGAAATTCCAGGAAGCAACTTACTTAAATAAAAGGCAGGGACATACTTCAAACTTTGTGTTTGTTAAGAGCTGTACATTCTCACACCACCTTTGTGAAGTAATGATAGGTATTATCTCCATGTTGCAAAGGATGAAAATGGGCTGTGGAAGAGTCAGGGTTAGACCTGAGGAATTCATGGCACCCAGTTGTTTTCTTAATCCACTAGACCATGCTGCCTCTTACCTACAAGCTTGAATACTCCTTTGTTTTATAAGCCAAATAAAAGTTGGAAGTAACTATTAGTTTGGATAGGGAAAGGTTAGTGGGGGGGTGTTGTTTTCCTCCTCATTAAGACAAAGTTGAATCCATTTTAGATCTAATGTGGTAATTGTAAATCAAACTTGCTGGTGAATTTTTTCCTCATTCATATTAAACTAACAAATGCTATAGGGCATAACAGTGTATTAAACCCGCTCTACTGGACTGAAGCAAATTTGGAAAGGACATTGTTATTTCCTTTTGGAATGGCTTCTCTCCCCAAAAGTGTCTGAGTGGCCAGCATGCCGTTCATATAGTTTGATGAATAATGTTTTGGCAATGATGGCTGGAGGCTTCCTTGCTAGTAGTAGTGTTATCCATATGGCCTGAACACCAGCACTAAGTAGGCAAGGACAATGATATAGTATGAAGAAAGATTAAGCACAATGTATAAAACAAGGAAAAACAGCAATTTGCCTACTTATATCCTGATGAGCTTTAGTTATGATAGAGTAAAGGGATCGTCCCATTTCTTCGTACTAAGATTTTTATATTCCCTACTAAAATATTTTTCTTTGGCTTCATGATGTAGTGAACCAAAAGACTTTTTCCTTGTAGCAACAAGAGGTTCATATAAATAGCAGTATAAGTAATAGATCTCCCATAAGTTATTGCAGACTTTATAAGAGGTTACATGCTTAACTGTTAAATGAACTAGATAATCGCTTTAGCCTTAAATTAGCATAGTACGTTGTTAGGGAAAGCAATGCTGTACACCTAATTATCTTAGTGAAGGGTTTGTCATGTTTGTATGCCTCACATTTACATTCATGCCATACTACGTTTAATTTATAAAGAGGTAGTTTAATTTACAATTTCTTGTGCTGTTTCCTGTCCCTCATTAGCTGAATCAAGGTTGAAATGTTCTGCAATGAATGTGCATGGCTACCACCATCCTCAGCTCCAAACTACAGTGAAACTGAAATGATACAGGACAAGAGGGCAAATGTTGAGAACTGGAAAAATAGCAAAACAGAACAGCATGAAATGTCAAACCACATTTTTAGGGCACTTTTTACTATATTTCCATAAATGCATGAGGGAATTATGTTGCAAATACTTGAAACTGTTTGTTTTCATTTTTGGCTTGATTTTCTAGCATTGAAAAAACCATGTCTAATGATCTTGAGCATTCTTAAAGAAAAAAATTATATTTTACATAATGGTTTGCATGTGTGAGTTCCCTCTGGCAGAAGCACTATAATTAGCCTGTCGTCTCTCAGAGAAGAGACTATCTGTCTTAAAAATGCAATAGCGAGTTTTGGCTGCGAGGGTTGAGAGCAGAACATTATGATTTTGTTAAAAGATAAACATTATCCCTTTTCACTTATTCATCTTTCTTCTCTTCCTGCTTCTTTGGCTCAGACCTAGGCTGGAGAAGTAAAGGACAGCTGAGCACAAACAGTTTTCTTCCTTCCTCATGCAGCAAACCATAGCGAAAGATCTTGGCTCCTTGACATCAATAACTTTGCCTCAACCCAACTTGGAACTGTTTGGGCAGCCTTTCAAAAAAAAAAAAAAAAAAAGGTACAATAAAAGGGGACCGAACTTCCTGTTTTAGTCATAAAGTAGCAGATTCAGCTAAGACCCACTTTCCTTTGGGATTGTCCATATTTTGCCCTGGAGAGTCAGGGATGTGGAATATTATTTCCTTGCACAACTTTATTGTAGCTATTAAAAGACAATCAAGTAGAATAGGGAGGTGGCAGACAGTGATGTGTGTTTCAGTCTTTTGCGGTCTTGTTACTAAAGGAGAGTAATTTTGGTAGAAATGCTTTGCTGCTTTTGGGCAGCTGTGTCCCTGATCGGGGGAGGGGAAGAAAACTTAAACCACCACAGAGCCAGAAAAAAATAACTGGTTTGAGTTGGCACAGCTGTGCTGGGGTGTGTTAACTCTTGGTATTATTATGACTGAGGTTTGATTCCCAGCATTGACAATTAAATATGGAACCAATGATCACAATTGGTATCTTTCCAGGCCTAAATGGCTACACCAGCAGGGATAGTAAGAAGGTGAGGCCGTCACTGGAGCAAAGAGTACAATTAAATTCCATTTTGAATTTTGGCGTATGTGCACCAGCCCATGAGGGCATATGGAGAAGTGTTGGTGAAAGACTAACTGCAATTATAAGGACCTTAATCCGTGGACAGTGGTCATGGACTATAGACCTTAAGAAAAGTAGTTGGTAGCTACTCTGACTTGTGCAGTTAAAATATATCACCTTAGTCTTATATTTTTCTTCTGGGCACCAATTCTTCTACTGTTACTTTATCACCCTGCATGTTTACCTTCCTTTTGTCCAGAATCCAGAAGGATTATTTTCTCTCCCCCTCCCCCTTGCCTAATGTTTCTTTTTGCTAAAAAGATAGAGACTTCCTCAATTATGGGTTCTTTAGTAAAGTTATAATTCTATTTATTTTAATTCTGTATTGCAAGTGGAGTGGCGGTACAACATTAAATTAAAAAAGGAGACCAGATAAATATGGTAAAAATGAGTTCTCTAGGCACCCACCTATGCTACTGCAGGTCTGTGAATGCCTGGAACTGAAAGCTAGCACCTGCAAAATAGTTCTAGCAGCAACACTTGATATTTCAAAGACCAACTGCCTTCAGATAGTCATGGGAGCTCTTCAGAATTGCAGATTTCCCATTTCATTTGGAATTTAGCTCCCTCTTAGTTGTGTCAGGAACCCAATGACAGCAAGTACATTTGGCAAAAGGTTCATTCATATATCAGTTGATTTTGCCATGGGTCCAAAACCCAAAACAGGATTAAATGTATCTTGTTTCAAGTTTCATTTCCAAGCTTGCTCCTAGTCTAGTGATGGGCAACCCCAAAAGGTTCATCAGTTTGATCTGGACAAGCTCCCTATCACTGGAGCTTACCTGAAACTTTTGGATCTGCAGAATTGAGCTGTGTATCCTTTGAGAACAAATTTGGGTATTTGTGATGGGATTTGCTTCTGATAGGCTATTCTCAGGGGATTTTTGCCCTTTCTCATAATATTTCAGCACTTTTACTCTTGCTCCCAGGCAGACACACACACAAATGAAAATTAATGGAAAAAAGTAACCACACCTTTTCAAAGTTCAAAAGAGTTTGGGTCAGAGGTGGGAGATTGACAGAATTTGATAAGATTTGAGGGTCTTCTTTTTTCAAGTGAAAGTTCAAGAAGGGGGAACCAATAGTGTAACAAACGGAAAGGCTAAAGGAGGTGTTGATCTGACAGGATAAGAAAGAAGCTGAGGGGTTGGGTGGACATACCTGTAGGGGCAATTTTTCTCTCCCTTTGTGAATGATTTTTGATGAGCTTTTTTGTTGCACTCTAAATGGAAGGGAGAGTTGGGAGGAATAGTCTACCACAAAAACACTCATGTGAAAGGCTGAACAGAATTTTACTCAATAAGATTGAAACAGTTGAATGGTAGCTTCGAATGGTAGCTGCTCCCATGGCAGGCCTCTCCTTTTGTTAGAGCTCTGATGAACCTTTTTTTGCCCTGAAAACGCTATGGACTGAGCTTCTCTGACTGTCCAACAGTTTGCCCTATAAAGGGGGAAAGTAGCCCAGTCTGAAGGGCCCATTAATCTGCCCACATCTTCAGTCCCTTTCTTCTCACTTCCCTCAGTGTTAATTCTTTTCTCCTTCAGCTTTCGTGCTCCCAGCCACTCTTCTGCTTTAGAGTGGTGCAGCTGATCTGCTAGAGATGGGAGCCACAATGAACAGCTCCATTCAGTGGTCTAATTTGGTATTATACCTCCCATTTTAACTTCTGTGAATGAAACACTCCATTTACCATTGTTTTAAGGAAACTTCAAGGGTATGAATATCACTGAATGCTGCATAAATGAACACCAGTTCTGAAGATATGCCTTCATTCTTCCTCCGCTTCTACAACATATTGAAAAGGCATTGGCAGGAAACCAATAATGAATTTGACCCATTATCCTGTTTGTTCTTAAGATATATTTGTAGTGTAGTGATCCTGCTTCCTGTATGTTTTTCTGGTGCAGAATGACATTATTTAGAGTAAGACCAGATATTTGTCTTCCTCTCCAATCAGTCCTTTCCCTTATCTTTTACTAGCAACAATCACATCAACCTTTCATTTCTGAGTAGGAAATGGGATCTGTGATTCTCTTTAAATTTCTGGCACTCCGCAGATGAGGTGGAGGTGCTTTTGTAAATCTGACTTAATGCCTGTCTGCATCTTAAGGCACATAAATGGCTTGTAAATTTGGCCCAAGGTGTTTTTAACCACCATGACATCTACACTCATTCTATCCACACTATTGCTACCAGCCCTATAGTGTCAGCAAAGGACCAACAGTTTAATCAAAAAAGCTAGCATAGAAACACTCACAGGCCCTGTTCCTACACCTGTTACTTGTGTGGAAATAAAAGCCAGAGAAATTCAAATGACAAATAAAACACAAATTTTTAACAGTGAGAATGATTAAGACTAGAATAAACTCCCAAGGAAAGTGATGGATTCTCCCTCTCTTGATGTCTTCAAATCAAGACTGGATGCCTTTCTGGAAGATCTGCTTTAGCCAAACCCAGGTTTTGGGCTCAATGCTGGAGTAACTGGGTGAAATTTTATGGGCTGTTTTATACAGGAAGTCAGACTAGATGGTCTAATGTTTCTTCTGGCCTTAAAATCTGAGTGTATGAATGTGAGTATTCCCAATGATACAAAGAGACTACACAAGTCAGTAAGAACTGCAGGATCGAGCCCTCAGTTACCAATATGGAACAGTGCTGCTCAGCAATCAAGACAGCTTCCTAACGTATTTTTAAGGTATCGTATAATGTATGTAAACAGCATTTCTAGACCCTGGTTTATAATGCAAAAGGAGAACCCTGAATAAACAGAGAAAATGACCTCACAAAGTGATTTAGTGTAATAGTGAACCAATGACTTGTTGCAGACTTCAGTTTAGTTTTTAGTATCACAACCCAAGTTCAAAATCACAACCTAAGTTGGACTTTGTTTCAGTATTTCAATGTCAGGCTTAATGGGTCATTGACAGCTTTTTGCATTAAATGACAGGGAAGCGCATACGTGCATCATGAGCCAGCGCATAGCATGGCTGTTTTTAATAGACGCAGCAGATCTTCTGTAGTAACACCTTCATTGATAGTTCACTTAGCGCTGTTTTCAGATAGTGTGATCATGAACATACAGAAAAGGAAGGTATGATATAGCCTGGCCCTTTCCTCTTCTGGATTCACCCTGAGGGAAAGCACGTGGTGCTACCGCAAAGCCCACCCTTGCTGGTTTTTTGCCACGAAGTGGAGGATGGGGCAGGAATGCAGTTCTGTTACATGTGGGATTCCATAAAAGCTCACCAACAGAAACTGCTTTGGGAATGCACTGAATGAGAACATCCGCTGGCTGCCCTAGCCACCCTATTCCCTTTTTGGCTTGAACTGGGTTGGCCCCCTCCAGTGAAAGGGAAGTTGCAGTTATTTTTGCACCAACATAGCCCTTGAATCTAGTTCATTTGTCAGTTCTTTAAAATTTTCAGCATGAGCATTGATAATTCAGTATTCTCACCAAATTGTGGAAACTGCCATATCTTCATTACAACTGCTCAAACCCCCCAAAATTGGGGGGATGTTTTTAATCAAATTTTCAACAACAACAAAATTCCTTGGAAACTGGGAAAACTTCATGCAGCTCTAATCTTGGTAGTAGATGTGTGGAACATATATGAGAACTGGAAAGATAAAGGTTGCTTGCTAAAGATGGTCGCCACATGAAACTTTTTTTTTTTTTTACCACAGCTCAAAGCATACTTAAATTATAGTATGATCTTAACCTAAAATACCTAATGTTCATGCACCCAGGAAGGAATGTTTACTATGAAAGACTATTCAACTTGAAAGTTTTAGAACCATCTCCATGTTGTAAATGCATTCTGTCAGTGTTTGAATTTGAAGCCATGGTCCTCCCCCCATTTTCACAAGTAAATCAGAAGTAGCTCCATATCAGTCATGGGCTTACCCAGGTGTAAAACAAGAGTGAGTGAAGCCTTCTAATTGTACAAAATTTTATTTCCATGTATTTAGTTGGAGCATCCGGCTTAGACGGTTTTTGTGTAGACAGTAGGAAAACAAAACAAAACAAAACAAAAACAAAAAAAACGAAACTTTTACTAAGGAACATTTGGATTTGTACTGAACTGTCTGAACCTTTTAGAAACCCATTGTACCGTACTTAAACACCTATTTTGCACAAAGCTGGGTACTACGCATACTCCTTTCCTCTAGAAGATGGTCACTTAAAGTAGTTTACTAATTTAGGCTATTATAGCAATAAATTGTATCTGAATATCTAATTATTTTTGTTTATACTAAATAATATGTCTTTTACTGGATATTTTATTTCAGTTATTGGTTGACTTTGCAACCGATCTCTCTTTCTCTCTGACCTATAAAATCTGATGTGCTTTAACTGAGGGCCCTGTTAAGGAAATCATTATGTGGCACTTTGGAAAAAAATGAATATGTGGCATATTGTAAGGAATATTGATATAATTTGTTTATAGCGAATGTTACTTGACCAACCTGTTCTGAGCAAATTACATAGTGTCTGGGAAACAAAGTCTCAGAGCTGGGTTGGGTAATGGACAATGGAGGCTTTCTCATCTGTTGCCTGTTCAAATCCAGCCTAAGTCAGTAGAGATTGAAGAGTGGCCTATGAGCAGCGGCAGCTCCAGGCACCAGCGCACCAAGCGCATGCCTGGGGCGGCAAGCCGCGGGGGGCGCCCTGCTGGTCCCTGCGAGGGCGGCACTCAGGCAGCCTTCGGCGGCACGCCTGCGGGAGATCCACCGGTCCCATGGATTCGGCGGCGGGTACGCCGAAGCCGCGGGACCGGCGGACCTCCCGCAGGCGTGCCGCCGAAGGCAGCCTGCCTGCCGTGCTTGGGGCAGCAAAAAAGCTAGAGCCGCCCCTGCCTATGAGGAATGAGTTGGTTATCTCAGTCTAATGCTTTGCTGAAAAATATCCACAACACAAAACCAACACCCCATTTGGCACCCTGGTAGGTAGTTTCAGCAGAGAGGCCAAGGACTGAATCAGTAATGGAGACTGGAATACTTTCTCCTCCTTCCCCATTGAGACTGAGATACTTCATTGGGGCAGCATGGGGAAGTTTGTACTGATTGTTCTGTGGATAAAAAAAGGACTCAGTTCTCTGTCAGTCTGGCACCTCTTATGAGCACTGAATAAAATGGTGTGGCTGAGGAGCCACTTAGAATTGATTCCCCAATGGGTGAAATTCACCCCCAGGCAGAGAGCCAGTAGAAGGGTTTGCACCATCTAAACTCTATTTGGAGGGGTGAATTTCACCCAGAGAGAATACCCTGGTATATGACATCTGTGCATTTTCAAAGAGTTCCATAAGATTTAATTACACAGTTCTCATTGACTCATACCCGTGAGGGCTGAAGACAAAGGAAAAGGGAAATGGTGCAGACAACCAAGTAACACTGATTCATGAAAAACAAATAGAAACTTGCTATAAAGTGCAGTTTGTGAATTAGTCTAGTTCCAGAGCAGGGCCAAGCTGAGGCCAGCAGCTCTGTGGTGGAAGCTCCAATTTTTCACTGACATCAGAAGCATTTATGGGGGGATATTTTCAGGAATATGAACTGTTCTTGATCAGTTTTTGCAGTGGATTAGGCACAAACATACACCTGATGCCCAAGGAAAGCATGTCTTTTTTTCCCGTTAAGCAAAGGGCCCAATAAAAAGAAAACTGCATTCTCCACTGATGTTTGGGTTCTAAGGCTGAACCTACGTATGTGGGGAGTGTGCAACTTCCTTGTGCTTTGGGGGCTCTCTGCTATGGAACCCCATCCCTGTAACACAAGAAGGAGAAAACTAATGAGCCAACCTCAAGTGTCCCAGAGCCCCCATCCTCAGAGCACAGGGAGAAGGAGAGGACTGGCTGCTTCTGTGTGTCAGCAACCCTAGAAAATCTTGCACCCCACCTACCCCAGCTACCAATACCCTCCCCGGCTGCTGGCTCTCCACAAGCAATGTGACCTGCTCCAGGTTGCAAAGCTCACGAAATCCCCATCAGAAGTGCCCCAACTCCTCTCCTTTCAAACTGTCTCCAGTTCCCCCATGAAAAATATCTAGCCGCCCCCTCCAAAAATGTTCCTTTTATAATCATCCTGACCCTTTACTAGATGGTTAAACTCTCCTCCATTCTCAGTGCTCCTTTTTCTGCTGCCACAGCCCTCCTGCTCCACATGATAAGCAATACGTCCAATTTTCTGCAGATCTAGCAATATGGCTCTACAGTAGAACTAGAACTGCCTGCAGGAGAGGATAAAGCAGGTGTTGTCTAGGATCCAGTCACAGAGCGGCCCCACTCCTGGGTGATGCCAGTAAGATCGATCCAGGAACGGAGACCTGGAAGAAGTGGAGAGAGAATATGGGAGAAGCAGGAGAGAGTGATGACACAAGAGTCACTGAGACACAATAATAATAACAGTGGTGGAAAGGGAAGGAGAGATTGAGACGTGGAGGCTTATAAGCAGGGTTGGGTTGACTGAAGTGATGTGAAAGGACAGAGAGACAAATAGAGGGAGAGGTTTAACTAAGGTGAGGGAGAGGCACACTGGGATAAAGGATTTTAAAAGTAACTATAGAGGCATAAAGGGGAAAACAGGAAAAAGAGCTGCCTAAGAAAAGAAAATATCCTGAAGAAAGATGAGTTTTAGAAGATTTCCGTTAAGTTGAATGCTTTATATATTCTAGACAATTAGTCTGAGGGGGGCAAACAGAGATGAAATGAGACTGGTGAAAAAGTGCAACAAGATATAGAAGAAAAAAGTGAAAAGAAAAGGGAAAGAAGGCAGAATAAAATTCAAAGGAGATATTATTTGAGAATTTCAAAGCTGACTTAGGGGATTTAACCACACAGTTCCCATTTGAGAGTAGCATGACTAAAACCTTTAGTCTGCTATGAGAATCTCCAGCATAGTTTTAAATTTTATAGAAATGGTGCCAATTATTATATGGTAAAATATGTACATTACTAAATATGTCTGGCTTTACAATTATTGCCTAGCCTGGAGGACACTAATAGTACAATATTGCCTCAGGCTAAAAATAGCTTCTCAGATTCTGCAGTATTGACAGAAGCAGAAGGCTTCCGTCAATAAACTGTTTTTACCTGAAGCATTTTTGGTGGTGTTTAATTTTTCTTTCCTCTGAGCCAAGACAATTGTATATTTTTGTGTAGTTGTGGACGTACAGACCCAAAATGGATATGCTATAGGCAGAATTTTCAAAAGCATTGAGCATCCACATTCAGGGCCAGATTTTCAGAAGAGCTCAGCTCCCATTTAGGCACTAAAATAAGTGGTCGGATTTGCAGAAGAATGCAGCACATTGGGTGCACATTGGACACTGTGCCCTTTTGAAAATCTGGCCATGTGTATCACAAATGGGAGCTTTGGGTGCTGAGTGGTTTTGAAAATCTGGTTCTTATTTTGGTGCCTACGTGGGAGTTGAGCTCTTTCGAAAATCTTGCCCCAGTTGTCAATACTGAGCACTTGAAAATATAACTCTGTGCTCTTTCGAAGATCTGGCTCTGTATTGAAGTATATTTTAATTGTATATGCAGTATGCATTGGCCCTGATGACATGAAGTGTGGGACTGCTCCCTACCCCATGGACTGTTCCCTACCCCAAAATATGTGTGTTATGGAGGACCTCAGGTAGGCTTTCACATCTGATTTTGCACTGTTTTGCTGGCAAAATAGAACTAGCCTTATTGAATTCCCTTAGGTCCTCCTCACTGCAGACTCAGTAATTCATACAGCACAGGATTCTGCTCCATTTTCATGAGAATTTTTTGTAGGGCTCTTGTTGAACGCCAGCTGCTGATTTGCAGCATTGAAACCTTGAAGTGATCTCCTGCAATAGTTAACCCATCTTCAGAGTAAGATGATTTTGTCATTTTAGCCTCAGAAGGTCACGTTGGCCTCTCTTGAATAGGTATGAGCCTCAGAAGGTCACGTTGGCCTCTCTTGAATAGGTATGCAGCACACGAGCAAAATAGGAGGTTGAAAATGTCAGAATTGTCACAATACACAGACTGTACTAGTGCATTTTCCTACCTTGCGCAATGAAAATCTACTTGTTCCTCCGCACTACATGGTAATGGAGGCTGCTGCTGAATGTCTCTTACAGCAGTGTTGTCTGTGGACGTGTTCTACGACGTGAGACCACCGATGAGTGGGGGTCTGTGACTTTCCACGTTCCATATGGAAAACATCTGTAGCTGGCAATGTATCTTCCTGAAAAGCAATCTTCTCCTGTTTTAGCATTATGTAGGTCCAGTGTATCAACTTGACTTTGCAGAGATGTTGATTATCACCAGACTCTCCAGATCCAGGTCGTTTGCAGAAATGCCAAAATAATCTTTTCAGCAAGACAGACGCTAACGTTTTATACGGCATTATGCAAAATGAATATAACAGCAACTGGAAAAGTATATGGTAGTTAAAATGTTTCCAGAAATAAAACAAAAGAAACAATGTCTTACCCTTTATTGTGGCCCCTTAACTCCAGTCCTTGGAGAAGCTTGCTGATTGATGCCAGTGATGCAACCTGAAAATTAATGTCAATTACCCAAAACAAATGCATATAAGTAATGTTAAGGGTCTGATTTAAACCCACAAAAGCCAGGAAATCCAGAGCTACTGTAGGGCTGAAAGCCTGGACTTGACACTCCAGCCTTACCACAAGCCATTGTGCCGCAAAAAAAAGCAAGGGAAAAGGGAGCTGCACCATCACGGGGAATAATGCAGCTTAAGCACCACACCCTTTCTCTGCCCCAAGCCTGGATCCACAGGGTCCCTGTATGCTTTACTGTGAAAGTAGAAAGTTCAAGAAATGTGGCTCAAGAAATGGCTCTTTCTCCCCCCCCCCCCTTTTTTTTTTAATTAAACAAAACTTACCTTTTGGGATTCAATTTAATTGTGTTCTTTATTGAGAAAATAAGTGATCATACTTACAGTACTTGCTTACTGTTTTTGCTTACCCAAAATCTGAAATGAAGTAATTGCTGTCAGTGTAATTAGTGTATGGGAAAGATACTTGCTGCAATAATCCCACATCCTAATGAGATCAACTTTGCACTCATGATAAATGAACACACACAGTAATCGAGCTGTTCTGGTGTCAGCATGCACACAAATCAAAATGTTCTTACATCAAAGTACTACTTATTTAAAAAAAAATCTTTCCTACGGGATTTAAATATTTTGCAATATATGTTTTTAAAAAATGGGTTGTGATATCACTGCAAGCCCTTGATGGAGTTATGAGCGGGTAATGCATCTCTCCCCATTCATAAACCTATATTTAAATGATTGAACAATGGCAGTCAGCCAGGGGAATCTCACAGCCCAGCCAGTTTGTTGCTAGACAAATACTAGTTGTAGATTTAAACTTATGCATTTCTGCTGTAATACTGTATACAAAGGAAATATTAAGTGGCTAGTTTTCTTTAAGAGCATAGATTTTGCCATGATGGATCAAACTAATGGGTCCATCTAGTCCACTACCCTGCCCCTGACATTGGCCAGTCCCAGACACTTCAAAAGAAGGTGCAGTTAAGTGATGATTAACATAGCAAATACAGTAAATGAGAGAGGGATGTTGAAGTGAATGGTGGATCATTAGCTCAGCAGAACAACTTAGATATGTTACGAAAATGATGGACAGATTAGAAATGGTAGAAAAACAGGCAGACACTTGGAAAGTTTATGGATAACTTGAACCAGATCAGAGGGAGTGGGATGGCATCTTTCCCCCCATCTTCTCAGGCAACTTCACCAGTTTATGAATGGGGATGGTCCCTCATGAAGATAGAAGGAGCCTAGCCTTCCTCACATGAGAGCCCATCACCCTTCTTCCCTTTCATCCATGAGTGACTATCCTGGATTCTGAGAGGTGTAGTTATACCTAAGAAGTTTTCGGAGTCTCCTTTTTTTTTTTTTTTTTTTTTTTTTGTCTTCCTCTTTGGATTGGGTACAACAAAGATTCTTTTGTATCTCTGTGTAGTTCTGTTGATGCTTCCTTGTGCAGCAACCTTCCATGTTTTCAGCTCCCAAGTACACATTGAGGAGTACTCCTGCAGTGCCACCACTTAAAGGAGTGAAGCAGGCACTCCCCTCTGCAGCTAGCTAGCCAGCTCCACTTGCTAGTGTTGGGTAGAGGGAGGAGCCATGACACTTCCCCTTTGGGGATGGCTTGCAGACCAAGGGGTAGTAGCAGCGGGCAGTCACTGTACTTCAGGGAGCATAGAGACTGTAACTGTGATCCACAGCATGAGTTCTGGAAATGGGAAAATACTCTTTTTGCCCTCCCTGACTTGCACATCTGGAAAAGAGCAATCCAAAATCTGGTCCTTAACAAAATAGATGCAGGTGTTTCTTGAGCATATCTTGGTATTGAGATCTTAGTTATATACTGGTAGGAGATGGTGAAAAGCATGGGACATTATCACAAAGGCCCAGTCAGTGGATCAGCCAGTGTCTGTGGACAAGCTGATCATTTTTATTATTGAGGTGGTCTTCTCTTCACATACATTTTGCAGTATGCTAATTTATCTATATTTTAGACTGTTTTTATCCCATGATCCAGTGCTTAGATATTGTGTTTGCACAACTATGTACTTTTCATTACTTTGACATGTAATACTCTCTAGTCTGGTGTGTCAACAGAAAAGATACTTGAGCAAGGCTAAATTAATTTGGGTGGTTGTTTAAGGGAGAGAGATTTTATTATGGTTGTCAACGATCAGAAGCAAAGCTTGCAGAATAGATGAGTTGATGTCCCACCAGTGTTTAATTGTCGTCCTTCACATTTTTAATTGGTATATTGTATTGTGCACACAGTAGGTAAAGTACTGTGCATATAGCACATAAAAAGTAACCCTCAACACTTAATTAGAAGTGCCAAGTATAATTGAAGATCAAATCATTCTAGTAGAATATAGTCTGATTAGAGTTGAATTTAGAAATGGGCCTTAGCTGTAAAGGCTGCAGATATTTGAATGTGGTGTTCCCGTTCTGGCCCATTGCATAGCAACGACAAAGAAAGTTCAGAACTGGATCCAAACTCTCCCAAGGTTCAGGGAGAGTCAGGTGTCATGTTTAGGTTTCAGTCCATCTCAAATTAAAATATTACAAATGTCACAGAGTAATGTATACTTCTGGTAAAAGATTAGTATTACAGGATAAATTACATCAGTGCTTAGTCTTCAGCAATGGGTGATATAGAAATACTTATGAAAGATAGATTTGGTTCCATTTTAGAAACTAATCCTGAAATCTTACTCAGGACCAAATACCACAGTCTTTACGCTGGTAAAATTCCTTCCTGTTAATGTCAAAGGGAGTTTTTCCTGAGTAAGGATTGCAGAATGTGTGTTCCTCTGTTTTTAATCAGTCTAACTGCAGTCTATGCAAGTTTTGCCTGAGAGGGGTGTTGTCAGTAGCTAAGAGTTTGTTTCAGGGCCTCATCTTACTACAAGGGGTGAATAAAACCTGAATAAAGGTGCTTAGGATTTGGCTCTTAATTCTTCTCCTCAGGGTAGAATTCATTCGGTATGATTTTTTTAAGCTACTAAAATGTTGGTTGGCTTCCATTTGAATTCAAATCCTAATATTACCAAATAATTATGTGTAGATGATTAAATGTAAAAACAGACATGTAGTCTCCAAATGCACATTTCAGTCTGGGTGGCTGAAATAGCTCATAACACTCAATGCATGAAAATTGGGTGGAATTGAATAAATTAGCAGAATCACAAAAGGAAACCACTATAGGAAATAGTTTTACACGTGTAATCACTGAAATACTCTAGTGAATGTGTCAATCTGTACTAAACAAATATATTTGTTTATAGACATGCTCTGTATTAGCTTCCACTCTTTCACAGCACTTTGCCAAATAAAATCCCACTCGAAGTAGGATGTTCGCACCCGAGTAGGAGTTTCTTGGATAAATATTTTTTCTATATTTGAGACCAAAACCACTTCTACAAATTTCTGACTTTGATTGAAATAGTATATTTCTTTTGCTTTTTTTTCTTCCCATCTCCTCCACTGGCAACCACTGATGCATTACCTTAACTCCTCTTACCTCCCACTGCTATGGTGAACAAGAACCCCACTGGAAACAGAGTGCATCAGTCAGTAATGAGTGCTGACCAGTAATAGAATTGGCCGCACCCAAATGCTTCTACCAGCAACGGCCTTGGAGCCTGAGAAAATTTCTCTGTTTGCAGAACAACTTTCTGCACTCTGCTATTGGACAGGGTCTTATTTTCCCAGCTAAAATGATTCATTGGATTAAAGAATACAAAATTACATATATTGAATGCATCATTCATAGAATACATTTTGTGGGGGTGGGGGGAAAATGTTGCAAGATGTCTGTGGATACTGTGTTTCAGTTTAACATTTAAAAAGGAGTTAATCAAATCCCAAGAAATGATTGAGTAAAGGTAAAGGCCTTTTATAAGCTATTGTTTTCCCTAAACCAGTTAATTCTTTTCAAACAAAGTTCCATTCCTCTAATTCAGTAGCTGCTGATTTCAACATCTGCCTCCGTAAATGTAGTATTTTAGACATAAGAACTGATGGGAAGAAATAATCTAATAAAAATAATAATTATATAGCATGCTGTATTTTCAGTGCTATGCAAACATTAGCTCTGTAATCAGTCAATCCTCAGAATTGGGCTTGGTGAGTGGTAGTATTCCCATTTCAAAGATGGGGGGAATAGAAACAAAGAAGAGTTAAGTGGTTTGTCTGAGGCCACACAACAAGTAAGTGTCAGAGCTGGGATTGGAGCCCAACACTTCCTGGCTTGTACCCCTGTGTTCAAGTCACGGGACCACACTGTCTCGCTACCAAGAACATTGTTTTCAGTACACAAGCAGGGATTGTGAGGCATAATGACATCTAGAAAAATTAAACTCTTTTCTGTGCTGGCCAGAGTAACAGCCTGAGCCCCTTCAGCAACTAAAATGAAACCTTGAAAGGCCAAAAGTATCTGTCCTTGGAGAGGAGTCCAGTCGGGCCATTTCACGTAGAATTAATCTGTGTCACAAGTCCAAGGAGGTCCAAAAGTTTGCAGTACATTTTCACATGGGAGTTCTGTGACTAAGTCTCTACACAGTGCTCTGAGTTATAAATGGTAGTTTTCAGAATCCAACCGTATATTAAAGTTCTCCTCCCCAGGTGTCTCAAAACTTTAACCTCATTCTCAGATCTAATAAACTTCCCACACATATGTTATGGTTGCAGTACAGTTAAATCCAACAAGTTGAGAAATATCAAAAGAGGACACTTCAGCATATCACTCCAGCACTCTTTATCAATCCAGTTTGATATAAATAGGTAAAATTATTAAGGGGCAAAATTCTGCCCCACACCCTCATGGATACAGAGTGACCCTGTTGCAGTTCTACCGTGCTGGACAGGCCAAGCTTTTGATAGCCCACTCAGGGGTGCATACTACTTTTATACCAGAGGCTGGGAGTGGACAACAGGGGATGGATCACTGGATGATTGCCTGTTCTGTTCGTTCCCTCTGAAGCACCTGGCACTGGCCACTGTCAGAAGACAGGATACTGGGTTAGATGACCATTGGTCTGACCCAGCATGGCCATTTCTTATGTTCTTATACAGTGGGGTGAAGCTCCATGGGAGGGATCCTTGTGCGCTATTGTGGACAGAGACTTTGGGGCAGTGGGTGGGCCTATTGGATCTGCTGCTGTACTGGTTTGGGTGGAGAAGCAGTGATGGAGCAACTCACCCCAGCCACTCTGAATCCTGGGGGACAGAGTTCCTCTACCTCACCCCTGAAGAAGACTGTGTTCTGGGGAAAAGTTTTTGGGCTACATGAAATAAGAGTCAGAGCAGGATTTATTTATTTTTTTCAGTATACTAAGCAATGTCTCATTTTCTTTAACAATGCAAAAGAATTTCTCTTTCTCAGACAAATAAGTCTATTAAAGTTGGTGGCAATGATGGAAAGGACTTTGGAAAAGTATGTTTGTTTTGCAATTTACTATGCTGCCAAGTTTTGCTTTATAGTTCAATTTTTTCCTTCACTCTCCATTGTTTAAAGTACCCTCTGAGAAACTTAAAATGATGTTTCTCTCCCTACCAATCTTCTTTCTTTTTGCAAACATTGATACCCTACTCCCACACCCCAGTTTTTACTACATCAGAAGCCCATCGTACCTTTGCTTTAATTGCCTTCATTGTGAGGATATCAGCACAGCCCTGAAAACAGCATTTGATAGACAAGCCAAAGTCAACTGTTTTCCCTGTGCAACGTCAATGGGTAACTGAGATCAGAATTTGGTCTTTGTTTTTCATAGGTCCTATATATGAACAGAGATTGTTATTGGGGATTTTTTGTTATTCTCGGCAACAGCCTTGGTGTAAACAAGTAGCCCAGGTGTAAATAAGAATCTGGCCAAACCCTTTATTTTCTGCCACACCATAGTTTGTCTCTTGTTTAAAAATAAAATAAAATGCTTTTATAATTGTTATTCTCAGCAACAGAAAACAAGGTGTTTTTTTAAGTTACTTTGAATTTGGGGTGTAAGCTATTTTCTTTAACAGACTTGGGTAGGGTACATGTGCATCTCGATACAGCAGCCCTGTTCTGTGTGGTTATTAAAAAGTTGACACCATTGGCAGATAGACAGTAAGCGGAATCCCAGAACCGACTTCAGTGAAAAGCATTTTATTATAGATTGTTGAAGGGTGGTTTTTTGAGGCTGCACTTTATCAGTGTTTGCTTGTGGTTGCCTTCATAAAATGTGCTGGTGTTTTCGGTCCAATTTCTAGCGGGCAAATGTCCACATCACAGAAGCCACTGTTGTAAATTGACCCTTATTAGCAGTCTCAACAGTCAAGGAAAAAGTAGGCACAAATGCTGAAGTTTTTGCCTACCCCTAGATGTGACTAGGACTAGGTTGAAGCACATAGGTGGGTCACTACTGATGAGCTCACTATTTTATGGCTAGATACTACACTTTCCAGCACTGTCGATCCAGTGCTAACATAAATTAAATCAGTAAGGATGCATGAATGCAGCAGAGAGCAGAATTTGGATGGCTCAGCATTGCCACGCATGGATACATATGTGGTATTTATTATTCATTTTTTTGTATAATGCCAACAGTATATACTGGGCACTTACATAAATAATACACACACACACTTGGAATAATATCAAACATCTGTGCTATGACTACTGATTTAACATGGGGTAGTTGAAGTAGAGCTTTAATTGCTATTGTCATAAATTAAAGAAGAGGAATACAGTATTATACTTCTTTTGTATCTATATGTATTTTTCATAAGGATAGTTCATATCCACATAGGTTAAGTTGGACCTAAACAGAAGCAACTTATTCTATATTACATATGGATTTTCTTTTTTCTACAATGCTGTTTATATTTAGCCCCTTACGTTAATTTTTATTGTAATCTCTAAATAACCTGACACTTCTTTGCATGTGGTTTGATGAAGCAGGCTGGAGAAATTAGAAGAGTAACCTTTTAATCACTGGTTTTTTTAATGTAGACATTGCTATGTTCAAAGAGTTATGAATCTGTCCAAAATGACTTGTTTGATAGTTGGGGGCTTATGAAGTTTCAAAGTTAACATTCCACAAATAAAATGGAAAGAAGAAATGGGGGGAAAGAGCATATTTAAAATTAGAGTTGTGACGGGTTGGATCACAGAAACCCGCTTGGGAGCTGCCAGACTGATGTGCAAAGGCTACCTCTGTTCCTGTTTTCCCTGCCAGCTCAGTGGCTTCAGCTCCCTGTCTTGGTGAAGCCAGACACACTTAAAACTCACTTAAAATCACTACCAGTATTTCAAAGCAATCAGCTGTGCACAGATCCTGCCGACTACGCCACTGTGACGGGTTGGATCACAGAAACCCCCTTGGGAGCTGCCGACTGATGTGCAAAGGCTACCTCTGTTCCTGTTCTCCCTGCCAGCTCGGTGGCTCCAGCATCCTGTCTTGCTGAAGCCAGACACACCCGTCTGCTCCAGACACAGACCCATGGTCTGAATTATCTGCCCCAAAGCTGCAGGTTTACCTGAAAACAGCTCACAGAAGTGTGCTTGCCTTTAGCACTCAGATGCCCAATTCCCAATACGGTCTAAACCCAAATAAATCCGTTTTACCCTGTATAAAGCTTATACAGGGTAAACTCATAAATTGTTCGCCCTCTATAACACTGATAGAGAGATATGCACAGCTGTTTGCTCCCCCAGGTATTAATACATACTCTGAGTTAATTAAGAAGTAGAAAGTGATTTTATTAAATACAGAAAGTAGGATTTAAGTGATTCCAAGTAGTAACAGACAGAACAAAGTAAGTTACCCAGCAAAATAAAATAAAATGCGCAAATCTATGTCTAATCAAACACTGAATACAGATAATCTCACCCTCAGAGATGCTTCAGTAAGTTTTTTCTCAGACTGGACACCTTCCAGGCCTGGGCACAATTCTTTCCCCTGGTACAGCTCTTGTTCCAGCTCAGGTGGTAGCTAGGGGATTCTTCATGATGGCTCCTCTCCCCTCTCTGTTCTCTTCCACCCCTTTATATATCTTTTGCATAAGGCGGGAATCCTTTGTCCCTCTGGGTTTCCACCCCCCCTCACTGGAAAAGCACCAGGTTAAAGATGGATTCCAGTTCAGGTGACATGATCACATGTCACTGCAAGACCCCAAGCCTTCATTCCTCCCAGCCTGACTCACAGGAAGGCTTGCTTGCAAACAGAGCCCCAGTCAATTGTCCTGGTTGATGGGAGCCATTAAGATTCCAAACCACCATTAATGGTCCACACTTTACATAATTACAATAGGCCTTTTGCATGAAGCATATTCCAGTTACATTATACTCACTTATGTTTTTATAAAACTATTCCAATTACATTATATTCACTTATCATGTTTTTACAAAATCATATAGACTGCACAATGTCACAAGAGTATCTTTCTGTTTTATGGGTTCCAGGTTATTTGGAATGGAATGAAAGTTAATGATACATCCTTTTTTCCATCCTGCCAGCCAGTATCTGATCCAAGAATGTCTCTTACTTAGAGGACAGGGCTCCCTCCACTGTTCTCAAATAGAGGCTTCCCCTGTCTGAGATATAATCCTCCCTGATTTTCACAGTAAAATGGTAAAAATGCAGAAGGAGAAATATTTAATGAAAAAGTTTTCCATAGAAGCCCCATATCAGAGACAAATTAAACTCATATGATTCAATTTACATGTATGCAAATATCAGAGGTTAGAGCAAAATTATTAAAAGGAGGAAAGCCCCATGGTATATCACAAACAAGATGTGGAGCCTATTTGTATTTATGCTTGCTAATGAAGTTCAGCCAAGGCTTTCGCTTTGATTTTGGTGTCTCAATCCGCCATTCGCTTTGTAATCAAATCACTTGCCCACCCACATACACAAGGACAACAAGAAAGCAAGCCGCCTAGTTTTGAAAAAGCTGTTGCCCAACTTGGATAGAAAGGGCCCTTAATTCAGAGAGAGACAATTTTTTCAGTGACACCATGCACCAGGTTCTCTGTGGGTGTAAATTGGGCATCTCCACAGAAGTGAATGGAACTGCAGAGTTATACCAGTTGAGAATTTGGCCCAATATACTTTAGCACTTGGAATGTACACTGGGGGTGTGCTACTCAGAAATGTTTCAATTTTTACCCAGTGAAAGATTTAACCCAAGCCAACCAATTCAAAAATCATGGCACATCTGTTTCTTTCTCAGCCCAGAATCAGTCTCTCTCGCATCATGTTACCGCAGTGAAATAATTCATGCAATAATAGAACTTAACTAGAGCTGGGTCTGTCCAGCAGTGTTAGGATTCTGATCTGGAGTTCTTACAAATTCAGGAGTATTCAAATTCTTGGGTTTGGTTCAGGCTCTCCTCTGTGACTCACTGCTTCAATATGTCTGCGTTGAAAAACCTGGTGACGCCCATTCAATAAAGTGACATCGGGATGGCTGTTGGATGTACGGTAAGGTGTGTCCCATTCTGAATGACCCTGGGCACTTATTATGGGATAGGAGCGGTGTTCTTCCCTTTGTTTCTTTGCACATCTCTCGCTAATGTGAATAAGAAAAACGTGTAGGGCAAAAAGATTAGAGCCCCTTTTTGTAGCATTCAAGGAGTCATTTGGTGGTGAATACCTATTATATGGAGATATACCTATCTCATAGAACTGGAAGGGACCTTGAAAGGTCATCGAGTCCAGTCCCCTGCCTTCACAGCAGGACCAAGTACCGTCCCTGACAGAATACCTATTTCTCAGGCTTGGTTTCTAAATCTGCATCATAATAGTATGCAGCTTCCATTTTGTAGCTAGATAAACAGTTCTGCCCTCTCTCATCCAAACAAAAGTAAAGGAATGGAGTTGCTTGCACGTGACTGAGAGATAGCACAACAGTGATCTTCCCTTTCTCCTCCTGACAACACATAGAAATAATGCCAGTGACTTCATACTGTTTATAAAAAACTCAATTTGCTAGATGACTTACATGTATTGAGGAACAGTAGGAGTTCTAGAGAAGGACATTTTTGCTATCAACAAGTATAAATCTGCTTCAATAAATTAAGGGCTGTAACTGTTCCTGAGAGATTGATGATGTGACTCTTTTAAAGAAAGAAAGAAAGATACACATACAGAGGATACCTGAGGCTATAGTGTGGTGTAAAGGTTTTATTGGCATGAGTTTGGGATTGCCATGTTACTTAGAAGTGGGAAGCCAGGGGTTGGCTCTACAAGTCATCTCAAACAAGTGAAGAAAAAGGGCCAGATCTTCGTTTACACCAAGACCGCTGTATGCTGCCAATATAAGGTAGCCTTGGTGTACATAAGAATCTGGCCAAACCCTTTATTTTATGCCACACCATAGTTGGTCTCCTGTTTAAAAAAAGAAAATGTTTTGAGAATTGTAATAAAGAATTTGTAAAACACCTGTTGGCATTGTTTTTCACCTATCTTGGCCAGGAGAGCCAGGGCCGAGGGATAGCTCAGTGGTTTGAGCATTGGCCTGCTAAACCCAGGGTTGTGAGTTCAATCCTTGAGGGGGCCACTTAGGGATCTGGGGCAAAATTGGTCCTGCTAGTGAAGGCAGGGGGCTGGACTCGATGACCTTTCAGGGTCCCTTCCAGCTCTATGAGATAGGTATATCTCCATATATTATTATTATATTATTTCAATACTGTGAATCCAACTGTCATAGACTTTAGATATAAATATTCTGACTAATACATTTTCGATACCTGTAAAATAGCTTTCCTATGCATAACAGTGTTTAGATGTTAAGGTGTGATGTCCTGATATATCAGAACTAGGTAGAAGTGCTGTCTTCCTCTGGAACCGGGTGATTCAAGCTCCCTGCTGCTATAAAGGAACCATTCCGGAAACATTCTCTTTGGGATGAGGCTGGAGGTACAGCCCATGTTTAGGTAAATTACTTTGAGACCACTGCAGATGAGTGGCACTCATTTATAAATAAGATATTCAATAAAATGTGCATAGATGAAAATCACTTTGGCAGGCACTGGAAGGGAGAAGTGTTTTGTTTTCATTCTCTCTGAACTCCAAAACAGCTGAAGGGATTTTGTTCAGACTTTCCAGAAAAATTCAGCTTCAGGCAGAGATTAAAGAATGGAAAATTTCAGCCTAAGGATGGATGAGTGAAAACAGGGAGTTAAGTAGGAAACTTATTTGCAGCCCTAACTATAGCAGACACTCACTATAATATATTGCTAAATATAGGCTAGTGGAGTGTCCTGCTTTGTGAAGATGTTGTCTTCCCTGCTCTGAAACTTGCTTCTAAAATGACCTCTTCAGGGTATAGGGAACCATATCATGTTGCCTATGTTGGAAAATTTTAAGCTTGATTATTTCCCAGGTGAGTACAGCCAAGCCTGAGTCTGCCTTTCAGCCAAAAATCCTTTCCCCAACAGGACAGAATATAACCATTTATCTTTAATGTGAATCCAACATTAGTCTCAGGTTCATTTATCTCAATGTAAACTGCACAGTAGCCCTAAATATTATATTTATGTGTTAAAGGTTGTCGCTGTGGTTATAAATTCTGTAAAATATTGAGGTCAAGGAACTAAAGCATTATTTTTGCATGGACTTCAAAATGCCAGCCATAATGGTTTGGGCAAGCTGTAGATCCAAACTCCCTGGGAGTTTATGCTTGTGGTTGTGGGAATATATTGTATCCTTTTATTAAAGTTATTGTCTGGCCTATTTTTGTATATTTCATGTTTGGGTATTGGGTTTTTGTATTGTTTTTTGTTTTGTGGTGGTATGGTATTGTCTTGTCTGATGCCTTGCTGTGTATCCTTTTGACTAATGTTCTTTTTTATTTTAATACTGTTCAATCTGTATATTGTAGTATGACTTGTATGATCGAGGGTTCTACAGTAAATAGCTGGTATGTTTTCTCTTTGCATATTCAGTGTGTCTGAAAATGTCTCTCTATAGAAATTGATTGGTGGTGTTAAGTCTATTCCCTTAAAATTCAGTATATATATCTTTTTACATCAAAAAGTTACTCGAGACTAACCCTTGTACTCATTTAACACCATTATTCAGTATCCAGTTCCAAAGAGGGAAAATTGATTATACTCATATTCGTTAGGAAATAAATTCAGAGTTTATATATAAACACCCAGAGAAACACAAAGGCGGTAATGGATAGGTACAACTAAAGAGACATCTATTTACAATGACAGGCACCATATTTAGGTTTTGTGAACTGAGATTAGAATCTGTCCCAAGTTTTCTAAAACTAAGAAAAATAAAAATGTTTCTACCATTTTTCAAAAACTTCAGTGGAGAAAAAAGTTCTATATGGAGATAAATATATTCCTCAACAGTGTCTGCTCATGCTCCTCACACACATTGGAGCATTATGCTTCTTATGCATAATTATCCGCTATGGTCATTTTAGCCTTTCTTGTGAGGCAGCTGATAATAACCACTGCCAGAGATAGGATGTTGCACTAGACGGTCTGATCATATATGACAGTTCCTATGTGGCTCTACATAAGAGGCAGAAAGCGAACCTGACTAAGAACTAGATTATAAGCAGAGTGAAACAGACTAATCTATTTTCATTTTCCAAGCTGAGTGGAGTGACAAACAGAAAGTAAACCAACAGTATACATGGGGAAAGTCATTTAAAATTCTTTCATTTTGAAGATGTTATTAGTATGACAAATAAAGAAATATTTTTCAACAATATGCATTTTAACTTGACAATATCCCCTTAAAACTTGTGGTGTCCAGTTTTTGTGTAAAGGAGGCATAACTTCCTGCATTAATTCAGGAGGAGATGTTTAAAGTATACGGAAGATATATAAGTAAGATATAGCACTATATCTTATTAAAATTCCCTTTCTCAACTACTGTTCAACCCTCCCATTTCTTTATCAGTGGAAAGACTTGATCCTAGGCTACACTATAGGGGAGATCAAAGTTTTCTGTACTGCACAGAACTCCTTTAAGTTTAATTTGGTTTTGGGAGGATATACTAGTGGCTGTTTATATAGCTTTTGGCCCAGACTATAAATTAAATCTGGAAAAGCTGTAATGAGTCAGTAATTTATAGACTATTAAGATTTTTAGGTTAGAAGTGATTCTTGAGCGATGTGAATAGAGAACACATGGTTATAAAGGACAAACAGATTCAGCATAATAGTATATTTTTGTCCCCACATATTTTGTAGGCAATTAACAAAATAATATGTCATCTTTTTGCATATCTGTTGCTCTCTTGAAATAGAATCACTAACCACTTGTTAACCACACTGATTTTTTAATAGACAAAGTGGTTGCTCATTGCTTCCCGACCAGAAATGTTCAGATTAAGCACACTATTAGATTGCAGCCAGAATAGTCTACAAAACAGGAAGAAAGCCTTGCCTTGCTCTGCCTCCTTCCCTTGTTTGTGTTGATGTGATAATTCATTACAGATTTTCTCTTTCTTTGACAGAGTGCCTACCGCAGAAATGGGATGACTTTTCTAGCCTGCTAATATGGATGTGGCTGCAGTGACAGGAAAGGCAGTGTTATATTAAGGTGATTTTCTTTTCCCCTCCATGGAAGAAAAAAAAATACAAGCTCTAATGTGTCTGTGTACCAGTGAGTGGGCTGGTTTGTTGTGACTATCTACTGGCTGACTCCGTCTCTTTTTCCAGCCCCCTCAATCGTTATTCTTGTTTACTAGCTGGAATGTTAAGCTAATTAATGGCAGGATGTTTGGGATAGTGTGTAGGTGGACAAGAATGCAGATCACACAATTTTGAAATTTGCAATGGGCTTACTGCTGTCAACCCCCATATCTAAAGTGCAGTGTCATTTTTTATTTTTGAAGTCCGTATGTTTTAATAGATGTGTTGTTTTGTAAAGCAGGTTTGAGGCAAAAAGAGGCCAAGGATTTGGATGATTTATGCTTTCCTTGTTTTTTCAAAAGTAAAACTGCATTGTTTTGCATTTAATTCCTCTCAAATCAATGTCTTAGACAATGCTAAAAGAATAATACCCTCTCTAGCCAAACAAGGGATTTTTCAGTGAGGATGATGCATAGGAGGGGAGATGAGCTAAGTTCAGATAAGAAGGCTTTTCAGATAGGAAGACTTCAAGTAAATGACTTCAGGTCTTCTTGTTTCAGTTAAATATTAGTATTTTTAGAGTCCCAAGGAGCATCTATACTGAAATCTGTACATTCTTAATATTGAAATCTCTTTTCTTATCCTCTTCTCTCCCCTGAAGTCAGTGGGAGTCTTTCTTTTGACTTTAATGATCATTGGATCTGTCCTTTTGGCCCCAGTTCACAAGGTACTTAAACGTGTATAACTTTAAGCATATTGTTCTGTTGACTTCAATGGGACTACTCAAGTACTTAAAGTTACAGCCCTGCTTAAGTGCTCTGCTGTACGGACCTGATCCTGTTAATGTTAATGGGAGAAAATCCAGGCCCTTATTTATTTTTAATTTCTGTTGCTCTGCTTTGTTTTTTTTTCTTTTTGTTTGTTTTGGGGTTTGGTTTTGTTTCTTCAAACTCTGGCTCTCCCTTTAGCCCTCTTCCCTTCTCTGCTCTTCCAGTCTTTGATATCCTCACAAGCACATTCATTTCTTCCCATGGAAAGTGTACATATATAGAAGTAACCAAGGTCACGCTTGAGGAGACAAAAAGGCTTAGGTCCAGATTCTGCATCAGAATCTGCTCCCTGTGGCATCCCATTGGGACAGAAGTCAGTGCTAGTGTATCCCACAGCAGAGTCAGGGCCTTAAAGACTAAAGTAAACCTTTAAGAAAGACAACATTCAGGAGACCTAGGAGATCAACTGTCTGCATTACTTCTATATAGTGTGAGCAGTCTCCTCCTTTGTGCTTAGTATGTGAGCTTTCAACTCCTGCCACTTCTCTGATACAGTCTTACACTTTATAAATGTTTTCATTGGACAGTACCTGGACCCACTTGTGAAAAAAAATTAAACTAAAAACATGTGTCTCTTCCTTGTGATCAAAAAATTGTGAAGCATTGTAAATGTAATCACAGTGCATCCAATATTTCTGACCTCCATAAACTGCCTCCTTTTTTACCTGCTGCATGCCAGTCCTTCTGGAATTAATCTGTATGTAAAGGACTAAAAATAATGTGTACAATACAGTATATTAAAAAAGAAAAAAGTTTTCTGATGTTCCATCTGTGCTTGTTGAAATGTATGATTAAACTTTTCTTTTTATCATCATTCTTATTTTTCTTGGCGTCCCTAATCATGGAAAATTATATGCTTGCTGTAAACATCCAGACTTTTTAAAAGGACACCAGCATTTATTGTATTTGGTTTCGATCTTCAGGCATATAGACAGAAGAAACCATTTCAGGCACTGGGTACTGGAATCCAAATTCCTTCCTTAGCTGTATCTCTCCCACATTTTACATTTTAAAATATGCATAAGAAGGAAAAATACTGGCGCTTAGTTTTTACTGGTCTACTTAAAGTCCCAGAGAATGAAGACTCAACATACATTTCTCTCAGAAATATGACAGATCATGTTTTTGTTGGTCTGCTGTATGTTTGTCTATCTTGAACAGTTTGACAGGCAATTATTTATAAAATCTGGGCTTTCCCAGTAAACCCATATAATAACCTTTCACTTCTCTCCAGAAGCCAGCGAGCTGAATTTAGAATAAAACAAGGTAGGTTATGTCTCCCTATCTTGGACTAGGCTAGATAGTCACATAATTGGGGAATATTCATTTTTTATTTTTTTTTCTTGTCACTACACAGTCCTTTCTCTGATTCCTTCCCTAACGTAAATGAGGGCAGTGTTAGTGAGTGTCACTGATGCAATTTTCTGTAACAGCACCCTAATATGCCACATGGAAAAAAGATGAACATTAAACAAAAATGAAGAAGGTAATATATCAAATGATTTTGTATCACTTATGAAAATTGCTAGCCTAGGATCAACTTAAATCCATATATTAACAGCTTTGTTTTACATCATTTTAATTGGTAAATAATGTTGATTCTCATAACAGATTTTGTTGTATTTGTAGGTCAGTCATCATGCTATAAATTACCCGAACAAGGGGCAGACAGTGGGTGAAAGCCTGTCTATGGACTTTTGCCATTGACTTCCTGGGGCCAGGATTATACCCAGTGTATCTAATGAGAAGAGAACAGGACTGGGAGTAAGGAAACAATGGTTTTATTCACCGCTCGATTATGACTTGCAGTGTGGCTGAGTCACCTAATCTTTCCGTTCCTCAATCTACCTACCTGTGAAACAGGAAAAGTTATGGTCATATTTGTAAATCGGTTTGAAATCTTTAGATGGAAAAAGCTATTTAAATGCAAAGTGAATTTCTAATTAGCGATCACCTGGTCTCCACATACAGTATGAATTGTCACTTGTCACTCTTCTTTCTGTAGCTCCCACGGAAGTCAGTGTGAGCTAACAGATGATGCTCCGAACTTCTCAGGAGATGCTTAGCACTTTGCAGGATCGGACACAAGTAATGCCTTTCAAATACAGTACCACCGATCAAACGAAGATCACTCTGCAAAGAATTATTTTCCAGCACTCTTTGAATTTAAATGGGACCTTACTGTGTACTGACATTCTGCCATCAGTCATGTGCAGATCTCATAAAATATTTTATAACTTCCTGTCTAGCTCTCACAGAATATTTCATAAACACTTCTACAAATAAAGAATAAATAGAGAATGACATATGTCACGGGTCTACCCCCTAGTTGAAGCCTATTCTATTACAGTTGCATAAGTGAATCTTCTTGTTTTGGAGTCCAAGGTTTAGGCTTTTTTATACCCCTGTTGTACATCTGTACTGAACAGCAATACAGCTAGTGAAACGTGGTGGCATGCATTAAATCCTTGGCTTTATTCAAAGGGCACCAAGCCAGCATTAAGCAATGAAATCATCCCTGAAGGAATTGAATGTAAATTTGATGGTTTAAATGAGGCCAGATGCCCCTAAAAAAAAAAAGATACTATTATTTTAGAAGATGAATCTTCTAATGCAACTCTTTATTTATTGTGCTCAAGATAATGGCATTGTTTTAAAGAAAATCCCATCCATTGTGGAGGAGCAAGAATAAAATACTTAAACTTTTTCACAAATAATTGAAATGTTGGCAAGTGAAACAAACTTTATAAAGGCAGATGACTGCAAATTTGAAAGAAACCTTCAGACTTTATTGTTAGGAGCCATTTTAACTCCCTAAAGAGCACTCGGAGCCAATACAGTAATAGCCTTTCTCAGTAATCAAGCCCCAGACATTTATTCACCATTTTTACTAAACAAAATGGATTAGTAGGTGAACAGGACCAGAAAGATAAATAGGGAAAATCAAGAGCTCAGATCATAATAATACAGTTTTATTTTTCATTTCATAGCTTTTGTCTGTATTTATTGATAATTCATCTTAATTCCTATTGGACAGAAATACTGGTAGAAAACCTTTATACTGATGATAATCTTGCATATCTATCACACTTTTCATCCAGATGCTCATGCAGACTTTCTCACTGACTGTATGAAAATGTGTTCTGGAATCGTAGGCCTTGTCCACACTGATAGTGGAATGTAGAGTACATTTAGCTACACGCAGCAGTGAAAAGCGGTGTGTAGCTACATGTGGCAGTGAAAGGCTCTGGCGCGGGGTGGTAGTGGGAAAGGACTCTCTGCACATAGGAGCTCCTTGCTGCCGGAGCCTTTCCCTGCAGTGGGGAAAGGCTTTTGCAGCTCCCAATTACCGGAGCCTTTCTCCACTGAAATCAATGGGAGTTAAGCACCCAGGCATTTTTGAAAATCCCACTAGGTGTCTATCTGCATCTTTAGGCAATGAAATACATGTAAAAATCTGGCCCTACGTTACTTGCCCAAGATAACAGAGGAAGTCTGGGGTGAAGCAGGGAATTGAACCTGGATCTTCTACGTCCCAGGCTAGAGCCCTGACCTCAGGGTCAATCTTCCTGTCCACATAGTTGAAATACTACAACTGTCTAACAGTGCACAACTCAACCCAATGGTTTAGGACAGGAGGTGGCAAATATAGTATCCAGCTGGAACTTCAAGGGGAATTGGGTAGGAGGAATGTAATTACTCAGTTTGGAAATTATCCAGGACACAGTAGGTAAAACCTTACTCTCCTGATAAATGCCATGGGCTCTGTAATAATCACATCTTGTAAAGACAGAGGCATTATACATCATCCAAAAGATGGCAGCTCCTGCAGTACTCTGTCCCTTAAAATCATGCTGGGGTGTTGGCTCTGTACCATCTCTGAGGGAAGATTGCAAACTATTTAATCAACACCACTTCCAGCAGTACCTGAGTGTTCTCCCCACGGTTGCTCGTCCAAATATGAACACAACCTGCCTATGCCTAGTTTATGAGATCTGGCAAGGGTCGGACTGCAGGCAATAATATTACAAGTACAATTTGAAAAACCTGTTGTGTTCTAGATAGGGCAGAAAATGGGCTAATAGGTCTACAAGAAATGAAAACCTGGATGAGTCCACAGGCAGATTAGTTTACAAATATAAATGTGTTTGGTGGTTTCACCCTATTCCCATGTTCACATTGCAAAATTACCATGTAGCTTTGTGTAGTTCAACTGAATTTGACAATCTTTGCTAGAGAGAACCCTGGTACTGTAACAACAAAGGTGTTGCAAATCAGGACTAAAGCCCCGATTCAGCAAAAGCAGTGAAGCACAAGCCAAACTTTAATAACAGAAGTAAATTCTCAAAGAATTCTAAATCACTTTGTGAACTTAAATTAACATGAACTTTATACAGGACTCACTTCATCTGCTTATGAAATGCAGCCACCTCTGAGGTGAAATGCGGTTGCTGTTGACCACACACAGCAGCACCCAACACATCAGGGCAGGAAATGAAAGACACCTGAATGGCGGGGGGGATTTAGGGAGGGAGTGTATAATTATCCAAGTTCATTATTAATCCTCATTTCCATAAGTATTTAATTAATCCGCAAAATAAAAACCCATTGAGACTGTTACATTTCATGTGCTGATATGATTTCTTCAAAACCCTGAATCAAATGACGGCAACTGTGTGTTGAACACAGGTGAGTAAAAATATAAAACTGCTCTGCAGGACAAACAGCAACTTGAGGCTACCACATATACATCAGAAACAAGGCCCACAGAAAGCATGAATTCCATTAGTACGGGCTTGTGAATATGGGACAAGACACCTTGGTTGCTGCCGGTCAGGCTGAATTCAGTGCCACTTGAACACTTCTTGTTGCAGCTTCAAATGAATAGAGGTTTTATTGAATTAGGCATGATCAGTCTAGTGTTCTTTGGGTCACCCTACTTGTATTTGAATATTAAACTCAATACAAATCTCAGTTTTGGAATGTTTTTAATGTTATGTTACTCCTAAATTTTCAGTATGCCACGTATTTTTGTCTGGACAACACACACAAGCATTGCACCAGTTTTCACGAGATGCTTTGGGCATCCAGGAAGGGACAGAAGTTGATTTAGGTTTTGGACACTGTTGAGGATGCTGAAGCTTTTTGGCAGTAGGGAGGGAGGGTGCTTCTCTTCTTTACTTGTCCCCTTCAGGGCACTGGTGGATGTGACTTAATGCTTCTGTTGAACTTAACTCCCCTTAGTTTCCCACCTGTACAACTCTTGACAGCTGCCCCACAGCCCACTTGGCAACATCTGGTACTTTGTCCCATATTGTGGATAATAACTATTGTTTGCAGCTATGGGGGTTATGAACTTATTTCATCTTAAAAGAACACTTAGATTCTGCAGCAGATTCCACATTTCATTGCATAGCGGAGCAGGAGCAGTGATCTAAGCTTGTCAGACCTGCTGAGCTGCCATGTCCTGAACAAAGCCACCATGAACCTTCCCTGTGTCACACCCACCTAGGAATAGGAAGAAGGCAGAGGCCCTCTGGATGCTCAGGAGAGGTATCCTCTTCCTCTGGAGAAGAGTGGGTATAGATGCTCCACAGAGATCCTGAAAGGAGAAATAGGCCTGTTTTATTCTTATCACTCCCCTCCTCCAAAGATATCCAAGGAAGAATGGGCTTGCCAACCATCTCCCGAAAAGAACTATTGGTAAGAAAGAGGGAGCTATGTGTAAGGTCTGTGGTTAAGGCTCTGGCCTGAGACTCGAGTCAGTTCCCAGCTCTGCCACAGACTTCCTGTGTAACCTTGGGCTAATCATTTACTCTCTCTCTCTCTGCTTCAATTCACCATCGGTAAAATGGGGATGACAATACTTCCTTGAGTATTCAGATTGTAAGTTTTATGGAGCAGGGGGACTCTCTTTTACTATGTGTATGTAGAATGCCTGCCTTAATACGCCCCTGATCTTTAGTGGGACCAATGCGTACTACCATAATGCAAATGCTAAGTAAGAGGGAGGAAGGAATTGGCTGTTCATCATGGTGGAATGAGGATCTCTGGAGATTAAAGGTGAGAGGGCAGGTTGTAATCCTCCAAATGTTACGGTAGAATAGAATTTGGGTAAACTGCCAAACTTTTGGATACTTGTCCAAATTCCAAACCTTTTCAGTTTTTGCCATTGGAATTTTTATGTGCATTTTACCCTGTTGAGATCGGGTTTGTGCATGATATTATATGAATTGGTACATTGCTGAGGTTTGTTTTGTGCGGGCTCTGGTATGGATTTGCAGTGTGGTGTCTGAGTTTTTTTGATCTTACTGTATTTTTCTGGTAATCCTAGAGGCAAGACAAGAATAGTTTGAAGAGTAAAGAAGAATATGACGGCTATTTGATTCACAAGTAAGCAGCAGAGACTTAGAAAATTAAAAAGAAATACTCCATATTCCTAGAAGACTGAAACAAAACCACACAAACTAGCCCTGATTTTGCGAAAACAAAACAAAACTACCCAGTTTTGGCAACCATTTTGATTTATCCCGTCTCTGCAATACATGGAATATATTTAATTTGACCTGTATTTGCGGAGTTAAATTTGACAGTGAAATATTGACTTATTTATTTTTAAAGTATCTAATAAAATGTTGTTTGAATAGCAAAGATACCAAACGGCTGTGAATAAATTCCCGGTTTGTGCATTGAAGTAGGTATTTTTACAATACTCGTATTTCGAAAGGAGTTGTCAGATTTGGACACTATAGAAATACCTCATTGCTTACTGATATTGTATTTGAAAATTCCTTATATTTTATTATACAAGAATTGTGCACTTGGCTGCCATTTGCTTCCTTCAGACTCCCAAAGGTAAGTCGATTGTGCCCTCTGGGGGCTTTATACTGCTTTAACTGAGATTTAAGTTTTTTTCTTTCTTGCTTTCACATAAAATAGCACATTGATTTTTCCCCCTTCTTGTGTCTTATGAAAGGAGAAATTTATGGCCTTTTTTACATCAGGAAGTCTAGCTTTTCCTGACGTTTTATTGCTTTGAATATTTGAAACATTTCAATCCCAGACAATAAATATTACATGATTATTGTTTTCATATGGATAGGCTATTTCCCCTGGTTTTTCCTAGCAAGTGACACCCAAAAATTTATGGAGACTAAAAACATTACTATTAAACTTCCCTTGAAAGGTCAGAGATAGTCCCCCTCCNGACACCCAAAAATTTATGGAGACTAAAAACATTACTATTAAACTTCCCTTGAAAGGTCAGAAATAGTCCCCCTCCCCCCCCCCAATTTGTATGCAGTTTAGGAAAAAGCAGTTAAAATCATCTCTTCTATATCGACTCTCAAAGCGGTGCAAAGTTAAATTGAAGTGGAAGATTTCTTTTTTTTTAAATGGGCATCGTAGGTTTTGATTCTGTCCCACTCACATCAGTGGGAGCTCTTCTGCTGATCGTTCCTTTCTAAGAACCCAGTTCTGCATTTGCTGTGACATGCAGGTGCAGGGCCTGTGATTTCAGATGAGTTTGGGGTGGCCGGTTATCGAGAACATTCATTAATATCGTTTTTTCTACTAAGTCAAAACAATGTGATAATGATCTGACATTCTCATGGTGCATGGTTCCCATGTGTGAACTCTGGATGGAATCTGCGGGTGCATTTTGTAATCAGCTCACTTTTTGGTTGGAGGCAGCTTGCTCCTTGCTGAGCCGAGCCCTAGTTTTGTGATGCTCACAATAGATGAGCCAGTCTGAAGGGTCACTACATCTTTCTGCCCCAGGTCTGCTGTAACAATCAGAAGGAAAAAAATGTTACGTGGAATCTGTAGTTAAAATAATAAAGATTAAGCTTCTGCCAGTGAACAGATATGATTAAGGTTCTAGAAGAAGAGGCTGGGGCTCCGTTCAAAAGCACTAGTTCATTTAGGTTTCAGAGTAATAGCCGTGTTAGTCTGTATCCGCAAAAAGGAACAGGAGTACTTATGGCACCTTAGAGACTAACAAATTTATTGTAGCATAAGCTTTCGTGGGCTACAGCTCACTTCATCGGATGCATGTAGTGGAAAATACAGAATGAAGATATATATATATACACACATGAAACAATGGATCTTACCATACACATTATAAGGAGAATGATCAGTTGTCAGCAGGAGAGTAAAATAAGTCTTTGTGGTGGTAATGAAAATGGCCCATTTCCAGCACTTGACAAGGAGATATAAGGAACTGTAGGAGGCGGGGGGGAAGATAAGCATGGAGAAATAGTTTTACCTTCTGTAATGGCCCATCCACTCTGTCTTTATTCAAACCTAATTTGATGGTGTCCAATTTGCAAATTAATTCCAATTCAGCAGTCTCTCGTTGGAGTCTGTTTTTGAAGTTTTTTTGTTGTAATATTGTGACTTTTAGGTCACTCTCCTTATAATGTGTATGGTAACATCCATTGTTTCATGTGTGTATATATATATATATATATCTTCCTTCTGTATTTTCCACTACATGCATCCGATGAAGTGGGTTTTAGCCCACGAAAGCTTATGCTACAATAAATTTGTTAGTCTCTAAGGTGCCACAAGTCCTCCTCGTTCATTTAGGGGACATCTACATAGCAAAAGCTGTGCGCAGGCTGCTTACCTGGGCTAGCTTCCATCCAGTTAGCACGGGTAACAACAGAAGCAAAGAGAATGCAGTGCAGGTTTCAGTGGGGGTAATACAAGCCCAGCATGGCCTGTGTGTATGTTGTTATCTGCACTAGCTGGATTCCAGCTAGCTTGGGTAGACTAGCTGTGTAGACATACCCCTTGAATTGAAAGGGGGAAGGATCCTGCCACCATTGCTCCAATGAGTAGACCCTACTGAAGGCCATGGATTTGCTCATGTCAGTAATTACTACACACATTGATAAGGGTTATAGGCCCTAGATTACCCAATAAATCTCCTCCATCTCTGTGTCAGCTCCTGCTTTAACCCATCATCTACATCAAAGGAATATATTTATAATTATTAAAAGAAAATACTTCCTACTATGGCTTGGAAAAATTCAAGCTAGATATCTGAGCTAACAGAGACAGTCAGTAAAATGAAGCATGAGGCAAAGCTGCAGTGTTCAGCTGGGGAGGTGAATCCAAACATTCTCTGAGTGGAGGGAAGCTTTAGATCCAGGGGGTTGGTTCAGGCCTAGAAAAACTATCAAGAGCTTTTAAAAGATTTCAAACCAAAGAAACATTTATGGATCCAGCCCTGCTTCCTCTCCTTGACTGGTGTGAACAGCAGGATCAGACTCTACATCCATTTTAGAAGAGACACTAAGTATTTCTTGAAAGTGGTTTTGAAATGTTGTGTCTTTCCTCTCCATTCTGTCTTATTCCCTTTTGCAAGGGTTGAAAATAACATTCAGTTCTGTACCTGCTTTGTCCTTTTCCATTTAGCAAACAATTTTTTCCCCCTCCCTGTTTCTTATGGAGCTTAAGCCCACTCAGCTTTTCCTGTTTACTTCCATGTCAGAAGTGTCATGGATGGTATCATTCCAGCTGTAGAAATAAGGTTTGTTCTGGCGGAATGGCTGCCTCTGCATTACTTGTGTGTTTCAGAGTAATGCACTGACAGGAGCTATTGACTTTTTTAAGTTTTGGCAACAAAGTGGTGATATAAAAAAAAAAGTCTTGAAGGTTAAGGCACTGGATGGGGCTTAGGAGATTTGTGTTTGACCTGGGGAAGTCACTTAGGGCCAGCTTTTTTAAGGTATTTTGGCACCTTGTGGGATTTCCAAAAGCATCTAGGCACTTATCACCCATTGCAATCAATGAAAGATCCTACTAGACACCTAAATTCCTTTTAAAATCTGGTCCTTAATCTCTCTGTGCCTCGATTCTCCATCTGTAAAATGGGGATATCATACTTCCTTTCTCCCGCCCTTGGTCTAGTAGGACTATAACCTTTTTGGAGCAGGAACTGTCTCTTACTCAGGTGTGCTCTCCCCTGAACTCTGGCGAGTTTGAAATCCAAACCCAAAGCTGAATAAATCTAATCAGCTGCCTTTTAATTATTTAAGTGATGAGCTGAATGGCACACAAAGTGCAGGGTGGAGGAGAGAGAGGGAGATTGTGGACCCCAGGCTTTTATAAGTTATAGAATAATAATATAAAAAAAAAGCCTGTGGGGGGGAAATCAAATGAAAGGCAATGATGTGTAAGTCACAGCAGTTTGAAGGCTAAAAATAACTGACAGAGCAATAATCTAGCAAAGTTTTGCAAAACTGCTTCCGTTGCTCTTGCTACAAAGATAGGGAATAACAGCACCAGAGCAGCTGCTGCATCACATGCTGCATGTGTTTCCTTTGATGTACAGGAACATGGGTATTTCAGTCACTCAGGAGGAAACGATATTCTAATGAGTGGAGCTACTTGTTCACAATTCTCTCTACAGAGCTTGAGAGCTTCTGCAAATTTTTAATTATTTCTCTTCTGAACAATAAAAGCAAAAACTGAAATGTGGAAGCTGTGACTGGTTTACGTGAGACCACAATAGCTTTGGTTTTACCCATCCACATGTTTGATTAGCACACTGAACTCTGATTTTACCAGACTCCAGCCCACGTCAATCTGTGTGCCTGATTCTCCGATCATGCTGGCATAAATCAAGAGAAACTCCATTAGAATAAAAGGAATTACATCGGTGATGCACAGAATCAGAATCAGACCCATTGACTGTATCCTCAGAGTCTGATCACATGAAGTGCTGAATACCCTCGGTTCCTGTTAAAATCAGTAGAAAATGACTGCTTTCAGCATATCTCAGATAAGGTCTTAATATGAGGTGGTAGTGTGTGCACACTCCAAGGAACCAGCATTTATCAGATGGATTTTAAGGGCCAGATTCAGGAGAGAACTTAATCACTTGCTTTAAACACTTTAAACATGTGCTTAAGGCCCCACTGATTTTAATCAGGGCTGGATTAAAGTATAGGCTCTATAGGTTTTTGGGCACCAGCTCCTGAAATCAGATGATTACATCTAAATCTCAGATTTCATTTAACAAAAAAGTAAGTTTTTTTGCAAACGGTTGCAAAAAAAAAAAGACGTTTGAAAATGTGAACCAAGTGTAACTGATGCAGAGTCTGGCTGAGTCTGCAGACAGCTTGCAACAGTACCTCTGAGAGGAGTGAATTGTCCCATTCTTCTCAATCTCCTGAATAGGGATGTTTTCTAAATCTGAGCCTGAGTGAGCAACTAGAGAAAAGGAGAAATATATTAAAAAGAAAGGAAAAGCATAGCCTTGGGGGAAGTAGGGAAGATAATTAACCAATGGTCTGTTGTGATTTTGGAGGTATTCAGATGAAGGTAGCTAGCTAGAACTATTACTCTTTCCACAACATTTTAGTATTGCTCTGCAATGAGACGTACACATGCTGTGCATTAATACATTATTACAGACTGGATAGCGTAAACTCCAGATGTTGAGAACATGATTTCTTCTATTGGCATACATAGGTGTCCTCTACATCCATAGTAAAAACAATGATACTAATTCTTAGGTTTGCCACTGCTCTGTGTGTGGCACATGCCAATTTAAATCTGTCTTCCTCTGGTTAAGGAATAACCATGAAGGTGAAGGATATGTCCTCTGAATTAATGACCTTGTGGGAGGAGTGGATTATTGTAGTGCAGCTGTGAGCTGTTAACCCCAAAGGTGGTGGTTACTACATTATAATGTGGTCAGAGGCAAAGACTAATGAAATTACATTTTTTGAGTGAATTGTGACCTTAATGTGATGTCTGACTCCTGTCACTGGTATTGGTCAGTCCCTCTCTGTGGACTGGTCATTCCTAGAGTACTAGAGTCTTTGTCTATTGAAGTGCATAGAACTCCCACTGACTTTGAGGGGGTGTGGATCAAACCTTTAACACCTAGTACATTGGGCAGTCAGATTCCAGCTCTTCACTCTATTCAGCGTTTAGCTGTGTGAACCATACAAAAACATTTCCGTCCACTGCACAGTTTGCTCAACCTTCTCCCATGTTTATCCCAAATCCATGTATGCTCCTGTAAGCAAAACGCCTGACTTTTTTGGTTTCTTTTTAATAGGCTCCCCATCACTTGCTGCTTGTGCAGAATTCAGGAGTCCTGCCTCCTCCGTGGCCTTAGCAGCTAAAAACGTATTACACCTGCCCTGAGTTTTTTATGCTTTTTGCCTGCAAGGTGGTGGATCAACTTTAATCTGGCCCCAATGACTTGCAAAGCCCAGAGTCCTGGCTTCATTTAAAGCCCATACAAGTATCTGTGCTCTTTTTAGGTGTTCTGCCATCATGCCTTTCCGCAGTCTGATGTTGCTGACGACAGTGGTCTTCGGACATGGCCTTCAGTAAGCTGGTGACCAAGTTTTGCTGTGCAGCCTGGAGGGTGTGGACATCACTCTCCTGAGGGAATCCACTTCAGCTCATCTCCCGCATTTAAAAGAATAAACACAGCAGGCTGAAAGGGGGGATCCGGAGAGTCGAGTCAGCTGTAATTACTGTCACTTCCATAGCATCCTTTCCTGCTGTTTGGCTTTTCAATATTTTGCATGCCTCTTTTGTGATTTCTCACACGCTATTTTTAATGTAACTCTTAGTGCAGCACCCCAGTGTATATGTGGGGAGGTTGCATAACCTATTGTATTAGTTGATCTATGTCATTACGAGTAGGCCAACAATTGAACATGGGGCCCCGTTGTGCTAGGTGCTGTGCATAACTAAATCTATCGATGACCCTCGTGACTGTAGAGTCCGAGTGCCTCACAATCTTTAATGCCCCCTGTGAGATAGGGAGGTTCTACTGTCCCTATATTACAGATGAGGAACTGCGACACAGAAACTAGGTGACTTGCCCAAGGTCACACAGGGAGTCTGGGGCAGAGTTGGGAATTGAATTGAGTTGGGATGGGGAAACTGGCACAGCGAAGAAAAGCAAGGACTAGAACCAGGTTTCCTGACTCATTGCCCAGTGTCCCAATCGCTGGACCAATCTGCCTCTTAAAGAGGAAATAAATATTCTGAGTGATGACCGTGGTCTGTATGTGCTGAGGGATCAGGAATGAAAATGTTCACACAGAGCCTGCAGGCAGAAACCACAGAGTCCCCCCACAGCTCTACTTCGCTTTATTAAAAGTCACAGTTTCTGTGAAAAATGGGGTTTATAAAGTGAGCTGCCTTAATTATAAAGTTATGTGCATTTGAATGACTTGTTTCCTGTTAACTGTTCATGACAACCTACAAATGTGAAAAGTATTACCAAGCCTATTTTTAACATGGCTTTGGCAGGGCTGGAGTTGCGGAAAATCAAATCCTATAGAATCCTAATGAGAAAGTCCAATGATGCTTTGAAGTATGGTTACTGTTCTTTGAGTTATTAACCAGTGATGTCATTGCTATATGAGAAACAGGAAACAGAAGGGTCTCTCTTTAACAGCATGCGTTAGATAGCAATAGGAACTGATCTTGAGCTGGGTTTGGGCTGCAGGGTTGTTGGTATGTGTCTGTTCCGGGGGGAGAGGGAGGGCTATATAAGCACTGGTACAGTGTATAAACATACGCCTGATCAGTTCTGGGAGGCTGATTCCTGCAGTGTTGACATTTGTTTTCTGCAGTGCTTTATCGCTCAGAAAGCTTTTCCTCCCTTTTACCTTCTAAACTAAAAAGTACTGTTTTATGTTGTATAAAATCAAGCACGTGCTTAAGTGCTTTGCTGAAGCAGGTCCTTCACACCGATTCTTCTATCCCTATGGGCTCCGTGTGATTGCTGTGGATCATGGGCCTGAACCTTTGGCTTTCTTAGCCCCCTTCCCTTCAAAACAGCAGGTGAAGATAAAACATACAGTAAAATCTGTCTCCTCCTCCCTGCCCTCCTGGTCTATTCAGTAAGGCCAAGGGGTTGAGGGATGCATCGCACCCAGTGGGGCCAGGAACAACGGAGCCCACTTACTGGTAAAGAGATAGTGCCCCAAGGGTAACACACTACTACTGCCAGAGGAGTCTCCCTTGTAAACCCTGTGGAGGGGGGAATAAACAGGAGTGGATGCGGTAGGAGTAGAGACTGGAAGGGATTTTGGGGAAGGAGGAAGAGAGAAACCATAGGGATTGAAAACTGGGAAAAGGGAAAGGGGGATGGACAGAATGGGAGGAAGGAGAGAGAGAGAGAGAATGCCTTTTGGTAAATCGAGAAGACAAAGCGATAAGTGTGGGAAGAACTCATGAGCATAGTGTGAACATCTCAAACTCATGCTGATAAAACCTTCATGGTGCACATTCACAGATTTTATTTTAAGGCCAACAGAAGCCATTATGATCATCTGATCTGACCTCCTGCATACAACAGGCCATAGAATTTCACCCAGTGTTTCCTGCATCAAGCTCATAACTTCTGGTTGAGCTAGTGCATCTCTTTTCGAAAGAGACACCCAATCCTGATTGAAAAACTCCAAGGAATTATGAGACCCCAGGGTTCCTAGCTAAGTTGTTCCAATGGTTAATTACTGTTTAAAATGTCCACATTATTTCTTGTCTGAATTTTGTGTTCAGATTTCTTGTACTAGATATTCCCCTGCTTATACAGTCAAGGCTTGGATTTGCTTTTTTAGCTGCCACATCACACTGGGAGCTCCTGTTCAGCTGGTTCTCCATCATGACTCCTAAGTCCTTTTCTGAGCCACTCTAATCCAAAATATAGTCCCCCCCCCGTCCCCTAAGTGTGACCTACATTCTTGTTTCTTAGATGTATGACCTTTCATTTAGCAAGGCATACATGTATGTTTATGCATTCACACGCATATATATATAATATGCATACATGCACACAAAGGTGCATACAGTTATATATCAGTGTCTGCATCTGCACACATATATCCACAAGCACCTATACACATGTTATATGCACAGGCACACAGAGAGATATACATGTACATATGTACACGTATATGTACTATTCTGATCATTTATTGGAAACGCTTGTGTAAAAATACATAACTTGTTCATGTGATTAAAACAATGTTAAGTTAGTAACATTTCTAATAAATAGTAGCCCTTCATCTAAAACAACTATGAAAGTGTGTTGGGATCTAGGTTACTGGGAGCTTAATAAAAGCCCGAAGATTCAGTATTGGCAACTCATGACTATGAGCATGTAGTCAACCATGTCAACACTATGGCTGAAATTCACCCTGTGTAGAGAGCCAGTACAAAATCTGTGCACCACTTGAGTCCCTTTATCCTAGCTTAAGATGTTGACTAATATATGCTGGCTAGGATATATATACATATCATATTAGTAATATGTATTAGCCATATGTATTTGCATTCATCACAAATAGCATTAAGCACAAACATGAGTATATTCATAACAAACCAAAATGTGGTCAAGTAATTGATATACAATTTATCAACAAAGAACTTACTGTGACAAGTGTGTTGAATAGGCCTTGTGCTGGCCTTTGGTATGAGGAGGGGGTGAATTTCCCCGATAGGTGTATTTTACATATCCAAGGTGAGATCTCTGAGTTGGAGGGGCCTTTCCTTTCTTTGGTTATTCCAAAGTCCTGGTCAGAAATCTGGTGGGGATGTCTGCAGCTCATTAGTCCCCAGCCTTTTTGGAATGCATTCAAATGTAAGGCGGTACTTCCTTTGTCTCAAAGTAAATTAGCAGAGTGGGAGGCCTAGGTGTGGAATGCAAAGAAAGGCCGTGTCCTGTTTCACTGTGAATTCTTCATTTTGCACTTAGGAAAATTATGTGGCTCTTCATACCTGTGTGTGCTTCATGTACAACCATATCCTGAAACCCTTCGTACTTTTCTCACAGATCAGTACAAGTCTGTCTCATCTTACGCTGGGGTTACGTTCCGCGGTCAGCGCCTAAAGCGAAAACCGCGTATAGTCAAAATTACATTGAGTGTAATGGCGGGCGGAATCGCCCGCCCTACAGAAACAGTATTTAAATTGTTATTTTTCCTCTTTTTTTGTTGTTGTTTTTGCCAACCGCATAAAGCTGAAATCGCACATGTTAAATGCGCCTAAGATGCGACAGACCAGTATGTTTGACTTGGTGTAGGGGTCTCTTGCAGTGCGTTTATGTGGGTTCAGGAAATGACATTCTTAACTGCAACATTTGTTGGTGTCTCTTTTTTTTTTTTTTTTTTTTAAAGTCAATGTTGTTCATCCTTCGAGTTCGAAGATGCCCATGACATCACTGGTTGATTTGGTTTCTGTGAACACGTGAGTGGCTTATCAGGCCAATTTGAGCTTTGAACTCTGTGGCATGCTGACCAAGAGATGCCTCTATGGATTACTTGATTAACAGTGGACGTGCTGCTGTTGCAAGATTTACGCTGCTGGCGCTTCTGCTCTGCCTATATCAGGGGTAGGCAACCTATGGCACGGGTGCCGAAGGCGGCACGCAAGCTGATTTTCAGTGGCACTCACACTGCCCAGGTCCTGGCCACCGGTCCGGGGAGCTCTGCATTTTAATTGAATTTTCAATGAAGCTTCTTAAACATTTTAAAAACCTTATTTACTTTACATACAACAATAGTTTAGTTATATATTATAGACTTATAGAAAGAGACCTTCTAAAAACATTAAAATGTATTACTGGCACGCGAAACCTTAAATCAGAGTGAATAAATGAAGACTTGGCACACCTCTTCTGAAAGGTTGCCGACCCCTGGCCTATATAGTTCTCCTCTGCTCGTAGACTATAGTTCCAGTATGGATGAGGCTTCACCAGGTAGAATTATCATGAGCGAGAGCTTCCTAAAACTCTGGGTCAATGCCCCAAGGATAACTCGGAGTTCTTGAAACGTTTCTTCTGGCCTCCCTGAGAGCGCTTTCCCTCCTTTAGCTCGCCATAAAAGATCTTCTTTTCAGTCATAAGAATGTTATAAAGGTCTGGGCTAAAGTTACATGTTGCTTTAAACTCTTTAAGCAACAAAACAAGCACTGGCAGTTGTAAGACCTTTCACTTTGAAGCAGTCTTAAGATATATGTCCAAGAATATGTTGTTTGTTTTAAAGCCAGCTTTTATTCCTTTAGTTGGGTACCACTGGCATGCATCTGAAAAGGGCTTTCATCTTTTGTAGCATAGTCTGTGGTGGAGGCATATCTAATCAGTTTAAACAGTCATCTATCCCAAGCTGTCAGCTTTCAGAAATAAGAGCGTTATCTGCAACCACATAGAGCTAAAGAATAAGATTGGTACTTCATCTTGGATCCTAAACTTGTGGTTGACCTTTCTGTGGTAGGCATCTCTGGCTTTCCCTTTTCTGGTGTGTGTGTATTATTACTAATTGTCATAGAATCAAAATTCACAGTTTAAACATCACCTTTTCCTCCCTATACTATAGGTTTCATGCCATCTTTTAATGCTAGTCACTTCACAGTGTGTCATGTAGTGACGCTTCTGCCCAGCAGAGCTGCTTGTCTGTAGGAGTCTGATATTATGCAGTAAGGATTGGTCGCTCCATAGTTAAGATTTCAACAGAATTTCGGATTAAAGCTGAATTTTCAAGTCTTTCCAAAATCCATGTACATAATTGTGGTAATAGTTTTATCCCATGATTAGGGATAAAAATTCAAATTGTAAAATTATTAGAATATGTTGGAAATGTCAAATTTGGAGGGGAAGAACATCATAGAGGCTTGGATAGCTAGAATAAGATTTCAGGATTGTCACCCTGTCTCTGTGTCATTCTGAAGCCTAAAATATCAGCTGAGTCAGTGTGAAGTGATGGAAACAGCTACAAGTATCAGCGAGAACCCTTTTCGTTTAGCATATCATCAGGTTCAATCATCACTGGATTGTCTGTTATCATCCAGTGGCTCTCAGCCATTTGACTTTATGAATGACACTGTGCAGTGCACAGCTACAGAAAGCCATGTATCTATGCCATGCCAAGAGTCCTAGCCCATTGTGATATCAGAGGTAAGTCAACCAATCACCACTCTTACTCTACAGCTAATTTGCATGCAACAGTTTCATTGCTTGTATAAGGGAGACTGCACAGATGATGGATTACTTGGCCCAACTGCCAGACCTTTGCGACAGCCTGGGCTTTCAGCTACTAGTTCTACTGTAATTGTCTGGGGTAGAAAATTCATTTTGATGTATGGCTGGGGATAGAAAATGCTCACACTGAGACAATAAATCTAGAGAGTAAATTAACTAAATGACTGCAAATGTATGTGTAATCCACCCCACTTGAGCTATCGGTGCTGTTTGAACCTGCAACCTACAGCACTAAAGACACTAATCTCAACTATTTGAACTAAAGGAGAAACTCCATTATCTGCCAGCTATAGTAGACTCTTATGTGGACCAGCCACTATGAATGGACAGATCCCCACATGTACAAGTTACATATACAGGCAATTATTTTTTGAAAACATTCCACAGATTCTGGTCCACAGCCTCTACCAGCCTACTACAAGGAGTGAGAATAAGGATAGTCCAGCGAGTAGGGTGATAGCCTGGGACTTGGGAGACCTGTGTTCAGTTCCCTGTTCTGCCACAGTCTTCCTATGTGACCTTGGACAAGTCACTTGTCTGTCCTGCATTTCCCCATTGGCAAAATGACGATATAAGCACTTGCCTACCTCATGGGGGTTTTGTGAGGGGAAAAATACATAGAAGGATTGTGAGATACTATGCTAAGAGGAGGTCAATATAAACTCTCACTGCAACCCTGCTCCAAGTCCCCTGCAGCATGGTTCTTCCAAAGTCCGGGATCTGTAATTTGGATAAAAATCCAGGAGTTCAGATGTACCCTCTTAACCTTAGATGAACTTCAGGAACCTCCAAATTGGGCCGGAAATGGAATGAAAGCATATTTTCTCGTGTAATACATGGCCCTCTGCTTCTGGCTGGAATGGCCTTTCACAAAGCCAACCGCACAACCTGGTGTATTTGGTAGTGTGTCGACTGAAAAGGTGAAGACGAGTGTGGTGGTCCTAAATCTGCAAGATCCTGAGCATCTCATGAGAGTTGCTAAGTGCCCTCAACTCCCACTGAAGCTGGCTGCTCAGAAGGCACTCAGCACTAGAGGAAGCACATTTAACTGTGAAAAACCCTGTAATGTGCAGTGGTTTCCATTCAGGGACATCATAGCCAAAATCATACTTAAAAGAGAGAGAGAGAGAGAGAGAATATGCTGGTGAATAAAGTCCTGGGGAGGTGAAGTCGGTCCTGGAGCTGTAATCATTACCACTTTGCTCTTTCCTTCATGTCCATAAATCAGGGATAATCCATAAACCAGGGATAGCTCTTTTCCAGGGCACACCTGTATTTGGCTTGTGCAGGGGCCATCACCCCTATGGCTGTGACCTGGAACAGCAATGCAATGATTGGGTGGAACGTTAAAGAGAGAAACCAAGCAATAATCATCATTTATAAAAGCAATGTCAGCATTGCGTCTGACGAAGTGGGTATTCACCCACGAAAGCTTATGCTCCAATACGTCTGTTAGTCTGTAAGGTGCCACAGGACTCTTTGTCGCTTTTTACAGATCCAGACTAACATGGCTACCCCCTCTGATACATGTCAGCATTGTAACTCAAACCTGGTCAAAGGACATTCTTCCTCCACACAGTTCACAATTAGCCTTTGGAACTCACTTGCACAGAATATCAGTGAGGCCAAGAGCTTAGCAGGGATTGACATTTATAGGGAGAACAAGAATGCCCAAATAAGCACTTTAAAAATAAGCAAGTGTTTGGGAAGGGATATAAACCACCCGGCTTCAGGGCATAACCCAACTAAGAGCTACAGGTCAGGAGGAAATTATCCCTGTGGGAAGGTTATCCCAAAACTGGCTATTTATCAGGTTTCTTGCACCTTCCCCTGAAGCAGCTGGTGCTGGCCACTGTTGGAGTGTTGTGGGGCTGAACTCCTGGCAATCCTCCCAGATTTTCTCATCTGGCACCCCGAGCACAAGTAAGAGGAGGCCTTTAGAATAGCCCTCCTTTGGTGAGAGCTGCGAGAGATCTTTGAAGTATAACCACTGATGTCTGGTTTGGGGTTTTGTGACAATCCCAATGTTTTGGGCCAGTTATGCTGAAAAGTTTGCTAGTTTTTCACACTCTTGGGCAAAGCTTTGAGTGCACCTGGGTCAGTTTATGGTTACAGATGAACACCCTGTGAAACCCAGTGATTTCAACCTGAAACCAGGCAAAACACATTGGTTTTGGCTGGGTTTCACTTTGAGTTATTGAGTTCATAGGAAACCAGAACTCAGAGGGGGATAAGGCCACACAAACCAAAGCAGAAGAAAAGATTTGCATGAGCTCTTGTGAACTGAAACTGCACAGTTGTATGAATTATGCCATTCCTCACCTTGCAATGACATCAGATGCTAAGGTTTGGGCATAGAGTTGATGGTGCTGAAGCAGGGATTTTCTCTGATGTGTGTGTGAGGAGTTCCCCTTTCTCCAGGGTTTCCTTCTCTGGGACAGGAGGACCTGACAACCTTTTTTCAGAGATGTAATCAAATTTTGATCTCCAGTTTCCTGCATCTCACATCTCTGTCCCTCCATATGCTGTTGCTCTGATCTTTCATGGCCATTGTCCCGATTGCTCTGCTGCTCCCACCGTTGACTGCATGCACAGTGAGCCTCAGTAGCCATGTGATATGGTATTTTCGTCATGTCACCATTGTGCCAGCGCACATACTCTGACACTGTGAGATGCAGCCAGTTAACCAAGGTGTGTTTTCATATGAATGCTCAAGCAAGGACCACACCACAAAACCCATAAATTCAGCTGCTCAAGAGACGTATTTATTTACAAAACCCCTGTTTACTTCTTAGTCACAAATCAAAAGACTCTAAACAATATGGTTCACTTGGAAGAGCAGTGAACATTTTTCACTACTTAAAGTACTTTTGGATTTATGCACCATCCCAACCACTCTGCCTGTTCATTAATTCGGAAGTATCTGTTTCCTGATTCAATCTCTCAGCAAACGTTTTTTGTTGGGTTTTTTTGCAGCATCTCAGTGGAAAACATTCAGCTAATGTATATATGTAATCAGTGCTTTCAGTCATGATAAATGAAATGATGAGTAAATACAGAATGGAGGAATTTCTCATGAATGTTGCATATTAAACCATAATTTAATTATAATAACTAGAGCTAAGTGAATAATTCACCACAAATAATTTATGCAAGTGTAACCTCTTTTCTTGCTCAAGGAATATCTTTGAGCCAATTGCCGTTTACTACAGTGGATTTTCTTCGACAGATATTATGAATTTTTTTGACACCTGATAGCTTGTGAATAACAGGAGTTGAGCAGTGTTACTTAGATGTGTTGGTCAGATAGTCACTTGGCATTATTTCTGTTACCTTCCTTGAAAGAATACAGCAAGCACCTCCAGCACAAATGCCGGTAGGCGTGAATTAAAAATTCTGTTCCTGTGAATATTCTTCCATTCACCCTTGAAATTCACTTTCCTGGTCCACTTGTGTCTGAGAGTCCCAGTCACTGGAATGTACACATGGCAGCTGAAGCCAATTCATTGAAAAATAAATGTGAAAAAATATTCATTTAATGGGGAAAAATTGCATTGTCCTCTCAGCAATAATAAATAAATAATAATAATTAATAATAATGTGGAAGCCACCATATCTAATATTTCTTTACACTGTATGGTTCAATAAGAAGTATGTGATGTCAGGTCAATTACTGACAAGCAAATTACACTTCTTCCTTTCATCAGACTTGCAGTAAACCCTATTCTTAACTCATCTCATTATGTAGTAGAGCTGAATGACATATTTTGGGCAAATAAATTAGGCATTTTTGGAGCATTTGCTGAAAAATTTATTTTTGGCCACTTTGAAACCAAGTGTTTCAACTTTTTGTTTCAAAATATTTTGTTTAGAAATTTAACTATATTTATTTTAACAAAACAAAACAGGAGGGAAACCACCTAAAAATGAAACAGAAAAATTCATTTCACTTTGGTTTTTGTTTTGTTTTTAATTATTCACTCAGCTCTATTGTGCATTGGCATAGTTAGAGGCCTTCAAACAAAGCATAATCTTACAGTACGTTTACATGCCAGATGGATTATGCTACTACACTTCTTCATGAGGGAGGATTAAGAAAAGTGTATGAGATTTCTAGTCTGGTAACATCATCACTGGAGCCAGGACTGAAAACTGCTTAATAAAGATGCCTGATGCTTCCCATTATAAGACCCTGTTTTCAATTGCTTATAACTTTGCCAAACTTTAGCCATTTGGGCTGAATTTTCCATGGTGAGTACTTGTCTTAGGCCAATCTGTTGTTAAACTTTCCGCCAAAATAGTTCAGCCATGTCCAAGAATGAGGCTAGTGAATTAGTACATTGTTTTTCCATATTAGAAAATTCTAGCAATCTTTTAGTTGAACAGGTCTAGCGCCCCCATGCTTCAGAGCAGGGACTTGAAATTTGGTGAGGGGTTGCCTTGGTATCATGGATGTGTCTTTTGCCATGATGGTGAAAATCCATCAAAATTAGGCCAAATTATAAATTTTTGAGCATGATCACAGTCTGCACATACTCAGAGACTTAGATTTTAGCAGCTACATTCCCTGAAAATTCCGTTCTCACTGAGCATGCTCCAATCTGAGACTGAGCAGGACTTTCTCTGCAATTGGCGCTTTGGATTGCTCCAGGCTGTGCCAGATCTGGGTCTGGGCAGTTGAACTCAGAAGCAAGCTGCCTGATTTCATAGATTTATTGATTCCATGGCCAGAAGGGACTATTATGATAATCTAATCTGACATAATGTATGACACAGTCCATAGAACTTCCACCAAAATGATTCCTATTTGAACTAGAGAAGATCTTTTAGGAAAACATCCCATCTTGATTTAAACATTGCCAGTGGTGGAGAATCCACCACAACCCTTGGTAAATTGTTCCAGTGGTTTATTACCCTCACTGTTAAAATTTTCATTATAAGACATAGTTTTCAATCCTTCCATCATGCTCTTGGCTCTTCTCTGAACCCTCTTCAATTTATCAATGTCCCCCTAGAATTGTAGACACCAGGGCTGGACACAGTTTTCCAGTAACAGTCACACGGGTGTCAAATACGGATGTAATGTAACCTGTCTACTTCTACTCTTTATTCCTCTATTTATGCATCCAAAGATCACATTCTCCTTTTTGGCCACAGCGTCACACTGGGAGCTCATATTCAGCTGATTATTCACCACAACCTCAAAGTCTTTTTCAGAGTCACTGCTTCCCAGGATAGAGCCCTCCCTTGTGTAAATATAGCCTGTGTTCTTTGTTCCCGGATATGAGTTTACATTTGGCCATATATTGTTTGCTTGCACCCAGTTTACAAAGCAATCCAGATCACTCTGTACCAGTGGCCTATCCTCCTCATTAGTTACCACTCCCCCAATCTTTGTCATCTGCAAACTTTATCAGTGACGATTTTATGCTTCCATCCGCATCACTGATAGAAAGGTTAAACAGTGTAGGGCTGAGAACCGATCCCTGGTGGTGAAGGAGATAAGTCTATATTTCAAATGGAAGATTGCTGTTCCACAGTATGCTCCCATTAAGATAATAGATTGGTAGGTTTTTTTAAGGCCAGAAAAGTCTATTCTGATCATCTAGTCTACCCTCCTGCATAATCCAGGGTTGTAGAATTTCACCCAGTGATTCCTGCGTCTAGCCCCACAACAAATTGTTGAACTAGAGTGTATCTTTTAGAAACACATCCAGTCTTGATACAAAGACTGTAAGTGATGGAGAATATACCACATCCCTCGGTGATCGGGTCCAATGGCTAATCTCACTCATTGCTAAACATTTGCATCCACTGTTATTTTTTTTAAAGTTCATTGCCTATGTCACAACAGCGTGGACCAAAGTGGTAAGTGGAAGGCCTGGGTTAGCAGGAGACTGATTTCCTCCAATGGAAGAGACTGTTGTGAACCTTGGTTCTGAAGTACTTCTGCGTGCCAAACTCCCTCCTCCTTCTTTCTTACTCTACTCTGTATCTTCTCAACAATTTCCTTCTCCCACTCTCTGGCTTTGTGCCTGCTTTTCTGCAGCCCCACTATGCTTTCAGCAACCTGCCCACCAAGCATCCTCCTTTTCTTAGCAATTGCCCCTTTAAAACAAGCATCTCTTGCAAAGGATCCAGTATTAACATTATTTCCTTGACATCTTCTGTCTGTGCTCTCTTCTGGCTTCTCATATTTGTCTGCCTGAATTATATATTGTAGTTGTAATGATCCTATGTGTGGCTTGCCAGTGGTTTCAACTTGGGACCTTCAGCACCAAAGCACAAATCTCTTGTCTTAAAGGTATACCTCCATTAGATGGTAGCAGTAGTAGGTCATTGTCCTCTAGTGGACCTGCCACTAGAAAGAGACACAACACACACTTTATGAATGTGTTACAATGGCTTCTCAGGGCAAAGTTGATGGGCCAAATTCAGTCCTGGCAATGCAACTCCATTGCTTTCCATAGAGTTGCACTCACGAAGCCAGCTGTAAATTATTTGCTATGTCATTCATGTGTTCATAAAGTGTCATTTACACATACAGGCCTGGTTACATAAAAGGAGAAGAGATTAAGGACCAGACATGGGACTGGTAATTTATTCACTTTGTCTACTTACAACTCCATTTGTGGGGGGCCATCATGACTCCACTGATGTCTTCCCTGCTTCCTCGTGCTCCAGGCCTGTGATCTCAGAGATGCTCTCGATTTTCCAGAGAGCCAATTCACTTAAATATAAATCTTGACCTGTAATTCAGCTCCTTCATGTAACACTCTGAACTGGGCAATGTGTAAACAATGGAAGACTAGAAGCTTTTAACAATTGGTTGTGAGAGGGGGCTGGTTATAACTGGGATTCCTAATGTATGAGCAAATCATCCCTATGCCAGCGACATCTTGAAACATTTTTTTAATATGAAGAATGATCTTTATGCAAATCTCAGGGCACGTCTGTTTGTTCTGTTGCAAAAGCTATCCGAGCTATGACACAAAAGGAAATGTAGTGAGACAGGGTAATAGACACGGAAGGCTGCTAATAGGAAGATTAGGTCTCTAGGCTGTCAGACTTGTCTCCCTTAAGCACATGTTTATGCTTCCAGTCAAAGAATGTAGCTTGTATAACCATTCTCCACTGCATCTGTATTGCAGAGAACAATCATGTATTCAGCACACAAGTGCTTATTTGGGGTTTCTAGAGTGTCACAGATGACAAGTCACTGGGGATGTGTCTAGAATTTTCAGGTGCTGAAAATTGTATCCCTAGGTAGGAGCACCCAAAATCAAAGGGCCCTTTTCGTTGCGATGCCTGCTCTGATGCTGTACCAAGGCTTGATCGTGAGAGTCAGTGACACAGCAGGGACCAGATCCCAAGAATCCCAAGTTCTCTCATTCTACCTACTCAAGCATTTATACCTTGCTTATCACTGTAGTGTCAAATTCCCTGTTTCCTGCTGTAATCATTAGGCAATACTGCCTGCATTTTAACCTTCAGCATCTCTTTAACTCTGTCACCAGTGCCACCTCCTCCCACACCTACCCCCATCCCCTCCCTAGTGCTTTGTAATCACCACTCATAGCACCTACAGTTAGACATGGGCTGTGCCCCGGAGTTAACAGTGTATCTGCTTGTACTTGTAACGTGGTGGCCACCACCCAAGTGCCCCCTCTTGGCAAAGGTGCCTCCGCAGTGCCCTGCACTTATTTTCCTCTTCTTCAGGGCACCTTAAACAAAACTCCACACAGTCTTGCTCATCCAATCACAGCCCATCTTGGGATCTTGTTTCTTTATTGACGCTGAGTTCCAAAAAGCAAACACAAAACCAAATCTTCCACCCAGCTGTAAGCTGGGCACGGCCCCTCCTCCCTGATATTCCTGTCCCGTCCTGCTGCCCGAGCAGCCAGAGACGAGGCAAGGCCTGACCTGCCGCCTTTGGCTTCTCCCAAAGGAAGAACAAAGCTTTCAGCTGGATCTTCTTACCAAGCCCCCACTCCCTTCTTCAGGGACCACTGCAGGAGATCCTCCTTCCCTGCAGCGTCACTCTGCAGTTCGCCATGTAGCTCTGCCCTCCGTGAACTCCCTCCGACCCTTTATAGCCCAGGTGCAGCCATAGCCACTGAATTGGCTCCATGGGGAGCACCTGTTCTGGCACAGGGGCGCTGAACCAATTTTAATCCCGGGTGCCAGCTGCCTTGCGCCAGTACTGTAAAGTGCCTGGCACGCTTACAGAGAAATAATAGTAGTCTGTCCCAGGAGACAATAATGGGTGTATGGAAGCTGGTATGTCTGTGCTGATTTTATTACATATCCTTTGATCTGCTAATAAGTATTGAAATAGAAATCCCTCCGTGTTTTCTTCTCCAGGTTAACTCACTGAACGTTTATCCTCCACTTTGAAGGACAATCCCCTAGGCTTGTAGGCGCTTTCACAGGTAAGTGCAGTGAGCTCCCGGCAGATTCAGATAATGAATCGATATAACCCAGCTCTGGGAAAGCTGTTGGAAAATATTTTATTGTTCTTGAACATAACAAAGAAAATAAAATCACAAGCCTGTGTGGCTTGCAACCTCAACACCTTTTTCATTTATCTTCCAATTCCTTTTTCCTGCCATGGACAAGAAGAGAAACTAAACCACTAGTTCATGCCTCCCCTCAATCGGGGCCATATTGTGCCTTAATTTGCCACATAAAGTCAATGGGAGCTGTGTGCAGGGACTGAGGCTATGTCTACACTATCACGGTAAGTCGACCTACGCTACGCAACTCCAGCTACGTGAATAACATAGCTGGAGTCGACATACCTTAGGTCGAGTTACTACGGGTCTACACCTTACCCTTCTCCTCGGGGGTAGAGTACAGGGATCGACTGGAAAGTGATCTGCAGTCAATTTGGTGGGTCTTTACTAGACCCGCTAAATCGACCGCCGGTGGATCGATCTCAGAGCGTCGATCCCCGCCGTAGTGTAGACCTGCCCTAAGTGCCCAAGGTTTCAGGCTCGAGAGGTGTAGCTGAATGCTCTAAGCATCTGCTTTGGAATAGCTATGTTATCTGGGGTCCTAGATTCACATCCTTGTAGGAGTATCAGAGGGGTAGCCGTGTTAGTCTGGATCTGTAAAAGCAGCAAAGAATCCTGTGGCACCTTGTAGACTAACAGACGTTTTGCAGCATGAGCTTTCGTGGGTGAATACCCACTTCTCCTTGTAGGAATGACCCATCCCTTTATCTTGACCATATACTTTACTGCATACAAGTTTCAGACGAGACCTTACAAACCAAAGTGCTGTCCACTCTCTCAAGTGTTGGTAAAGATCCTCAGGCATATATTAGAAGAGCAAGGGTTTGTTGATGAAAGAGAAAATTCAGCAGCATGGTGTCCACTCTGTGTTTAGCTGTCCCTGCTGTGTTATTGTGCATCACAGCTACTGAGAGAAGCAGGATCACTTGCCCTGGGCCCACGCTTTTCTTTTCCCTACCAAGGGAGCTGGGCTGCAGGGGGTCATGTAATCCTGCAGTAAGTTGCCTGGTGGGAATCAGAGTTCTCTTCTTTAATGCTTAGACCAGCAGGGGTAGAATTGTTAAAAGGAGAACAAGCCCAGTGCCTACAGCTTAATCAGATGGGATCTGGGAGCATCTCACCTCACTCCCACTCTGCAGGACTGGCTCCAGAGAGGAGAGCCAGGCCCAGATTTTCTAGCTCACTTTTACAGAGTGTTTAAAATCGTACATGTGTGTATTTCTCACAAGCGATGAACTTTAAAACCTCAGTGGTCACATTTGTCTCAGGATAGAAACAGCTGAGTTTGAAACCAAAATAAAATTTCAAGTTTATACGTGATTAGAAAAATAGGTTTCCTGCATTTGTAGAAAGACTTTTCTTAAGTCTTAATAGGTGGGATAATTGCCTTCAGTTTGCAGTCCAGTGTCTTATCCACTAGTCTATGCTGCCTTCTAATTTTAAAGTAGCCTAGATTTATAGTAAACATGTTATTGGCTAAACTTTATTTTGAGTTCCAGGGCTGGTTTAAAAAAAAAAAAAAAAAAGGCATAAATCAGGTATTTGCCAACTTCATTCTGACTGTTGCCATGTTCATCTACCAGTGTGGGTTCTCAGATAAACAGAGGCCATTGGGGAAAAAAATCAAACTCTTCCCACGCTTCTGAAGAACAGAAATAAACATCTGTCTCATTGAAAAATATACAGCAAACATCCCCATGAAGGTCCGCTACTCTTCTCGCCATTGAGCCCGGGGGTGGTAGCAGCCACCTGTGGGCTAATTTGTGCATCTGACCACCCCTTGTGGCCTTACCTTGGGTTAAGCCAGGTTATGTTCCATCTCACCCCATAACTGCCCACTTGGAGGTTGGTTTTCACAGCCCACTATACCTGTACCCCTATTATTACTGCCGGAGAGTTATTTTTAACTGGTAACACAATGACATTGATATTAACCTCAACAGAGAAGAACCGCAAACTGAAATACATGGAACAAGCCTTCTGAAACCAGCCCAGAAGAGAAGACACTGCATTGCAACTAGGATAAACTCAGGGTTTGGGTCTAACGCTGTATTGGGAGCATGACCCCTGCTTGGCACAAGCGACCTGAGCCCTCCGATGGGTAAATGCTACTATCCCATAATGCTCTGTGCTCCTTTAGCACCTTTTCTTTGGTGCTCTCAAAGCATTTTGCAAACAGTAACACTCTGTGAGATAGGTAACGATTGTCGTCCTTATTTAGCAGATGCTGAAACCGAGGCACCAGCAGGGCCGGCGCTCCCATTAGGCGACCTAGGCGGTCGCCTAGGGCGCTGCTATTTTGGGGGCGCCTGCGCCCCCGCCGCCCGTAGAAATGTGGGGGCGGGACCTTCCGCCGCCGCTGTTGGGGGCAGGATTTCGGGGGCGGGACCTTCCGCCGCCTAGGGCGCCGGCAAAGCTGGCGCCGCTACTGGGCACCAGGGGTGAAGTGACTTGCCCAAGGCCCCACAGGAAGTCTGGCCCAGCAAGAATAGAACCTCACTCTCCATTCTGGGCTTTAACCACAAAACTCTCATCTTCAAGGTGATTGCAGCACAGGGTCTTCTACTCTCTTCCCAACCTTGTCCCCTCTTCCTTTCCTTTATTGTCTCCCTGCCTGAGCCATTTCCTCCTTAGTTTTTATCTTTATATTTTCCTTTTTCTGTGAATATCTCTTCACCTAATAACCTTCCTCTCTCTGCCTTTGATCTCTCTCCTTGACCATACAACATCCTGGGAAAATACCAGTACAAGATAAAGGAATTAGTGATGGCAATGTGTTGAAATGTAACCCTAGTCACGCTGCTGTCTCTGGAGGAAGGTTACTTTCTCTTTAAATGTTGTGCCCTTTGAGAGCTATGCAGAGTCAGACACTCAGACAACTATGACAGTAAGTTCACTACCAATAGATACGGAACTAGAGGAGAGAGAATGGAAGCAGGGCAGAGGGGGAGAAGACAAAAGTACTCCTGAAACTGCTCAGCTTTTCAGAGATTCATAGAGTTTAAGGCTAGAAGGGACCAATATGAGCATCTAGTCTGATTTCCTGTCTAACGCAGGCCGTATAGAATTCACCCATTGATTCCTGCATCAAGCTCACAACTTCTGGCTGAGCGAGGGCACATCATTTAGAAAGGCATACCGTCTTGATGTAAAGATTTCTAGTGAAAAAGAATCCACAACACACTCTGAGAACTTGTTCCAGTGGTTAGTTACCCTCACTGTTTAAAATTCGGCTTTATATACTGGTCTGAATTTATGTAGTGTCAATTTCCAGCCATCAGATCTTGTTATGCCTTTGTCTAGTGAATTAAAGAATCCTCTACTATTAGATATCCTCTCCTAGTGTAGGTACTTTTAGACCAGGATCAACTCACATCCTAACCTGTTCTTCAAGAAGCTAAATAGATCGAGCTCCTTTCCCAATTGTGCCCAGAGAGAGAGTGAGTGATGGAAGGCCGAATTCTGCCATCCTTACTCATGTTGAGTAGTTTTTTGTTCCATTGATTTTGTTGGGGCTACTCCCAGAGTAAGATATCATTGTGAGTGAAGAGGGAAGAATCCTTCCTTGAGTGAATTAAGGAGTTGTATTGCTAAGGGTGCAACACAATTATCTTTGCACCAGGATACCACCAGCTTGCACCCCTTTTCTCTGTTTTGCTGTAGAAAATTTGCATCCTTTACAAATCAAGGTCCCATCAGGTGACTGAATTACAGCAGAAACCTCTATGCCAGTAGGAGTCTATTAATGGCACCTGTATTAGCAGCAAACATGTTCATCATGGTTAACCTTACTGCAATAAATGCCATAGGCCAGGGGTAGTCAATTATTTTTTGTCAAGGTCCAGGCGCCAGAGAAATATTTTTCACACCGCAATAACACTAATGATCATAAGTAAATAAAAAGATTTTGCGGTCTGTTCAAAAGCGTCTGGTGGCCCGGATTTGGCCCACGGTCCGCCTGTTGACTACCCCGCCTTATGCCATGGAGCAAGAGAAAGGTGACTCCATTAGCTGAAAGCCTTAATTAGAAAAGAATTTACAGCTGAGTAACACGTTATTAGCTAGATCCTACCACCCCTATCCACACTGTTGCACTGAGCAGTATCTGGCTTTCACTGGGACTACTCATGGAGTGAATATAGCCCAGTGGGGGCTCTATTGGTCCATTGGCCAAACATTCAGGCCAATGTCGAGTGGGCCTGCTCAAGCTCTAGCAGTGTTTTCACTGAGGGATGTGATGTTTATGCCTATATAACTGGGAAGTGGAATAGCTGGGAGTGGCAATGACTTGCTCCAGCCAGAAATTCTGTATTTCTTTAGAGAAATTAATTAAAAGGCATAGGGGTTTTCTTTGCTCCACTACAAAAGTATGCTCCAACTTGCAACTCCTGCTCACTTGAGTAACCATCTTGGTCCGAGTAGACCCACTGAGGTCATGTGAGACAACCAATGGCACTAATTCCTTAGGATTGTGGGACCAGGCGCCTAATTTATCAGTCATGATTTGGGAGACCGTTGAAATACCCTCCCAGCTCTGTATTTTAGTACATCTCTGCAAACATCTGTGAATACACAACAGGTATTGGGTGCCATGGTTCCCAGTGTGGGTGCATCATGTCCTGGAAATTCCCATGAAAATGTTTCCCAGCCTCCCAGCTGACTGACTCATCCGCTAGTTGTCAACTCAGCCATAGCATCAAGAATTAGCAGCTGGGAAGACACTCAGGCAGGCACAACAATCAAGGTGAAAAGTTTGAGGTGGGTTTTCAGTGCTGAGGAGGGCAGAAGACGTTGGAAAACTCAGGGAGGTCAGGGAATTGGGGTGCTTTAATAGTTGGAAGTGTTACCCAGTTGGTCAGGGAGGTCAGAGTATAATGGCACTATGGAAATAGGAACAGAGTATAATTTTCTTCAGTTCCTCAGTGTGATCTAAAAACAAAATATTCCAAAACAGGACTCTACATGCACAATAGTGAGCTTTGTACATGTAAACAGTTGCACACCTCTGCTGAATGCTTAGAAATGCAATTTCAGAAGCCGGCTGAGAAAATGTGGGCCTAAGTCCTATTTACACTGATGACAGCTCCCTTCAGCCCAAAAGTTTCCAAAGTGCTTTACAAATCATATACAAACAGCACCGCAGGGCTACTGCCACCCATGAAGAGGAGGACGGCAACCCTGTGGGGCCATGGCACACTGCCCAGCAGCAGGGGATTGGAGGAAAGCTAGCCAAGGAAACTGGAGCAAATCCCTATACTTACATGAAGCACCATGGGACGCTCGATGGACACATTCAACATACCATTGCTTTTAAGGTCTCGTGAAAGAATCCCCCTTCCCTGATGTGAGCAATTCCATGATGATGAATGTATTTACCTTAGAAGGATAAAGGGGTGATTCCACTGTTAAGAGGTGATGGAAAGAGTGGCCAGAAGAAGCCATTTACTGTGCACAAAAGCAAGATTCATTGGTCCTACAAACCCAGGAACTATGTTGTGTATTGTTTAGCGCCACCTACTGCCATTGTCTGTATTAACTAGCTATTTACATATATACAGCTATCAAGCTCTCTCGTAACATCCGCCTTGATCAGCGCCGGCTCCAGGGTTTTTGCTGCCCCAGGCAGCAAAAAAAAAAAAAAAAAAAAAAAAAAGCCGCGATCGCGATCTGCGGCGGCAATTCGGCGGGCGGTCCTTCGCTCCGAGCAGGAGTGTGGGACCCCCCGCCGAATTGCCGCCGAATAGCTGGACGTGCCGCCCCTCTCCCGAGTGGCCGCCCCAAGCACCTGCTTGGTCAGCTGGTGCCTGGAGCCGGCCCTGGCCTTGATGTGATTTCAATCACTGGTTCCAGAGCAGTAGTTTGAGTGTGCCAAACCTCGTGAGCTTGTGAAGCTATCTGCTCCTCTAAGAGATGAATAACTGAGGGCCAGGTTCACCCACTGATGTAAATTGACATAGCTCCATTGAAGCCTCATCAGTTTACACCAGCTCAGGGTCTGCTGAGAGCAGCGCCGGCTCCAGGGTTTTTGCTGCCCCAGGCAGCAAAAAAAAAAAAAAAAAAAAAAAAAAGCCGCGATCGCGATCTGCGGCGGCAATTCGGCGGGAGGTCCTTCGCTCCGAGCAGGAGTGAGGGACCCTCCGCCGAATTGCCGCCGAATAGCTGGACGTGCCGCCCCTCTCCCGAGGGGCCGCCCCAAGCACCTGCTTGTACAGCTGGTGCCTGGAACCGGCCCTGGCTGAGAGCCTCGGAGTAGAAGGAGGGAGTAGCATTTATCTACTATCCTTTTANAAATTGACATAGCTCCATTGAAGCCTCATCAGTTTACACCAGCTCAGGGTCTGCTGAGAGCCTCGGAGTAGAAGGAGGGAGTAGCATTTATCTACTATCCTTTTCATTATCGCCCTAATACGTACAGAATTGCCAAGTAGAAATTGTGACGATTTAAAAGCAGGGAGGTGTCGGGTTGAGCTGGTGTTTTCGTTGTTACGATTGTTGTGGGACTCGTTAAAACACTGCTCTCATTGGGATGCACGAGGTCATTGCACTATCCAGGCTTATTTTTCCCATATGAGAAGCTTTGTGAAGTTTCTGCGATCTGCTTTTTAATCGGTGATATATTTTCGAAGATGTCTGTACTCCCGTTGGCTTGGGGACAGCTGTATCACAAGGATTTCCCTCTGGTATAGAACACAGGGCTCTTCTGTATCAGCGTGGAATGCAGTAGCAAGTCAGTGTACAGTGGTCCATAAGGATACCAGCTACCCTTATAAACTTTTTATAGCTTAGGAAAATAAACATGTGGTTTCAAGGCTCTGCATCACCAGTGCTTGCTGAGTTTGCAGAACTAAGAAAGAAAATATTGGTAAAGCTAATAAATTTCTGCGGCAGCCAAGGGACACTATTCTGAAATCCCTGGGAGCATTTGATGGCTTTATAGATACATTTGTATTTTATCTCCAGAATCATCAACCAAGTTCAGCACTAACATGCACTGCTTTACATAATGAGCCCTACGAACTTGGAGCTTCTATGGGATACTGACTGTGTATAATCTCTAAAGAGACTTGCTAATTTAGAGGATCCAGTCTATAACCGTTTTAAGGAGAGGGCATTCCCTCTAGGCTAAGGAGTAAAGAACTGGTTATAGCTGTTGTCCCCAAACTTTTTCTGTTGTGCCCCCCTCTTACCCATAATGGAACCTGTACGTGCTCTCCCTGTGTTCCCCCCGCCAAGAACCGTGGTCATAAGCTGTGGCTGAGAGCAGGGTTGGAGCCACGGTCAGGAGCCAGGGCTGGGAGCTGAGCTGCGGTCGGGGGTCTACACTCAGGGCTGGGAGCTGAGGGCCGCGGTTGGGACTGGGAGCCAAGAGCCAAGGCCGGGACCGGAGCTGTGGCTGGGGCCATGGCCAGGAGTGGAGCTCCAGCCAGGGCCAGGAGCCGAGGACAAGGCCAGGAACCGGAGCCGGGACTGCAGCTGGGGTCACGGCTGGGAGTGGAGCCAGGCCTGGAAGTGAGGCTGTGGCTGGGGCCTGAGCTGTGACTGGGGTTCGGGGCAGGGCTGGAGAGGAGCTGGGGGCAGAGCGGAGCTGGATGTCATTCCCTCTCTGCCCCCTATGGGGGCTGGCCCAGGCCCCACTGTGTCCCCCCGGAATGTTCCTCTCTGCCCCCTGAGGGGGGCGCACTCCACAGTTTGGGGACCACTGGGTTATAGCAACGGCAAGAAAACATCTAGCTCTATGTAGATGTTTGACTAATGTGTGTCCTTAATTTTAAACCATCTTCCTAGGCTTTAAGAAAATAAATAAATAAATCAGATATTGAGAGTTAGTAGCTACCAGGGGCGTTTAAATCATAGAATAGAATATCAGGGTTGGAAGGGACCTCAGGAGATCATCTAGTCCAACCCCCTGTTCAAAGCAGGACCAATCCCCAGACAGATTTTTGCCCCAGATCCCTAAATGGCCCCCTCAAGGATTGAACTCACAACCCTAGGTTTAGCAGGCCAATGCTCAAACCACTGTTTAGATCGGAGGGTTACAGTATGTATCATACCATGGCTATGTAGGCATTGTAATTTCTGCAGTCCTTTCCACTCCCATTTCTCTCAAATTACCATGTGGGCTAATTCTGCCCTAGGGAAAACTGTGCTCATGGCTAAGTTTTGAGACCCAATTAGGAAAAAAAGGAGCAGAGATAACAGGAAAATAGGACCTTGCCCCAAGTCTGTGCTATGCTGCCTTCCACCAAACTTGCAAATTATCAGATCAAAAGTAAGGAGAGTAAATGAAAGCAGACAGGTCAGTGTCCTGGCCAAACTGAAATGTGGGTGATTACATTTCCCAGCATAAGTCCCCGAATGCATTTTCAGTTGGATACGAAGAGCTACTTTCTGTGCGCACACACTTCCAGGACTCTCACCTGTAGATCAGGAGACAGATTCTAAGACATGCATGTTCCTGTGACAGAATTTACATGCAGTGATCGTACTGGAGTTTTCGCGTGTCCGCTCGGTATCCATGCTTAACAAGTGTGCAGTGCCAGTGCTAGCCGGCATGTGATTGAGAGGCCCTGTTGAGGCCCATTAGAAAGCTTTTCCTGGTGTCCCCTTTACTCTTTGCCTTAAACCGTTGTGGCTGTGTGCTCTTCAACAGCTGCCATGATCTGCCCACCCCCACCCCATGTAGGTGAACTGATCTGTCGCTGTAGTTATGGATTAGTTTAAGGCCCTGATCCTGAAATTTGTTCTGGGTGGGTGAACTCCTGCACCCAGGGGGAGCCATATGTTGAAGTCCTCACATGTAGAATTAATTGCAGGATTGAGGCCTAAATTTATAAAGCACTTTGGGATCCTTCAGGATGAAAGATGCTGCATAGATAGGTGGTTGCCGTTACTCATTTCTGCTTTAATGCCAGGGCCTAAATCTAAATCTTCTTCCTTCGCTGCTGTCACCAATCAATTAGGGGCAAACTCTGAAACAGTAAATGTGCCTCTTCCAACCACTTTCAACAGACTGTCATGCCTTTCTCTTCCTTCGTAGTGGCCTGGGTATTCAAATCCACTCGCTTCGCTCCTAGACGGGACCTTTTTAAAATGATTATTCAGTAATTAAATTGTCTAATATTTATCACGCAGTGATTGTCAGGAAAAGCAACAGAAACAAAAGAAGCCACTCCCCAATTTACAGAATATGTAAATACAGACAATATGTTCTTACCCCCAAAGAGTTCATATTGTCACTAGACGTGAGAAAGAAAGGTAGTTCTTACCCCCAAAGAGTTTATATTGTCACTAGACGTGAGAGAGAAAGGATTGGAGAAGAAAAGTGTGATTATCTTCAATTCACAGATGGGGAACTGAGGCACAGAGAGAGATTGAGTGACTTGCCCAAGGTCACACAGGAATTAAACCCAGATCTCCGAATCCCAGTTCAGTGCCTTAACCACAAAACCATCTTTCCTCTCAATAGAACATCCTTTCTCCCAACAAGCTGAACAATGGGGACTGACGAGGGAATGAAGGGCAGGGGACTATAGTAATACAAACATGTGTTTACTCAGTTTAGGTCTATGCGCTTCCATTAAATGTATAAACCCTTTCACTTAGAGGGTAAAGGCTCTGCATTCCCATTGCCAATCCCCTGAGTCCTTGCATTTTTCTTTTTGAAAAGCCAAAGCAGGACATTTACAAGAAAAATGACTTTTGTAAAAAAAAGAAAAAAAACACAATGGAACTACTGTACAGCTAGAAGGTGAAATGAAATTTGGATTTGCAGACTGCAAACTTGCAGTATAAAGACTGAAACATTAACACCGATGTTAAGCTCAGATAAAGTTATTTTAGTGCCAGCAGAAAATATCTTCGGGAAGATCTTCTAGGTTCTAATTTGTAAATTCCAAATGGCTTGGACATATCCAGTCGTGCACTTGTCAAGAGGTGAGAGACCTGCCAATAAGTGATTTACAGAATGTTTTCCCATGTTTTGCATTTTGGTAATTTCATGTTGCAACTGAATACCTAATAATGTCAAATCCAGCTTCTCCAGCTAAGCCAGGAATGAGCTTGTGGAAGAGATTCCCTCAGTGAAGGGCATAGGCAACATTATGTCTCTGTGCACCAGTGCCAGAGCTGCAAATATGGCTCTGCTGAGATTAGTCCTGCAGGTCAGCCCCCTGAACTGAAAGGGCTGGCTGAGTCCATCTCTTTGGAGTTACAGACAAGTAAAAGCAGGTGGTGCTGCTGAACTCTAGGTTCTGTGTGGGGATTTGCTTCAGTGTTCGCATCTGAATTAAGCAAGGCCTGAAACAAATACGGAGAAAATAATGTCTCCACTAGAGTCTGACCTGATCAGAATCCCCAGGCCCAGATGCCCAGGAACTTTCAAGAAGTGCAGCTCTACATCTGAACCCTGCAGCTCAGGTCCATCTCTGTAGTGCAATGAACCAAGTCCCCAGAGCAGAACATCCCTGAAGCATGAGTCTGGAGATGAACTTTGCATCTTGGGCCTAGTTCTAACTTCCAAGGCAGGAAGAAGCCTTTCACCCTTGGATTTCTTTACTTTAAGACCCATGAAGAGTTCTGTAGCCAGGCAGGCACAGGCCAGAAATTTATTTTCAAAAACGATCTATGAAGGGTGTCATCTCCCCATCCCCATGTCTGAATCTCTGAGATTCCCCCAAATTCTCTGGCTACTGAGAACTCTCGTCCCCTCTGGCTTCTGTCTCACCAGACTTTGCCCAGGAAAGGCTCAGGGCCACTGGAGTTGATGTCAGTATCAATAACTGAAGTGAAGTTAGCTAGTCTGGGCCAGGGATGCCGGAACGGGGGGCTGAGGGGGCCCTGGCCCCTCCACTTTTTACTAGCCATAAGGGCGAGTGACTGGGGGGAGGGGGCGGAGGGGGGGGGTCTTGGAGGAAGAGGCAGCGCGGGAGCAGGGCCTCGGGGGTAGGGGCGGCGTGAGGATGGGGGCTCGGGAAGAAGGAGTGGCACAAGGGCGGGGCCTCGGGGAGAAGGGGTTGGATGGGGTGGGGCATCAGGATGAAGGGGTGGTGCAGGGTCAGATCCTTAGGGAAGGGCAGTGCGGGGGCNGTTGGAAGGGACCTCAGGAGGTCATCTAGTCCAACCCCCTGCTCAAAGCAGGACCAAACCGTTTTTTTCTCCCTGGATTTTTTTTGGTTTGGCCACCAAACTGAAAAATCAGTTAGTCACTCAGCTGTATTAATAACCTTCCCCTTCCTCTCCCAAATGCACAATAGCGTCATATCTCTATTTAAACAATCGCTCTCATTTTTGTACCGACAAGTGGAATCCCATCATGGGGTAACGGTGGATCTGGTCCTACCAGATACTAATTTGAGCACAGACTAACAGTTACACCATGCTTTAAGTGTAAATGTTGCGGGAGGAAGAGGGAGCCGTGAGGAGATTTTACACTCTGAGCTGCAGCAATGGGAATTTGTGTTCATTGTGTGAACAAAGAATCATGAGGATGGTCTTCAGAGTAAAGTTGATCTTGTGCTTAAGGATCTGTAGTGGGTTTCAGGAGACCTGGCTCCAATTCTCTGTTCTACCGCAGACTGTGTGTGACGCTGGGTCAATACTTAGTCTCTCTCTACCTGAGCTCCCCATCTCTAAAATGTAGTACTTCATTTGTCTGCTTTTTCTGTTTAGATGGTGAACTCTTTGGGGAAGCACCTGTCTCTTCCTATGTGTTTGTACAGCACCGAGCACAAAGAGCCCCTGATCTCGGTTGGGTCCTTTAGCAGGTGCTACTGTAGCAGCAATCATCATGACAACTTGGCATGAAAGGTTGGGGACACAGCGATACCATCTCAGAAGTCAAGTCCTCTTGCAGGAGTTCAGCCTTGCTCACCTTGGGAGTGTTTAAAATTGCTTTTCGGCTGAGATAGCAAATCCTTCAGCGTCAAGCGGAAAATTGTATTTTTGATTTATTTTGTTTAGATAAGGGTTAAGTCGACCAAGTCAGAGCCCCTTTGTGCTCTGATGTGGGTGGAAGTTTATTCAGCCACTGAGATAGACCTGTTCCCCCACCACAACTTTCCCCCCAACTTGCACTCACCACATTTGACTAAAACATATGGGCCTAATTCAGGTTGAAGACTGAAATCATTGCACAGCTCTGGTTAAAAATTATGGCTTTGTATAATGAAATCTTTGTCCATGGAAACTTGAAATAGCAGCTCAGCCTGTGACTTATGGGGAGAACGATGATGGAAATCAATTAATCATTCCACTTCCCAAAATCTGAACGGGAGGACAAACTTGAATCCAAACTGGGCTCTGGCTTACAAGCTACTTGGAAGGCTTCAAAACTTTCATTCAAAGCTCTAGGAGTACGAGTGGGAGCAAATATAGTGAGACTGAAAGATTTGTCTTTAGGAAGAAGAGCAATGATAGAGGATAAGAGATCCTGCTGTATAGAATTGTTTGTTTTTATCCCTAAGGGCTTTCATTGCATTTGGTGCGAGAGCGTTACAATCTAGGGGCTACGACTTTACAGTCCCACATCTGTTTATAAAAAGAAACCCTACTATAACTCTTTAAAAGGAGGGGGGAATCTCCTAAAATATAAGTTCCAAGTACAGCTGAGTGAATTACTGACGTTTCGGTTTGGTGGTAGTTAGAAAAAAATATCTGTTACAGTTGCACCAAATCTGAAATTTTGTGGAACTTTTGGTGAATCGAAAAGGTCCCTTCTGGATCTCTTCCAGAGCTTGGATTTGAACCTGGGAGGGTGTCTCCCATATCCCAGATGAGTGCCCTAAGCATCAGCCTAAAGTTTATAAAGGGTGTGGGGGACAGTAGCAGCAGTGACACCCTTGTCCCCTCCCACTCTTTCCTGGGCCATTTTGTCAATGGTTAAAATTATTCATGTCAAATTTATGAATAGTTTCAGGTCAACTAAAACTGCACTTTTGTTGTTGAATAAACTATTCATCTAAAAAATTTCACTAGTTCCAAGCCCATGATTTAGCAGCTCTAATGTATTTTGATTATTATTGCCCTAGTTCAGGAAGGGACAGATCACATTCATGATTAAGCTGCTTCATTGCTTGAAACTAATGTGAAACCACTATACTGTACACTGTTTTCTTCCAGGCCATTTGAAGTCTTCGAGCTGCCTCAAAGTAGCTCACTTAGCCAGACTGTGTTAAACAATAGAGCGACTGCCTTGAAGCTGTTGTGCATTTGAAATTAACGTCAGGTGTGCGTGGGGAGGAGGGGAAGCAGGGGGACTGGATAAGTGCGGGAACTAAGGAGCCCAATCAAAGCTCATTATTTGGCCTAAGGATGATTTCCTTTGCTGTCCCTCTTGCTTCCTGCCAGTGGGTCGACTTGAATGAATATTGGGAGATGAACAATAATTTTGGTTTCTGCCTGGAGTGGGAACAGCTGACAAAGTGTTTAATGGAAGCTGACAGTTAAGTACCCCCGCCACAGCAGTAAAGTGGCAGACAAAGCGTATGAAAATAAACAGCCCAAATGAAAGCTATTTCTGCACAGATTGTTGGCACGCTTTCCCAACCCCAGGCAGGTTATCTGAGATGGTAATTGCTGCCAAAGAATTCTTGTGTTTTTGTTTTTTTTAATATCTCTTATGAGACTTACCTCAAGGGAGCATAGAACGTATTTATGGATACGCTTAACTTCAAAATAAGCAAAATCAATACCAGAAAAAGCAGAGCTGTTTTATGGCGCTTATCCTACATTGGCTTTTGTGTTTTCAAAAGCTGGCTTCTCAATAATGGTTCTTATATAATATCTGAGATATAAATGAGAGGTAGCAGCTGAGCTTCAAAGGAGATGGGTTCCTAACTCTCACTGGCTTTCCCTGGAAATCCCAGCTCAAATGATTCTGGACACAATGGACTGTTCCAAGCAGGGGGGCGGTGGGAGGAGTCTCTCTGAACTACAGAGCCAAGGCACCATCCAGCCTTTGCGTACAGCAAACCTTGCCATTGTCAGCTCTGCGTCTCCGTGTCTCTTGCACATACTGCCCATTGGTTCGGCTTGTGTTGTTTTTAATCTTGCAGAATTGTTAATCCAAGTCAGTGCATGTTGTTGAAAACTGCCTTATGTTTCAAAAATAGGTTTCATGGATTCTAAGGCCAGACGGGACTGTTAAGATAGTTTAGTATAACCGGCCGCATACCACAGACTGAAGAATAAAATTGGAATAGGGCACTCATTTATTAGCATTCTACCTCTATGGTAAGTGATCAGAGTGGTTAGAGCAGGTGACTAGGAGTCAGAATTCTGGGTTCTATTCATGGCTTAACCTCCCTGTCCCTGGGCTGTGAAATGGTTATAGTAATATTTCCCTGTCTGATTAAGGCGTAGTGATGTTTAATTAATTCCTCCCTTCAAAAAACCAACCAACAAAAAACCCACAAAAAGCTAACCTTAACAAATGTTTGAACCCCAAGACATTTTAAGTTAAGGTTAATGTTTTAAAACGTAAACATTTGAAAGTATTGAAATGTTTAAGCTTCCATTACCATGACCCCATGCCCTTCTGAAGCACAGCTATGATTTGCTTATAGACACAAGTATCTGATATTTCATCACAGGTCATTACTCTAGATATAGTTCTAGTTATCCCCGGAGGGTGTTAGTTCTTTGAGCTGTATGGGTGTAATCATAAGCCCCTTGTATTGTTTTGTATAAAGCCTATCATGCGGTGAATACAAGAATTACTGTGGGGTGCTATTGCCCTGCTGCAGTTTGCAAGGTGGCAGATATATGCTGTGTTGGCTATGGAAAGGCTGGCGAGAAGGCTGTGGGGTGGAATGCACAAAGAGACCCAGAGGAGGCATGTTGTTCCGCAAAGGGTTTGTGCAGGCCCTTGGATTGGATAGTGGAGCTATGTACAAAAGGTGGGAGATGGTTTTGCATTGCTATATGCTCAGTCTGACTGCTTTCCTTCCTGAAGAAGAGCTCTGTGCAGCTCAGAAGCTTGTCTCTTTCACTACTAGTTGGTCCAATAAAAAGATTACCTCATCCACCTTGTCTCTCTTCCTTCCTACTGCCAATTAATATCAGGTATTTTTTGCAGTCCACTGGTTTGTTGTAAAGGGGTTGGTGGTGGATAGATGGGGTGTGAAGGGGGTGGATTAAGGGGCCGTCGAGGTAGTAGCCCCGCCACATGGGGTCAGAGTGAAGGTTGTTACTGTGCCTCTATGTTATCAAGGGCCGTAACTGTGAAGGGCCGTAACTGTGCCTCTATGTTATCAAGCATTTTTCTAACTGGGATGTTTTATTTTTTATCATGATTAGTTAATAAATCGTTGCAACATTAACTGTATCTTAACTCTTTTTGGTGGGCGATTACCATCGTGAGGAGGGGCTGAAGCCAGGACTCTGCCTAATCCCTTTCCCTTTGGGACACAGTGCACCTCTGGGAGAGTAAATAGATTAATAGAGTTTAAGCCAATAGCAATGATTAGAGCAGCTAGTCTGACCTCTTGTATATAACAAGCCATTAAATTTCACCCAGCTACCCCTGTAGTGAGCCCAATAACTTGTGTTTGGCTAAATCCGACCTTCCAGAAGGTCATAGTCTTGATTTGAGGCCATCATTGATAGAAAACCCACTGCTACTCTTGGTAGTTTGTTCCAAAGTTTCATCACCCTCCCTGTTGAAAGTGTATGTCTTCTTTCGCATTTGAATTTGTCTGGCTTCAGCTTCCAGATATTAGTTCTTGTTATGCCTTTCTTCCCCCCCTCCCCCCCTCCCCCAATTAAAGAACGCTTTGGTATCTGGTATTTTCTCCCCATGAAGATACTTGTACACAATCATCATGTTACCTCTCCATCTTCTTTCTGATAGACTCAAAGAGCTCTGTCTATTCAGCTTATCAGTAATAAGGCATATTGTACTATCCTTTAATCATTCTCTTGGCTCTTCTCTGAACTCTCTGCAATTTATCAACATCCTTTTTAATATGTGGCCACCAGAACGGGACAGAGTATTTCAGTACGAGTCTCACTGGGGCCCTATACAGAGGTAAAATCCCTGCGCCTATCCACTACTTCCCCCTTTATACATCCAAAGATTTCATTAACCCTTTTTGCCACAGCATCGCACTAGGCATGCATGTTGAATTGCTTGTCCACTCTGACCCCTAAATCCTTGTTCAGGTCACTACTTTCCAGGATATAGTTCCCCATTTTCTCAGTAGGGCCTGCGTTCTTCGTTCCTAAATGCATAACTTTGCATTTGACAGGATTAAAATATATTCTATTTGAATGGGCCCAGCTTACCTAGGAATCCAGTTTGATCTGTATCATGGCCTTTGCCTCATCTTTATTTACTACTCTGCCAGTCTTTGTATCATCCACAAATATTATCAGCAGTGATTTTATATTCCCTTTAAGATCATTGATTAAAATGTTGAGTAGCATTGGCCTAGTACCGAGTCATGTCGAATCCCTCTAGAAATGTCACCATTCCTGGTTGGCAATGACTTTTTGAGATCAGTGAGTTAGCCAGTTCTCAGTCCATTTAACATGGGCTTTCTTGATATTGTATAGTACTGATTTTTTAATAAGCATGTCAGCCCCTCCGCTCCCCTGAGCACAGGCACTCGAATTCTCCCAGGTTATTATGTGGGCTGCACGATGGGGAATGATGCTCTTTACTGTCTTCCCAACCCTCCCCGACCATGCACCCCTGTCAGAGCCAGGCAGAATTCACCATATGTGAATATTTTCTCTAATTATAACCTAGAAACCAGTGGGCCTGGTTCTCATTTACACTAAGGCCCCTTTACGCTGCTCTGGCAGCGTAATCTGTACCCACTTCAAGGCCTGTTTACGCTGCCAGAGTGACATAAGGGGCGGGGGGGGGGGGCAGTCTTAGTTTAAATGGGAATCAGGCCCAATGCCTCATGTTGTTTGCATGTGGGGTGAGTCAGAGACTTGTGCATTGCTCACTTGTTTCATTGGGGGCATTTTTTGGATTTATACAAGACTAGGGTTACCATATTTCAAATTCCCAGATAGAGGACACTGCCAGGGGAGGGAGAGCTGGAGGGGGTACAGTTAGGGGGTGCTGGAGAGGTAGGTGTGTATGTGTGTACTCTGGGATGGGAGGTGCTATTTGGGGGGATGCTGGAGGGGTGTGTATACTGGGACGGGAGGGAATATTTGGAGGGTGCTGAAGGGGTGTGTGTGTGTACTGGGTGGGGGTGTTTGGGGGGGGGCTGGAGGGGTGTGTGTGTGTATTGGATGGGGGAGTTTGGGGGGTGCTGGAGGGGTGTGTGTGTGTATTGGATGGGGGAGTTTGGGGGGTGCTGGAGGGGTGTGTGTGTGTACTGGGTGGAGGTGTTTGGGGGGTGCTGGAGGGGTGTGTGTGTGTACTGGGTGGGAGTGATTTTTTGGGGTGATTGTAAAGGGGGTACTTGGGGGTACTCGAGCAGGTACCGTCATCCTCAGTCTCGAGGTGGGGGGCAGTCTTGTGTTCCCTGTCATGGCAGCAGGATGGCTGGTGCAGGCCCAGGATGCAGCGCCAGCCCATCAGTCAGCACCTCCCTGCTGGCCTTTCCCGCTCCCCAGTGCAGGAAGCTGGGGCCTGGCTCCGTCACCCCTCCCATCTAGGCTCTGAGGCCCTGCAGGGGGGCAGGCAGTCCAGCTGAGAGGTGCTTGGTGACGCCGCTTACCTGGTGGGAAGGGGCAGGTGGGATGTAGCAGCTGCGGATGCAGGGGAAGGACCATTTGTGGCATGGAGACGGCTCTTTCTGAGCTGCACCGTCTGCTCCACAAGGAAAAATCCCGAACATTTCCTCTTATTTGAAAAATCCACCCAGACGGAGGTGGGCGGGCTAAAAAAGAGGTCATGTCCGGGAAAACCCAAACGTCTGGTGACCCTATACAAGAAGTCAAAAAGCTGCTATTACTCTCACCGAAAACAACCCCTCTGCTACTTACTTCTCCAAAGTGTGCCGTGTGCCTCCCACGGGAGAGGGTCAGTGGTGACATATGTCGACTGTATCACTCGCTTTTAATCTGCATATTCCTGACTTGTTTTGCAGAGCTCAGTGATGCAACCAGAAACCTGACTCAAGGGACGGAGAGATCAGCGATGAAGTGAAAGGGCAGAGAAAATTACCCAGAAGAGATAAAAATCCCAATAAGTCTGGCTGTTGAAGGGAAACTAGTGCTCCCTCATTAGTTCTGGAAATGTGAGCACAGACTGTGTGCGCTGCCACATCAGAACAGATCAGCAGTTGATTATTTATATGACAGTAGCACCTAGAAGTCACAAGCGAGAGCGCGACCCCTGTGTGCTGGGCGCTGTACAGACGGATGGTAAGAGACAGTCTTTATCCCAAGGAGCTAACAGTCTAAATGAAAGAGACTTTGAAAGGGTGGGAAGGGAGACAGAGTCACGAAGCAGGTCAGTGGCAGCATCTGGGACTAGAGCCCAAATCTCCTGAGTCCTCAGTCCCGTGCCTGGCCACTGAGCTGTGTTGCCTCTCAGATCACTACCCAATCCGCAGCGGATAGGATATGTTAGAACTTCCCTTTTCTCCACCTCCCACCTAGGGAGTCTTCCTGGACAGGGGGGGAAAGGCTACTTGTCCCTAAAGTGAAATTATAAAACCCCTCTCTCAGGTATTTACATGACTCCCGTGACCATGGTATCTGGGCACCTCGCGGTCTTTATTCTCACAACCTCCCTGTGAGTTAGGGGAAGGGCTATTGTTCCATTTTACAGATGGGGAACTGAAGCACAGAGAGAGACTGAGGGTATGTCCACCTGAACACATGCTGTGGAGCTGGGGTGCAAATCTTCTGCGATCCACCATGCCGTGCACCAACTGTCCGTGTGGACCCTGCTGCAGTTGATTAAAATTTCCACGAGTGCGCATTGATATACTGCTTGCTGCACCATAAGTGTGCATGCAGACATGCCCTAAGTGTCGATGGTCACATAAGTAGTCTGGGCTAGAGCAGGGGAATGACCCCCAATTTCCCAAGTCACCAGCAAGTGTCAGAACCACTGGACCACCCTTCCTCTTCAAATTTCTTGGCCTAATAATAAAAAGGGAGTGCCAACTCCTTATGTCCTGGCACAGCCATTCATCACAAAAGCTCTTATAGCAATTATCACTGGTCCTGGCGATAATACTCCGGGCTGTTGGCCATTGCTGCTTTTGCTCTTGCCTTGTCCCTTACCTTCCTCTTACCTTCCTCAGTACATGTAATACTATCATGCTTTGTTGTCTTCTTTCCTCGCTCTCCAGAGGTTAAAGATTTTTAGAAATGTGCCTGGTTTGGCAGACTACTTTGCTTCTGGATCCCAACACTGTCCTGATGGTATTTATCATAAATCTTTGGAAATGTGGCAAATCCTGCATGGAAGTTATTGGCAATAAGAACTTCCTCAGTATACTGTCTTCCTGGTCTAGGCATGAGGGGCTTTCTGATCCACACAGTTAGAGAAATGCTCCTTTTATACAGTGTACGTGAAATTCTTGCTCAGAGGTTTCAGGCCTGAGTCTCATTAATGGTAAGGAGTTTTGGTGTAAATGAAATTCAGGCCATCGAGTTTAGTGGCAGAACTGTGCTAATTTGAAGATTATTATTATAAAGTGGGAAGACAAAATACCAAACACAGAGGTGCTGGAGCATGCAGAATGGACACACGTAGAAACCACTATGAAGAGGAGGTTGTGATGGTTTGGTCATGCCAGGAGAATGGGAGGAGACCATATCCCTGTAAGGGAGCGCGGACTCACCCCTACGGCGCCTCCTGCTCGTCGTCCAGGGAATTAGCTCTCCCAGCGCCTGGAGCGCCCTCTGCAGGCTGGTGATCCGCTTGCCACTGGCCCGTGTCCCTCCCAGGACCCCAGTGCCCCTTTCTCTGGGTCTCCCCATCCCAGGGGAACCCCCACCCACTATCCCCACCTTGTCGTAGGCTACTGCCAGTCACCAACAAGCCCCCGCGCCCTGGGGCAGACTGCAGTGTCAGCCACTCATCATGGGCCAGGTTGGGTTTGGACCTGCTGCCTTTGCCTACCCCTGGGCTGCCCTCTGCAACCCCCAGTACCTGTTGGCCTTTGCTAGGCCGCAGCCTGGGGCTTTCCAGGCTAGAGCTCCCCGGCTCCTCTGCCTTTCCCCAGCCCTGCTCCACTCAGGTACCCTGTCTGTAGATCCCTGCAGCCAGGCCCTTCTCTCTCTGAAGGGAGAGAGAGACTTCTGCGCTCCTGGCTTCCAGCCTCTTATATAGGGCCAGCTGAGGCCTGATTGGGGCGTGGCCCCACTGCAGCTGCTTCCCCAGTCAGCCCAGCTTTTAGAGCTGCAGCCCTTGCCAGGGCTGCTTTTACCCCTGCAGCCCTCTTTGGGCTGTTCTAAGCCCCTCCGGGCTGGAGCGGGTGACCACCCCGCTACAATCCCCTAGAATATTTTGTAGCGTGAGATGCGGGAAGGCTCTAGAAAGCGGGGTCGCCCTTTATGGCAGTGTGCAAAAATGTTATGAAGTCGTTCAACATCAATGTAGAAAGCTTAGCAGGAGCATCCAGAATCCTGTCCAATTTGGAGGAGAATATCTGGCACTGGGTGCAGCTCAACATGAAGCGGCTTTGATCCAGAGGACGGAAGCAAAGCAAACCAGAAGAAAGCAGCGTGCTGTAATCTTGGACTCTTAACTCAGACAACGCATGGATCTGTGAAATTTGTAACAAGCTGTGTCGCTCTCGAATTGGGCTTGTCAGCCGTAAGTGGATTCATCAGGCACCTGATTAGACCTCTGATGCATATACCATGATCCAGTTTGGATCAACAGTTGCCAGTGATGATGAATCTAGGGCCTTTTATTTTGGGTGGGAAAGTGGGGGGTGAATTGACTTCCATGGGGCAACTGGGAAAATGGTGAATATTTTTTTTTGACATTTTTTGTCAGAAGTTTGCATACTCAGCAAATTGCCACCGGTTCTCTTTGCCATGTATTTCTTAGGAGCGCTCCCCAATAGTCATTTCCTCTTTAAAAATCGCATTTCCCCTTTATAAAGCTCTGCACTCTGGCTAACCAATCATATTTCTAAATACTCCTTAACATGCACCTCGCTGTGTAGAACGTTCTGCTCTCTCGATAGGAGGCTCACTGTGGAAGGGGAACACCTTAATATAGTTACATAGGTTTTGTTGAAACTGGCAGCCCGATGAACAATAGTATAAATCGTCCATAATACAAGTACTTATATTGCTGCAGCACGTTGTGGCCCCCATTGTGCTGTGATCTGTACAAACACATAGTAAGAGACAATCCAGAGGCATAACCGTGAACTAGAATCCTGATCTCCTGAGTCCCAGTCTAGTGCCTTATCCACTGAACTGTGTGGCTTCTCTAATCATTATCCCAATCCATACTTGGTAGGAGATTCAGGTGAAGGATGGGCCAATGGTTACAAGCTAGCCTAGATTGTGGGAGACCTAGATTGAATTCCCTGCTCTGCCACAAAGGCCTGTGTGACCCTGGGCAAGTCACTTAGCCTGTCTGTTCCTCAGGCGAAATGCTTCTCTACCTCACAGGAATGTTGTGAGGATAAATCCATTAAAAGGTTGTGAGGCACTCGCACATTATGGTGATGTAGGCCATAGATAGATGTTAGAACTTACCCTTTCTCCAGCTGCCACCCAGAGAATCTTTCTGAACAGAAAAATAATACTGTTTCTCTCTAACATGGCATCATAACAATTTTATGTGGCAAAGAACAGAAAGGACATGCTAACTCTGTATGTCCTATCAGAGCCATTCATCTAGGGTTGCCAACTTTCTAATGGCACAAAACTGATCACCCCTTCTCTGCCCTGCCCCACCCCTTCTCCCAGGCCCTGCCCCCGCTTGCTCCATCCCCCCTCCCTCCATCGCTCCCTCTCCCGCACCCTCTCTCACTTTCACTGGGCAGGGGGTTGGGGTGCAGGAGGGGGTGTGGGCTCTGGAGTGGGGACGGGGATGAGGGGCTTGGGGTGCAGGAGGAGGCTCAGGGCTGGGGCAGGGTGTTGGGGGTGTGTGCGGGATCCAGGAGGGAGTTTGGGTGCGCGAGGGGACTCTGGTTGGGGGCAGGGGGTTGGGGTGCAGGAGGGGACTCTGGTTGGGGGCAAGGGGTTGGGGTGCAGGAGGGGGTGAGGGATGCGGGGTCCCGGTGGTGCTTACCGTGGCTCCCAGGAAGTGGCCACCAGGTCTCTGCAGCCCCTAGGCGCATGGTTGGCCAGGGAGGCTCCATGCACTGCCTTTGCGCCTGTAAGCACCGCCCCTGCAGCTCCCATTGGCTGGGAACTGTGACCAATGGAAGCTGCAGGGGCGGCACCTGCAGGTGCAAGGGCAGCGCGCGGAGCCTCCCTGGCTGCCCATGTGCCTAGAGGCCGCAGGGACCTGGCAGCCACATGGAGCTAGGGGAGGCAGGGAGCCTGCCTTAAACCCGGGCCCCCGCTGTGAGGCTGACCAGACTTTTAATGAAAACTGGACGTCTGGCAACCCTACATTCATCACAAAAGCCCTTCTAGCACTTAATTCTCATACCAATCCCCTGGAGCACAATACTGTCCGCTCTGGGTCGCTGACTCTGTGCAGCACTGCAGCTGCCTGAGAGAGCCTGACTGGGGAGGTGGAGTGGCGGCGGGGGGCCGCTCCCAGCCCAGCTGACATGGATAGGGCATGAGTGAGCCAGAAATGTGCCAAGGGGGAAAGGGGGATTCTGGCTCACTAGGCCCCTGTCCCTGGCAGCTGGGCCCGGGCGAGGGGCAGCCTGCCGCTGCCACCCCAGCCAGGCTCTCTCTTAGGCAGCCGCCGCACTGCACAGAGGAGCGACCCTGAGCGGCTGGCATGAGAAGTGGCTGGTCCTGCTCCTTTTGCTCCCTGCCCGGGCTCGGCTGTCTGGGACATGGGCTGAGTGTGCCGGGGTCAGGCGCAGTGGGAGAAGGACAAACCCCCTCTCCTTCCCGCCCCAGTAGGCCAAGTAGAAATCTGTGGGGGGGGGGGGAGCACTTGACCATGCATGCCCCCCTTATGTGTTGCCTAGGAGTGGGTGGGTGAGGTTCTGTGGCCTGCGTTGTGCAGGAGGTCAGACTAGATGATCATGATGGTCCCTTCTGACTTTAAAGTCTATGAGTCTATGAGACTGTCAGGTCCTACTTTATACCAGCACTAAATTCACACCTATACCCATTTCTAAAATTAAAGTAACAGGGTCCCATTGGATTTCTATTTAGTGGCCTTTGTGAAAAGAGTAAAGCTGGTCAAAATTTTTCAAAATGTCCACAATATATTTTGCAAACATTTTTTTTTGGGAAAAAAAATCATTTAAAAATTGTTTCTGTTTTTAACCAAGTGATCAAAATTGTCCGGAAAAATCCTAATTTTGGGCAAACGTTTGTGTTCATTTTTTTACCCACTCTAGAAATGTGTTGTTGATCTAAATCCAGGGCCTATTTTTAAGTTGTCCAGGTGGCAAGCTGTAACTGTTGCTTACCATGCAATACTTGCTAATTCCACTGCTACTTTATCCTTCCCCTTTGCTTCCCTTTTGGTTGCTTCACCAACCGGTTGCATCTTGTCATAAACCAAGATTTTAAGCTCCTTGGGGCAGAGACTCTCTTTTTACTTTGTGTGTGCAGCACCTAACGCAATGGGGGTCTGATCCCTGACTTGGAGCTCCTGGGCATTACTCTCAGTAATAATTGAAGGTGACCTTTTGGCATTTCATCAGAAAAGCCAATGATTAAATGAACAAATAGACTGACCTACCCTATGATATCTTAAAATGGCCAATTCAGGGTCAGCTGATGCCAGTGCAATGGCAAGATGGGACTCTAGTCTTCATGGCTATGAATCCAGTGCCTTTCACTAGTACTAAATCATACCAAATCTCTCCATTTAAATTGTTTTTCAAAAATGATGAAAACTATCTTGAAAAAACATGTGAAGAAATCTTGGGCTAAATAAAAATGTAAAAGGGAAGCCCTCCTCCCCCTCCCCCATCTCCCCTGCCCTATTTTTCATACATGTGACTTTTCTGTGAGCTGTGGCAGTATCTCACCTTAAGAAGGAGCTCTCGAATAGCAAAGCCATGTAGTGCCGTTACCTAAACATGGTGAAGTGTGGGCAGTGACAATTATGAAGAAATAATTTCTTCCTAGAATAAAAACACCATTTGAGAAGGGAAGCCACTCAATATAAACAGGCACTACCTAGTCGCACAGGTGTAATTTTTCAATGGAATACATGTGTTCGTTTCACACAGAGTACAATGGCCGGCAGAGCCTGGCTATTATTTCAGAGACATCTATGAACAGATGTTCTGCGTACAAGGTTTTATCCTGGCTAGACTCTCTTGTTACAAAGAACGTTCTCATCAGGGTGTCACCACCAGTAATTGGACAGGCAGACAAAGCATGGAGAAGGCATACTTGGATTATATTTTTTGAAAATGTCATTGAAATTCCTAAAGGAAAGCACTTGGTTGTTTGGTTTTTTTTCTTCATTTGTTTCTAGGAACTCTAATTATGAATCACACTGGTGGGGAGGAAAGTCTGTTTAACTTAGGCTGTACTGGAATCTAAATGTTGGGCTCTTCCTTTTTGCAGTAACATTATAGGAGTTTTTATTCTCGCTTGTGCAGTCAGCGAATTCTCCACGGGGAACTCCATCTATCTGGCAGGTCACATTACAGCCCTGCACTTGTAACTGATCTGTCCATTGGTTTCCACAGAAGAAGTGCTATTGATAAATTACTGCACATGGCAGCGAGAATTATGTTGCAGAGTTGTTACTTTTCATCTAGGGAGCTTTCCTGGGAACTTTCCATGATGTGCTGGACAGCTAAAGAGCTTTGGACAAGATATAACGCACAGCAGACATAACACATTCTGACCAATAAACAGAGAGAGAGCAAAATGGATAGAAAAGTTGAAGATCAAAGGCACCGGTAGGCCATGCATGTCTGTGATTATCATGCTTTTTCCTGTGTTATGTATTTTCCTACATTACATGGACACCAGCGAAAGTTGTAGCTGGCTGGTCTCAGAATGTCATAGACCTTCTTGCAAGGAATGGGAATGAGGCCCCGAGAGTCACAGTGCCATGACATTTGCGTTGTCATGAAATGATGCAGCGGTCACCCCATCACGATGCATCACTAACTATAATGGCCATGCTCCCGAATGGTACAATTGTGCTTTATATTTCACCTAGATTCTTTTTTTCAACTGAGCCGCCTCCGCTTATTCCCCAGGCCTATGCTTTTAGATGGTAATGGTAACATCCCCGCTGTAAGTGGGTAAGTATTAGAACTGGGTAGGAAACGGTTTTCCTGTCCTGGTAAAGCTTTGAGATATTAAAAAAATTCCCAGCCCAAATCAGGATGAAAGGTCAAAATCTGCAAAATTTTAACTAACAGAAATCTGAAATCACTTCAGGTCAATTGAAATATTTAATTTCAATAATTTTGAAATATTTTGTTTCAGTTTGACCACATTTTGATTCTGTTATTTTTTTTTACTATAATTAGATTATATTTCTAAACGAAAGGTCATTTTGAACTGGAACAATAGAACTTTTTGTTTGGAAAATGTCAAAATGGTTTTTTTCAACAATTCTGAAACTTTTAGTTCATCACTTTTTTAAGTCAAGAAATTAATCAAAACCGACTTTCCCATGAAAAGTTTCATTTTGACAAATCAACATTTTCTGATTTAAAACATTCTGACAAAAAATTCCTGACAAGCTTCACTAAATATGCTAAAATAATTCACACTGAACAGAATGTTAGGAACCATTAGGTAAGGGATGGATAAAACAGAAAATGCCACTATATCAAAATGCCACTATATTGATCCATGTACCTCCTCACTTTGAATACTGTGTGCAATTCTGGTTGCCGCATCTCAAAAAGGTATATTAGAAATGGAAAAGATGCAGAGAAGGGCAACAAAAATGATTAGGGGGATGGAACAACTCCATACGAGGAGAGATTAAAAAGACTGGGTCTGTTCATTTTAGAAAAGAGATCACTAAGGGGGGTTGTAACAGAGACCTATAAAATCATGAATGGTGTGGAGAAAGTGAATAAGGAAGTGTTAATTACCTCTTCACATAACACATGAACCAGGGGTCACCCCATGAATTTAATAGGCAGTAGGTTTAAAACAAACATGAGGAAGTACTTCTCACACAATACACAGACAATGTGTGGAACTTGTTGCCAGGGGATGTGCAGGCCAAACTTATAACTAGGTTAAAAAAAGAATTAGATAAATTCATGGAGGATATGTCCATCAAAGGCTACTAGCCAAGTTGGTCAGGGATGCAACTCCATGCTCCAGGTGTCCCTAAACCTCCGAATGCCAGAAGCTGGGACTGGATGACAAGGAATGGATCACTCGAAATTGCCCTGTTCCGTTGACTCCTTCTGAAGCACCTGGCATTGGCCACTGTCAGAGACAGGACACTGGGCTAGATGGACCTTTGGCCTGACCCAGTATGGCTGTTATTATGATAGCACTGGTAGGATGATCTTAGTAGTACCCAGAAGTGTCAAATGATGGAAGATGTACTCATCAAGTAGCATCCATATTCCACCTTCTTTCTGTACAAATCACTCTTAAAAATACGAACTTCTGATATGATGGTCACTAACTCTACCCTTTCAAAAGTCCAGAGAATGAAAAAAATTGTAGTGCTAATAAGAATTTGTACATTCCCACCTATCTTTTGGGAATCTTACTGATGTTGTAGGTGGCCACTTGACTTTCCTTATCAGAAAAAAATTGCAGCAGCCCAGTGGCACATTGTGGTGCTCTGTAAAATAAACCAGGTTCATAGGCGCCCTGGTAGCTCTCCTCTCTACTAGATGATGCTCTTGGGCTCTAAAGCACAGTGTGTAGATGATGAACACACTGTTCTCTGAGTCTTAGACTGGCACTTTTGGTGCTCTTGAACTGAGGTACTATGCTCATCTGGAGAGTAAATGCTATTGTGATGTTCGACACCCAAGGACAGCTGAGATGAAAAGGATGAAGACCTCAGACAGAAGGGACCGTGCGCTGAAGAAACCAGTGAAGAAAGTTTGCTGTGTACTAGAGAAATGACCTAAGAGCTATATTTAAAAGGTGACTTGAGTCAGAGCAACAAAGTTTGGTTCTGTATCCAAAGTTTCCAAAACTTCAGGAGTGTTCAGCTCTGGGGACTTTAGTTTGGCTCATTAGCAGAGAAATCAGCGAACTATTGTATTGTAGTTCAGATAGGAACATGGCTCCAAACGTCCCTAATATTTGGGATCTGAAATTTTGCTTCTGCCCATTACAAATCTAAGGTCCATTTGTACCATTCACTTCTGGCTGTAGGTTTGTACTGTGAAAACCCAAAAAGCTCTGGGGTGAGGGGAGAGTTGGATCTGGGGTAGTGATTCAGTCTCTTTTTCATCTCTTTTTCAGATGTGAAGTATATCAGGGGGGTGATATTTTAATCTGAGGTTTATTAATAATCTTCTCACACACAGGAACTGAAAGTTGCAAGGCTTGCTTTGAATCTGGGGCTCTCCCATGTGCAACCAAATGCATTGCCAACAAGCTGCAGGTGCACGCCATATGAGCAGAGGAAAACCTAGGATGTGAGTGAGCAATTTGATGACTGTTCTGTGCTCAGAATATATTCATGTCAAGGTGACATTTCTCTGGCTCATTCTCTCTCCCTGTCTCGTATTGAGGAGCTGTAAATCTTTTTTCCTGCAGGCTCCTTTTCTTTTTTAATGCTTAATAAATGCAATTCCTAAATGCTTTCACAGGTGATTACTATGGGAAGTTGGCCAGCTTCTTCTTCATACCTTTACATCCAACCCCTCTCCATATCCATGGTTCAATAAGCAAAAGGAAAGCAAGTGACCATATGAAGTGTGCTGGTGCAAACAGCTTTGGCCAGTCCTGGAGAGGTTTGTCGGCTGCTTACTGTAATGATCACTATGGGAAATGCTTGTATTGATGTTCATAATTTTGACTTCTCCTCCTTTTACTTGAGGGGACCCTTATTAGTAAAGTTGTGCCATTCAACTGAGTTCCATTGTTGACTTTAGGGAAGCAGCACTTTGAAGTCCAAACATTAATTCATTGTCCTTGGGTATGTCTAGCTGAGCTGAAAATTACACCTCCAGCTCCAATGTAGACATAATCTTACACTAACTTGATGGGACATTGTAGGCATTTAAGCCCCAACTCTGCAAATATTTACACACCTGAGTAACCCCAAAGAAGTCAGTGGAACTATTCTAGTTTGTAAAGTTAAGCATGTACGTGACTGCAGAGTTGGAGGCTTAATGTGTTGCCTACTCCAACCATCTCCTCGCTTTTAGACCTACTAGGTCTTTTTCAAGGAGATATGGACAAACATGGCGAAGGATGGCCAGAGCGAGAGAAGATTGGAAGACGTGTTGTGATCGGCTCAGTCTTAACTGATGAAGGACTGACAGTCTACGCAGTCTACGCAGGTCTTTTTCATGTCTAGTATATCTCCCTGAGGCAGAGATCAATACCTCCACTGTTTGAACAATGTTCTGAGATCTCCAGCATGAATGAAGGTGCAAAGGTTTCTGAATAAATCAGACTGATCTAGTGACCGTCCCATCCCATCAGACTGCGACTTCAGACATTTGGGGCTCTCTTCCTGTCTCTGCCATTGACTTTCTAGGCAGTGCGCAGCCTTGCTACCTCAGTTTAGATGATTCTACTAAAAGAGAGGTGGTTTGCACTATTTGTTTCAAAGAATATTTGTTATGAATTCAGCCCCTTTTTAACATAATGAGTTGTTCACAAATTTATGCTGATTTTCTTTGATTGGATTCATTATACATAGGCGTTTGCTGAATAGTCTCAATGAATAACATTCAGCGACTGGGCCGTTTGCAACTGTTTGCTTTCTTTGTACATTCTTTGTGTAGTGCAATTAGCCACTTGAGTCACATACTTTTATTTTCACTTCCCTGATTGGATGACTTAAACATTTTAAACAGGAGAGTAATGCGTGTGAATATGCAGATGAATATGTGCTGAAATTTGTAAGAGAATAGTCATTCAAATACTCCTAAATAACACATAATCGGATCACTCTCCACACTCCCTTTCTCCCCTGAAAAAGAGTGAACCTCGGCCAAACCCTGCATGTTTGTCCACGAATACATTCACAAACCAGGGGTCTTTTACTGCCCAATCAGCTTACCTGTACTTACCTACTTCACAGGCTTGCTTAATGTCTGTACATTCCATCACTCAGATGAAAGCCACAGGGCTGTTTAAGGGCCTGCTCCCAAGCCTGCTGGAGTCAAGAGGAGTCTTTCCACTGCCATATGCCAAAGAGGAAGATAAGGATTGTGTCTGTGCTTATTATGCCCTGTCCTGTTTGTTGTAATTGGGGCTGTGTGTGAATGGGTACTGGGTGAGGCCCAACAGAAGGCAAATGTTCAGTGTTTCTAAAGGACAGTTTCTCGGATGGGAATGTCCCGAAGATAGGCTGGGTGCCTGAATCCCAAGTGTGGCTTCTTAATTTGCTTCTCTGTGGTTTTGTCTCCACTCGCTTGTTTCCTTAGACAAATTCCTCTGTCTGCTTATTTGCATTAGGAAAATTATCATTCTTAGGTTTCCGTCTGTGTTGTTTCCTCAGCTCCCATTTTATTTTTACACAGAGGGATCTCTCTAATAAATAGTGGGACAGGAGGCTATTTATACACTATACATAGGAAGCTGGCACCAGAAGGTCCTCAGAGCATTTCCATCTCACAGATTGAGACACAGAAATCCCCACAGACCTGAGGAAAATGTTCCACAGATTTCCTGTGACTCTGCCAAGGAGAGTTTTCCCCTCAAAGTTCCTTCTGCTGTTTGTTTTAAAAGTGACAATTGAGCATTGTTTCCTGCCACAGAGATGGGGCTAAATGCCCTATAATTTCTAGGATCCAGGCTTATTTTATGAATGAATGAAGCCTCACAGCATTGCAATAAATAAAAATATAATGATTTATTTGTCTCACAGCACCATCTCGAGCCCACCAGCGAGGATCGGGTCCCCATTGTGCTCGGCGCTGTACGGACACAGTGAGAGACATTCCTTGCCGTGAAGTGCTTACAATCTAAATGGGAAAGACAAACAAAGGGTAGGAAGGGGAAACTGCGGCACAGAACTGTGAAGAGTCTTGCTTGAGGTCATGCAGCAGAGGCTGGAATAGAATCCAGGCCTCCTGCTTCCCAATCCAATGCCCGTGGACCATGCTGGCATTCTAAATACACCTGAGGGAACTAAGGCACCGAGGTTTAGTGACTTACCTATGGCTACTTGTGACCGGCAGATGCAGCAGGGGCCCAAGGACCCTCCCTCCATTTGCATGCCCTATGCCAGGACCAACGACAAACACAAGTCCTGCATCGGAGGCACAATTTGGCATCTGTAGCAGAGCCAGTTCTTCCGATTCCCAGTCATGTGGCTTAACCCCAAGATTGCCTCATTTCCCTCGTTCCTAGGGCAGACCTTTTCCATTAAGGCTCTCCCTGTCTGGTTTCTTTCACACTGACAGAGCTGCCTGCATCCCTAATTAACATCTAGCTCTTCAGCTCTGAGTCCTTACTTGCTGATATTTTGACACAGCCATGCCGCAAAATAGGATGCTGCTCTCCCACGTGCTTCAAAGAGAAATGAGGAGTCGCAGAAGAATTACACCCACTCATAAGACCAAGGGAAATCCTCTTCCAAAGCAGGAGCATCCTGTTAAAATAAGGATGTCTGGCAATTTATTACTCACTGCTTAATGAAACCATGGCAGACAGCAAAGCAGGAGGTGTACACAAGGGAGAATAGACATGGGCATCGGCTTGAAATACAGTGAGAGAGATGGTAGAAACCTCTCCTGCCATTTTATTAGCGTGAGCTTATTAATAGATATAAATAGACACTGCCATGCACATATGGTGTCCAGACTAAGGCCTTGTCTACACACTGGGGGAGGTGTGTATGGCACATGTGGCTACACACAACAGTGAAAAGCAGGCTGCATCCACACTGTGGTGTGTACCTACACATGGCAGTGAAAGGCTGTGGCCAGAGGGAGGCAGTGGGGAAAGGCTCCGGGAGCGGGGAGGCAAGAGGACACTACGCTGCTCCCGTGCAGACATGGGAGGCCCTGTTAGGCGTGTAGAGAGCTGGGTAGGGTACACGCCCTAAAGCTCTGGTGAGCCTTTACTCGGCTCACTTACACCATGCCTCGCTTTCTACACTGCTATGTATACCCATGCTAGGGATGTGCCATGTCTGTACTGTACTCACTGCTGTAAGCATAAACAGAGCCGAAGAGTAATACCTAGCAGCGCTTCTCAAACTTCATTGCACCTTTTCTGACAACAATTATTACATGACCCCCGGGGGGAAGGAGGGGAGGGGGGAATCTGGAGCCCTGCTACTCCAGGTGGGGTGGGGCAGGAGCCCGAGCCCCCAGCTCTGCCACCCCGGGCTGAAGCCCTCGGGCTTCGGCTTCAGCCCCAGGTCCCAGCAAGTGTAATGCTGGCCCTGGTGACCCTATTAAAATGGGGTCAGAACCCACAGTTTGAGAACCGCTAACAGATTTTAAAGCCAGGAGGAACCATTAGCTCATCCAGACTGACCTCCTGTATAATGTGTATCACAGGTAGCGTTTGCAGAAATTTTTCAGCCAAAAAATAGCATTTTGTTGAAAATGAAAAGTTTCACGAGAAAATGTTCTTTTCAATGACTTTTTTTTGTTTGTTTGTTTGTTTGGATAAGAAATTTCAAAATAACATTTTCAGTTTGTTTTCAGAATTTCAGATGTGTGTTTTCTCCCTGACTTTTCCTGCTCAGCACCACAGCCTGAATGGGGTGTAGGGCCTGAGGGTTTTTATTTTATTCCCTTTGTCCAGTCTAACGCTTCGAAGCTTTTCCAACTTTAGGGAAAACGAAAGATTGTTTCTTTGCCGCTCTGTAACTGCAGTAACTAATGTTTGTAAAGGACCCTTAGATGCTATGAGATCTCCACATACTGAAAATATCCCATCCTTCCCCTCGTCCAGCCTTGAGAACGGCTGACTCTTTGCAGGAGCGGCAATGGTACCCGTGAGTCTCAAGCTCATTTGGGTAAGATCAGATAGTCAAAGACCTGTTAGAACAGAAAAGGGCCATTTTAAATTTCTGTGGCTGTAGTTTTTTCATTGAAGCCTTTCACCCTGGCTGCAGTTTAGGAATTAGCTATGTAGCTATATTTACCTTTAAGAAAACCTTGCTTCCAAAGTATAAAAATAAAGATTATAAAAATTTAGGGCTAAATCTCCAACTCATGTAAATCAATGTCACTCCATTATTACAGGGCCAGATCTTCAGCTGGCATAAATCATTGTCATTCCATTGACAGAAGGCCAGATCCTCAGATGGTGTAAATCAGTGTATCTATGATAATCTTCAATGGAGATACGCCAAATTTCACTGGCAGAGGACCTGTATAGACTGCAGCCACTAAAAATAGGAATGTTCCAACTTCTGCTCTCAATTAGACCGGTGTAAATCCAGAGTAATTGCATCAGCTTCAGTCGAGTTACTTCGGTTTTACATCAGTGTAACTGAGTTTAGAATTTGAACTGGGACGTTTAGCACAGGGCATTAACAGGACAGGACTTTCCCCATGCTTAAAAGAGAAACCATGACTGTGAATTATGAAGCCACATCCTCACTGGTGGCAATAAATTTGTATAAACCTCCTCCCCCTGTGCTCTGGCTTCTTGCATGCTGTCTCCCCTGTCTGTTTATCTCTCACTTGTGAAATATATTACAGTAGCCACATTTCTGGGGGATGAAAGGCCTCAATAAATTCACTTTTTCTGCTGTGAGCAGATAGCATGCTGTGGAAAGCCACACTGAGAATATATATATTTTTAAATGGCCATTATTCCCATTTTGCCAATTTCACAGGTAGGTGCTTTTACACTGGCCCCAATGCCAAGTTTTCTTTCTCGCTCCAACTCTGAGCACATTTTCAAATGACTGTATTTTATTCATGCATCAGCAAAATGTGTATTAAAAGACAGACACATACATGAAGGGCCAAATCCTCCCCTAATATAAATCGGCATTGCTTCACTGACTTCAATAGAGTGGTGTAAACTGGCATAGCTCCATTGGCTTCAACAGAGCTATGCTGATTTGCACCAGCCAGGGATCTGTGCAGCAGAGTTCTGCGAGATTAGGTTCCGTGCCATACTTAGCACAATCCTACTATACTTTTAAAAAAATTATTTGCTGAGTGAGTTACATATGTGGTAAAACTAGCAAAATGACTATGAAAATGACCATATTTATTTCTGTTTTCCTTTTATTGTTTCTGTTTAGCACAGAGCATACTATTAACTATATATCCCACCATGCAGGTATGGCAAGTCAGCCATCCTTTGTTCTGAGGGGCAGGATGGAAGGTGTTTATTATCCAGTTTCAGATTGTTAACCCATCTTCAGCTAAAGTTCAGCAGAAGTCCAGGGGCCAGCTTTCCCTACACCAGTAAATTGGCTCAGTGGTGCGGGAAGCAAAAAGCCTAGGGGCAGTAACATCCATGTTGGCTCCCAGATGCATCAAGAGAAGTTCAAACCTCAGAGGGCAAAATGTTCTAGACTCCCTTGAGGAAAGTTTGAGTCATAGTATGAGCAGAAATCATTTCTAAAGTTCCCCCTGGTTTTCTCAAAATCCTGTGAATATTAATGCAGATTCTATCGTCACAGACAGAAGAAAAGCAAAAGATGGTAGCTTTTGATAGACATTGTACATAAACTTTCAAGCATTGAGAAGCATCAGATGCATACATCTTATGGAAGGGGAACAATGAGCAAAGAACAACCAAAGCTAGCTACTTATAAAACCAGTTCCCATGATAACTCAATAAAATGTAAACAATATAAATAAGGAATCAACACTATTTTATTCCTATTCTGAGCCCATCACCCTGGTATCTGAATGGCTTAATACCATGATTCATATCAGCTGAAGGGTAAGGAAACTCTTCCATTTCTTTTGTGTAATTATCTCCCCTTCATCCGGTGCCATTTTATTCTGCAGCATGTAATGGCATATCTAACCAAGGTAATACAAATGTGTAAGAATATGGTAGTATCCCTTTAAATAGTTTGTTAGCCCTCTAATAGCACTTACTGTGTGCTGTGTTTTAGAAGCCAGAAACTAGTCAGAGCTGTGTGGTTGTTGTATAAAGAGCAAAAGACACAATGAAGCCTGATCCTAAAAGCCGAGAGACAGATGCTTCCCAAAGCCAATGATGTTGCACCAGAGGAAGATTTGGCTGTAGTACCTACTACCCTGATTAGTCACATGGGGATTGGAACTGGGAGTCAATTCTACTACATCCCCCAGCAGCTTTACTCTGATGTATGTGATAGGCAGGGAAGGTCTATTCTAGAAAGGGCAGCGTATCGGAAACAGCTAGAGGAGGACATAGCCTCAGTGAGAGTTCATTCATATGGAATGCCCTAGGCTGCATTTCTGCTACCCTCTCTTCTTTTAAATCCTCCTGAAGAGAGGGAGTTAGCTCAGTGCCTATCTACAATTCTTTATCTGAGTGAACTGCTCATGTATATGGAGGCAGGTGGTTGAATGATGTGAGGGAAAGGCATAAAGCCACACAACTTGTCCCCACTTTCTTCAGCTTCTGGGGCTCCCTGCTGTTGTCTCCAGCTTTGATGGCCAATCTCCAACTTTTAAACAGTTATCACCTCCCTCAGCTTTTGGGTACTGGTTGAAATGGGCAGGAGATTTTCCTCTGAAGCCAGCTGGGAACCGTTAGCAATTATCTTCAAGAAGTCATGGAGGGACAGGTGAGGTACAAGAGGACCAGAGAAGGGCAAACAGAGTACCTATCTTTAAAAAGAGGAACAAAGAAGACCCAGGAAATTATAGACCAGCCAGCCTAACTTGGATACCTGGAAAGATACTGGAACAATTATTAAACAATCATTTTGTAAGCACCTAGAGGATAATAGGGTTATAATGAATAGCCAGCATGGATTTGCCAAGAACAAATCATGCCAAATCAAACTAATTTTCTTCCTTGACATGGTTACAGGCCTGGTGGATGGTGTGTGTATGGCGGAGAAGCAGTAGGTGTGATATATCTTGATTTTTGAAAGGCTTTTGCCAGGGTCCCACATGACATTTTCATAAGCAAACTAGGGGAAAATGTTCTAGATGAAATTACTATAAGGTAGGTGCACAAACGATTGAAAGAGTAGTTATTAATGGTTGGTTTTCAAACTGGGAAGATGTACCTAGTGGGGCACCACAGGGATCATTCTTGGGTCTGGTACAGGGCTGGGAGTAACTTAAGGGACTTAAGGTGGACGGGGTCCTGAGCAAGGTGGAGGGGGTGGGGCCTTGGGCGGAAGGGGTGGGGCTGAGGCCAGACTGCCCCAGCCAGCCCTTCAGCGCTGCCCGGCCCACGCCGCCCGGGGTTCCGGCGGCGATTTAAAGGGCCCAGGGCTCCCAGCCACCACCACCGCTAGCGCTACCCCGGGGCTCAGCTGTGATTTAAATGGCCGGAGCCCCAGGCCCTTTAAATTGCTGCTGTTACCCCAGGGCTCCGGCGACAATTTAAAGGGCCCGTTGCTCCAGCTACTGGCGCGGTAGCGGCAGCTGGGAGCCCCGGGCCCTTTAAATCCCCACCGGAGCCCCAGGGTAGCAGCAGCAGCGCCAGTGGCCGGGAGCCCGGGGGCTCTGGCAGCGATTTAAAGGGCCAGGGGTCTGGCCACTGCCAGGAGCCCTGGGCCCTTTTAAGTTGCCGGGCCTCAGGGATGCTGCCCCTTTTGGCCGCCGCCATCAGTGGCCCTGACGGTATGGTTGGCTGTGTACCAGCTCTTACCGGCATGCCGTACCGGACTGTACTGGTTTACTTTCACCTCTGTTCTGGTACTATTCAATATTTTCATGAATGACTTGGATAATGGATTACAGAGTATGCTTATAACATTTGCGGATGATGCCAAGCTTGGAGGGGTTGCAAGCACTTTGGAGGATAGGATTAGAATTCAAAACAGCCTTGAAAAATTGGAGAATTGGTGTGACATCAACAAGATTAAATTCAATAAAGGCAGTGCAAAATACCACATTTAGGAACGAAAAATCAAATGCGCAACTACAAAACGGGGAACAACTGGCTAATACTGCTGAAAAAAATCTGGGGGTTATAGTGGATCACAAATTGAATAGGAGTCAACAATGTGGATGCAGTTGCTAAAAAGGCTACTATCATTCTGGGGTATATTAACAGGAATGCTGTACGTAAGACTCAGAAGGTAATTGTCCCAATCTACCTGGCACTGGTGAGGTCTCATCTGGAGTACTATGTCCTAGTCTGGGTGTCAAACTTTAGGGAAGATGTGGACAAACTGAAGAAAGCCCAGAGGAGAGCAACAAAATTGATAAGAGGTTTAGAAAAACCTGACCTATGACGAAACATTGGATTAACTGGGCATGTTTAGTTTTGAGAGACAACTGAGGGGGAATCTTCAAATATGTTAAGGGCTGTTATAAAGAGGATAGGGACCAATTTCTGCATATCTACTGGAGGTAGGAGAGGAAGTAATGAACTTAATCTCCAGCAAGGGAGATTTAGGTTAGATATTAGGAAAAACTTTCTAACTATATAAATAGTTACGCCCTGGGACTACAACCACACTGCAAGCCCTGGAACAGGCTTCCAAGGGAGGTTGTGGAATCCCAATCATTGGAGGTTTTTAAGAATAGGCTGCACAAACACCTGTCAGGAACGGTCTAGGTTTACTTGGTCCTGCCTCAGTGCAGCTGGCTGGATGTGATGACTTCCAGCCCTACCTTTCTATAATTCTCTGGGTATGTCTACACTACAATAAAAGACCTGTGTCATGTCTGCACTGGCCCAGGTCAGCTGACTTGGGCTTGCTGGGTGTGAGTTGTTGTGGGGCTAGCAGACAGGAGCGTGTGCTCTGAGACCCTCACACGGTCCCAGAGCCTGGGCTCTGCCCGGAGCCTGAACATCTACACTGCAAGATTTAGTCCTGCAGCCGGATCCCCATGAGCCCGAGTCAATTGACCCGGGCTCTGAAACTCTGTGCTGCAGGTTTTCTATTGGATTGTAGATGTACCCTAAGATTCTCTCCTTTCCCTGGCCCTGCTTGCTGCAGCGTGTGCCTCAGTTCTACGTGTCTTCTTGTGGGATAAGACCCAAAGTGAATGAGCAGAGAAGGGAGAGAGGAGAGTTGCATCTAGTCTCACGGCATAGGTGCCAACTTTCCCCGGCGCCGGTGGGTGCTCGTGTGCCCCTGCCCCCACCCCGACTCCACCCTTTCCCCACCCCTGACCCACCCCCATTCCAACCCCTTCCCCAAATCCCCGCCCCGACCCCGCCTCTTCCCCGAGTGTGCCGCATTCCCCCTCCCCCCTCCTTCCCAGCTGTGCAAAACAGCTGTTTCGCGGCGCAAGTGCTGGGAGTTAGGGGGGGAAAGCGGGCATGCGGTGTGCTCAGGGGAGGAGGTGGAGGTGAGCTGGGCGGGGAGATGCCGGTGGGTGCTGAGCACCCATCAATTTTCCAGCCCCGGAGCACCCACGGAGTCAGCACCTAAGTCTCATGGTACAAAGCACCAGTGACTCTACTCCTGTAACACCAGCCCTGGTACTCGCACCTACACACAGGGAAAATGGGTGACTAGAGAGGTGGGGAGGAAGATGAAGACACTGCAGCAGGCAATGAGGTTGATGGCTGCCTATGCAAGGGCAAACCTCATGCAAGCTGGATCTCAAGCTTTTGGGGACCAGATTTTTAAGAGCTCACTTCCCAATTAGGACCTAAATAAAGGCCATTTTTTTCAAATGTGATTGGCTCTTGCCCACTGATTTTGGTGCCTAAATGGGAGCTGAGAAAAGTTGGTTGAAATTTCTGCATCAAAACATTTTTTGGGGGGGGGGCAAATAATGGCTTTCTGGCTTTTTTTCTTCAAAATTTAAGTTTTCATTTTGAAACAACTGAATTTTTTATGAAACCCCCACACATTTTTAACAAAACCTGAAAAGAATTCTGGTTTTGGCTTCACTTTTTTTTGTTGTAAAACCGGAAAACCTTTCCAGGAAATTTTGAAAATTAATAAGCAAAGAAAAAAATAATTTTCATAAATATTTCCAGTGACAAATAACTGACACTTTTTGAACAGCTCTAAAGCTGACCTCTTTTGAACATCTGGCCCTGACTGAGCTTACTGAATAGTTTTGAAAGTTTTACCCAGGCTGGCTAAATGTAGGCAGTTCTATGGGCGGCAACGCACTACATATGGGGGGGGGGGGGAAATCACACCATCAGTAAAACTAACCAAAAGCTGATAGTTTCCTACAGCTCTATATGTTGGGCTCATTAATGAGATGTCTGACTCACAAATGTGGACATAAAAAACTGGGGCTGAGGTGCATGGAATAGTTCTAACTTCTGCAGTGAACATCCAAATTCTGTTTGGGGGCTCGTGTTTGAAAAGTGGGTTGTCTCCCGAGGGCTGCAAGTCCATTATTTGATGGAAAACAAATCCCAGACCGACTGCCACAAAAGAGCCTTGTGTGCCGAGCGCTCACTCTGAATTGCAAAGGGGGAAGCTGCAAATCCAGCTGAAAGATTTCCACTGTCAGTGCTAGAGCTCCACGGAGCCAGAGCCCCTCTGTGCCAAGAACAAACACATCATCACCACCGCATAATGCAAACATGATGCTCTTGTAATCTGCTGCGGGACATTGGGAATCTGCCTCCCGGGAGAAGAGGCAGGCTGGGAAAGCCCTTGAAATTTTTTTTGGTGACTAAAACCATACTTTATTGAAAGTGTGCAAAGGGCTGTCTCTCCTTTCCAGCTTGACTTCCCCACCTGCAGTGTGCTACTGATTTAATAAGGGCTGAAAGGGATTATCAAGTTGTGAACTTGTTTGCATCCTACCGGGTTGTAATGAATGAGGGGTTCTGTTTAGCTCAGCCTCACTGAATGTTTCTTGGAGAGATCATAGTGAGGGGAAAAGGCAGTAAGTGACCAGCTTTTTGGTGCCTGGTTAATATTTGAGTATTACATGATGAAATGGTGGATACACAAGCTCTCTGTGAATTTTGTAGCATGTTTCTTCCCACCCACCCCTCTACACTTGCTTGGGGCTAAGAAGTCCTGGCAATGTTTTTCCAGACTGCTTTGGTAACTCAGCATTAAGTGATTCATTAGGTCTTTTAACTGAAACAGAAAATAGCAGTTTCTTCAAATCCCATGATTAACGATGAGTGGGAAATAGTGCTTTCTGTTGTGGGAGCGCGCACACGTCTGTGTGAGCTTTGCCCTCAAGACTCTGCCTAGTGCTGGAAGTTTGGTTTGGTTTGAAAGGATAAATCTTTATAAACATAAGGATGCTTATCCACATGTTGAGGCCTCTCCGCCCAAACCAGGGCTTATATTCTCAGAGACTATTTTCCAGAGCGCTCCCCCATGCCCTCCCCATTTGGGGCTCCGGGATTCAACTGTGGGGTGGTCTCATGGGCTTCATCCCCCCACATGAAGTGCCCTGGGGCTTTAGCCCTGTGGGGAGGAACCAGGGCTCTGGGCTTCAGCCCCACAGGGTGTACCAGGGCTCCCGCAGGTTTGAAAATATTTACCAGAGCTTTGCTCTGGGTGGCTCTGGCTGAATTTAAGCCCTGTCCCTAACTGACCACACTTCATTCTTCCACCCCACATCATCATCTCTCTAGCTTCCAGTAGTTCCTGATGCACATCATTTCTCCCCATCCCCAACAGGCTCTCTATGTTCACTGATAGCCGTGGAGGGCTCAGAGCTGGTGCTCTCGTTGCTATGCTCTTGTTAAAATGGCGTGCAGTCCAGAGCTTTCCGGAGTGAAAAGAAGGCTGCAGAGCCCAGACTGCATTCTCCTCCCTCACCCACAGGGGAAACCCTACAAATTGTGGGATGTCAGTTGTCTTCTAGTGTAACCCACACACCTTCGGGGTGTGGTCTTCTGTCCCATCTAGTGGCACCGAGACCACTTGAGAGTTAATGAGTCTGCTCTACAGCCTTAGCTAACAGCCAGTTGGCTTTTAGCTCATGCAGTAGAAGCTCATGCACTAAGCTCCAGAGGTCCCCAGTTCGATCCTGCCCACTGACGACCAGAGTCTGTTGGTGTTACAAGTGGGAGCTCATCCAGGATTTCAACTGGGAAGTCTCTGAAGCTCAGGACGCACTTCTTCAGCTAGGGGAAGTATGTAACCCACACACCTTCTGGGTGTGGTGTTCTGTCCCATCTAGTGGCACCAAGACCACTTAGAGAGAGAGATTAATGAGTTTGCTAACAGCCTTTTAGCTCATGTGGTAGAGGCTCATGCACTAAGCTCCAGAGGTCCCAGGTTTGATCCTGCCCGCTGACAAATGGGGTCTTTTGGCATTACACTAGCACTTCAATTAGTCTCTGAAATTTCCCCAAGATGGTTCCTCACAATTCAAACTTGGTGTGGCTAGAGAATGAACTTCTTATTTCTCCCTAAACTTTCTCTGTTTTCCCCATTCTCCAGTAGTGTTGGCACATCCACCATTTGCCCTGGCCCTGTTCTATTCCTTATCTTTAAGGTGATGCACAATTCATACCCAAGCTACATCTTCTACCCTATTCCTTATGACGTCACCCCACTCCCTCTGTTCCACCAGTGATTTTAGCTTAGACATTCATTCATGTTCTTTCCCCACTCCTGTGTCTGTTTATTCTTGCTGGGGAGTGGGGGAGGGAGAGAGAGAGGAGGAGGACCTCTCAGTCCCAGTCCACCAAGTCACCACCTAGCGCTCTTTCATATCCCTCCTAAGTGCTCACTTCTTTCTTGATGCTCATGGGACATGTTTATTATAATTCTGGTGAAGGTGGAAAAAAAGATTAAACAAAAAAATCCCTGTGTTATTCCCACCTCTGTATTTCATGATGGGCCTATAGCAGCAATACATTACTACCCTCCCCCGCCATACTAGCTCAGCTACTCTAGCCAGTGAACCAGTGCTCTCCCCATTATCTGCACACTACCCCCCCTACTGTCGGGAGGGTGAGTAGCACCATGCACTCCTATGTTCCTCACCCCAATGTCAAGGGGCCCAAGTATGGGAAGAGGGGTTGGGTTCTTACTCCTTTGCATGCCATCCAAGCCATTAGTGTCTGCTAAGGGCTTTGAGATCCTTAGATGGAAGGAGCTACAGATTATCATCAACTGGTTTACTCGATTACTGATGAAGAAGGACTTGTGGTTCCTATTTGTTGCTCACCCTGTGACTAACTGCAGCGACAGAGCTAGCGTATTTACAGGTAACGTCAAATAATGTTAATCAAGCTCTTAACATGTATGGGTTTTGGAGAGGTCTTTATTTTAGAAAGTACTTGTTGCTTTACAGTCAGATGCCCCCCGCTTCTAAACTCTCAGAGTNGAGGGTCCCTCACTCCCGCTCGGAGTGAAGGACCTTCCGCCGAATTGCCGCCGCAGATTGCGATCGCAGCTTTTTTTTTGGTTTTTGGCTGCCTGGGGCGGCAAAAACCCTGGAGCCAGCGCTGTTTGGAGAGGTCTTTATTTTAGAAAGTACTTGTTGCTTTGCAGTCAGATGCCCCCCGCTTCTAAACTCTCAGAGCATGAGCATTGTTCCTGACTCACGTTTACCAGCTGGAGGAAACATGACAAAACAGTGCAAAAAAAATCTGCTTTGAACTTTAAACTTTATTGGTGAAAGACTAGAAACTACTGTTTGGCCTGCCAAAGCGTTAATTGTCAACTTATGTAAGAAAGTCTCTTTAGCCCCTGTTTGCATTCACCAGGGGGTTCATAAAACAAGTATAAGAATCCAGTGATAATCTTTTTTTTATTTTCATCTTTCACTCGTTATTCCCATCTGCCCGAAATGTCACTTAGTGCACACGCTCCCTTGTGCGTGAAGCCGGCGGTGTCACTCCCTTGCTGTATGACGCTGTCTCTATTCTTATTACTTCATTGTATTATTTGGATCAAAGTTGGAGTTTGCCGTTCAGCTTTCATGTTGTCTTCAAAGCCATCTTCGTGTGGATTTAAAAAAAAAAACCCTCTCAAAAGGAACTTTAAATTGAAACAAAAATCGACAGCTCCACATTTTTCATAGCCGTGTGATTAAAATCATATGGGGGGTGTGTGTGTCATCTCGTGAATGTTCTACAGCAGGCGTGAGAGAACCACAAAGCACGGCTGAATACAAGGCAGTACTCTCTAGTGGTTAAAACAGAGAGCTCTAGGAATCTGGAGATTTATGGATTCTGCTATTTTAGATGAGCTTGGACACATTGCACGGCCTAGATATTAAATTATCTATTTCAGTCTAACCGGTCACTGAGAATTCTCACTCTCTCTTATATACATATTGCAGAGCACAATGGGAAGGAGTTAGTCTCTAAATAAAAATGTTAAGATTTCCTATTTCACATTCACATTTGCAAACTTAATATTGCATAAATGTAGCTTTTCCCATTCCATTTTCATGACGTTTTAAACACAGCTCACTAGATATCAGGACTGACTCCGGAAATTTCCAGTTCTCAAACCAGTGTAATTTTTCAGGCCTTTATTTTACCTGCTATAGTCTGCCACATAAGTGGGGGACGAAGAAAATATTTTCTGTCTGTGGCATGCTGTGCTATGTATGCCCTCAAATCAGCAGTCCATCCCAGTTCAGCAAAACACTGAAGCATGCGCTTAATTCCCATTGAAGTTAAACACATGCTCATGTGCTTTGTTGAATATGGTTAGCCTAATGTAAGCATGTACTCAACTGCTTTGTTGAACTGGAGCCTATATCAAATTCATACTTAAAAGAGGTCAGAGTCAAAATACCAGCTACCCATGGCACAGGCGCTGACTTTCCAAAGTGCCAGGGGATGCTCAACTCTCGGCTCTGCCCCAGGCCTCACCTCCACTCCACCCCTTCCCCCCAAGGCCCACCCCCGCCCCGCTTCTTCCCAGCCCTGCTCCACCCTCCGCCCCGCCTCTTCCCGCCCCTCCCCCGAGCACACCGCCTCCCTGCTCCAGCCCTGGAGCACCCACGGAGTTGACACCTGTGACCCACGGATTTCTGCCCAAGATGTCTAAGCAGACTGGTAACCAAAAATGAGACAGGATTGAGCATTTCTGCTTTATTGCTATCCAGCTCCCCTGCCATAGCAAGAAGGGAAAAAATGCAATAGAAGAAACTGAACAACAGTGGACAGAATCGCAGCTGGGATTTTATTGTCTGTGCTATGGATTGTGTCTCCTTGATAGATCTATGGATTTCCTCCGCCGAATGTGAACCTCTCATAGGACTTACAATTATCTCCCAGTAGACATAAAACATTCTCCATGATAAATATTCAGTTGGCAGATAGAAATGTGTCTGAAAAAGCGAATCTGGAAATTAGGATTCTGTGCCTCGAAAGGGAAAGTGGCCAGGAAAACAGAGTGATTTTCATATCAAATAACAGTCAGAAGACTCCAACGCTGCTTGATTTCTAGGGTCCTTCTTCCACAGCTGCAGGATAAGAGGAATTCCCCCTAGCTATGTATCGAGTGGTTGCACAGAAGATATGTTGTTAAAAACTTGTAAATGGAGGCCAGAAATGTAAGATACTTAGAATGTGCATTTTATTATAAATATTGAAAATGGGCCCATGTTTGGCGGAGACTTTTGCGACAGATGCACAAATATTTTAAGCAAAAAGGACTCATTTGTTAGTTGAAGCAAAACCCTGCCCCTTTTCTAAGGTAAAATGGTGGGCAATTTCCTGAAATAAGATGGTTTTTTGCCCCCAAAAAAGGTATACAAATGTGGAAACAATAATTCTGTCAAGTTTGCAAATAAAGCAAAAGTTGGGGCAGGGAGATAAGTAGTGGGAGAAGCACAATATGAAATACTGAAAATTATTATGCAAAACGCTGTGAAACAAGAATGCTGAATTTTGCAAAACTCTGCTGTACTTCTGAATGAACGCAGGGCTGGCTTTGCTGCTGATTATCTATAGGTTCATCAAAAATATTCTGAAGACTTAGGCAGTTCAGAAGTACTGACATCTGGGTGCCACAGGATAGGTCTTGGGTGGGTGTTTTATTGCAGTGTAGACATACCCTTAGGGTTCAGTGATATTGGTTTAAGATTCCTTTAACCTCTTGGTTGTCCATTGGAGTACTATCTCAGTTGGGCATGACCACAAGTTATCACCATCTCATGGTTCTTTGGTGATCTATATGAAATAAATTAGAGGTCTCAGTGTACTTCCAACTGGGTAAGTGTCCTCATAACAGAAGTTACCACTCCAGTTGGCAAAACTTGGCATTCTTGCTAGTAGTCTCACCAGAGAATGAATAGGCCTGGAGACTGGACTAACTGTAAGCTTCACAGGATTGGAACAAAGGAGCTGTATAATGTCATCTTTTGTTACTGATTTTGCAGGTGTCAAAGCTATGGGAAGAGGTGTTCATAAATAATAGTGAATGAGGCCATTAACACAATCTTTAAACACTGCAGCTCACAGATCAATTTTAGCATATGGCTTTGCCAAGACAACTTCTGAGCAATTGACTGCAAGAACTATGACATAGTTGGCATCACAGAGACTTGGTGGGATAATATGCATGACTGGAATATTGGTATAGAAGGATACAGCTTGCTCAGGAAGGACAGGCACGGGAAAAAGGGAGATGTCATTTATATTAAAAATGTACACACTTGGACTGAGATTGAGATGGAACTAGGAGACAGACTTGTTGAAAGTCTCTGGATAAGGATAAAAGGGGTAAAAAACAAGGATGATGTCATGGTAGGTGTCTATTACAGAGCACCTAACCCAGAAGAAGAGGTGAATGGGACTTTTTTTATACAACTAACAAAATCATCCAAAGCACAGGACGTGGTGGTGATGGGGCACTTCAACTACCCAGACATCTGTTTGGAAAATAACACAGCAGGGCACAGATTATCCAACAAGTACTTGGAATGTATTGGGGGAAAAAATTATTTTAGAAAGTGGAGAAAGCTACTAGGTGAGAGGCTGTTATAGATTTGCTTTTGACAAATAGAGAGGAACTGGTTGAGAATTTGAAAGTGGAAGGCAGCTGAGGTGAGAGTGATCATGAAATGGTAGAGTTTATGATTCTAGGAGGGAAAACAGCACAATAAAGATAATGGATTTCAAAAAGGCAGACTTTAGTAAATTCAGGGAGTTGGTAGATAAGATCCCATGGGAAGCAAGTCAAAGGGGAAAAACAGTTCAAGAGAGGTGGCAGTTTTTCAGAGAGACATTATTAAGGGCACAAGAGCAAACTATCCCACTGCGTAGGAAAGAAAGGACGTATGGCAAGAGACCACTCTGGCTTAACCAGGAGATCTTCAATGATCAAAAAGAGAGTCCTACAAAAAGTGGAAACTAGGTCAAATAACAAAGTATGAATATAAACAAATAACATATGTAGGGACAAAATCAGAAAGGCCAAGTCACAAAATGAGATTAAACTAGCTAGAGACATAATGGGTAACAAGAAAACAGTCTACAAATACATTAGAAGCAAGAGGAAGACCAAGGACAGGGTAGGCCCGTTACTCAATCAGGAGGGAGAAACAATAACAGAAAATGTGGAAATGGTAGAAGTGCTAAATGACTTTTTTGTTTGTTTTCACCAAGAAGGTTAGTACTGATTGGATGTCTAACATAGTGAATGCCAGTGAAAATGAGATAGGATCAGAGGCTAAAATAGGGAAAGAACAAGTTAAAAATTACTTAGACAAATTAGATGTCTTCAAGTCACCAGGGCCTGATGAAGTACATCCTAGAATACTCAAGGAGCTGATTGAGGAGGTATCTGAGCCATTAGCGATTATCTTCGAAGGAGCAGCAATTATCTTCCAAGAGCAGCGTGGAGACGGGCCAGGTAGGGAGCCTGCCTTAGCCTCGCTGCGCCGCCGGACTTTTAGCACCTAAAATCTCCTGGTTTGGCTTCAGTAGCCTCCGGGAGATAGAGGGAGGGGAGGAGTTGATCAGTGGGGCCCAAGGGCCCCCTGGAATACCCTCGGGGACACCCAGGAGTCTGTGGACCCCAATTAGAGAAACGCTGACCTAGAAGATAATAAGATAAGTAACAATCAGCATGGATTTGTCAAGAACAAATTGTGTCAAACCAACCAAATAGCTTTCTTTGACAGGGAAATAAGCCTTGTGGATGGAGAGTGGGAGGGGAGTGGTAGATGTGGTATATCTTGACTTTAGTTATGCTTTTGATACTGTCTTGCATGACCTTCTCATAAACAAACTAGGGAAATTCAGCCTAGATGGAGCTACTATAAGGTGGGTGCAAAACTGGTTGGAAAACCATTCCCAAAGAATAGTTATCAGTGGTTCACAGTCAAGATGAAAGGGCATATCAAGTGGGGTCCCGCACCGGTTCTGTTCAATATCTTCATCAATGATTTAGATAGAGAGTACACTTATAAAGTCTGAGGATGATACAAAGCTAGGAGGAGTTGCAAGTACTTTGGAGGACAGGATTAAAATTCAAAATGATCTGGACAAGCTGAAGAAATGGTCTGAAGTAAATAAGATGAAATTCAATAAAGACAAATGCAAAGTACTCCACTTAGGAAGGAACAATCAGTTGCACACATACAAAATGGGAAATGACTGCCTAGGAAAGAGAACTGCAGAAAGGGACCTGGGGGTCATAGTGGATCACAAGCTAATTGTGAGTCAACAGTGTAACGCTATTACAAAAAAAGCAAACATCATTCTAGGATGTATTAGCAAGAGTACTGTAAGCAAGACACGAGAAGTAATTCTTCCGCGCTACTCTGTGTTGATTAGGCCTCAACTAGAGTATTGTGTCCAGTTCTGGGTGCTGCATTTCAGGAAAGATGTGGACAAATTGGAGAAAGTCCAGAGAAGAGCAACAGAAATGATTAAAGGTCTAGAAAACATGATCTATGAAGGAAGACTGAACAAAATGGGTTTGTTTAGTCTGGAGAAGAGAAGACAGAGTGGGGACATAAGAGTTTTCAAGTGCATAGAAGGTTGTTACAAGGAGTAGGAAGAAAAATTGTTCTCTTTAACTTCTGAGGCTAGAACAAGAAGCAATGGGCTTAAATTGCATCAAGGGCAGTTTAGGTTGGACATTAGGAAAAACTTCCTGTCAGGCTGGTTAAGCACTGGAATAAATTGCCCAAGGAGATTGTGGAATCTCCATCACTGGAGATTTTTAAGAGCAGGTTAGACAAACACCTGTCAGGGATGGTCTAGATAATACTTAGCCCTGCCATGAGTGCAGGGGACTGGACTAGATGACCTCTCAAGGTCCCTTCCAGTCCTATGAGTCTGAGAATGAACTATCTTTTTTCCCCTCCCTAGGTGGCAATCACATTTTGCCATCGTGGTTCCAACATGACCAGCAAATAATTTCATATGCTGGAAATTAAGAAAAAGGAAGGGAAAAAAAGAAGACGAAAAGGATAGCATATTCTCCCACCCACCATGTTTTAATAAATTTCTTATAAATGTGTAAGCATGTCACCATTTCAAGCCACATCAAATCACTTCTAAAATCTGTATTTTAGAAACTGAAATGTGAATAATATGAGTGGATTAGGGAATAATAAGCAAAAAAGAGGTTGATGACACTGGATTACCAGACAGCTGGAGAATTTAAAAAAAACTGGAGAATTTAAAAAAAAGCTGGAGAATATAAAAAAAAGGGTGAGTGAGGCAGGAACAAAAGGTTCAGGATACTTTGGCCAGGTCCAGAGCAGTTTTTTAATAGCCCCCTCATAATGGAGAAATGTATTCGAGTCACCCCATCATCTGAGTTAATTTGTTTTGGAGGAATCAGATCATGGATAAGCCGTGCTGCAGTGCAGAATCCATGAATGGGAACATCTGGACACCAAACTACTGGGACTGCCATACTTTGTGGAGAGATGCCTGTGCGGAAGAAAAGAATGAAGTGTAACAAATATGGGATTTTGCTGGCAGCTTTAATACATTTAAATGCATCACCAGTTTTTGGGTAATGTCTTTGTTTTGGATGATATGTAAACATGTCAAAAATCCTGTCTCCTGGTTTAAAAGGGAGGAGCCAGTAAACGAGCACTGATGATGAGAAAGTAACTGCAATGGCTCATGGTAGCAAAAGCAATTGTAATTTGTTGCTGCTACCCCTATAATCCTCTTCCCATAAGCTACGCACACCCAGACTTCTCCCTTTATCTCTGGCACATGAAAAAACACCACACACCACTACAACCAGATAATTGCACAATAGACTTTCCATTCTTGCTATCAGCAATCAAACCCTCTCAGGTACATCAAGTCCTTTCCCTAATTTTCAGGCATGTGGAAGAACACTTTTACATCCTGTTGTCTTAAGAGAAAATCCTGCATACAGTACAGACTATCTCCAAAGAGGTGTCTCTTATAAGGCACAGGGTGGGGGATGGTCTGAGACGCTTCTGTCACTTCATTAACTTCCTTGTTTGGTTAGTTTTCTTTCCTTTAGCTTTAGGGTTGAGTGATTGTGTGAGTATCTGGAGTGAGAGACTGACCTGAACTAACGTGACTCACCTTCTAGGATAGAGAAGGTAGCTCTGTTGTCATGGCTGCTTATTCAGGCCTTGACCTATCTAGTGAGACAGCCAACGAGAGTGCTGATTAGTCATGAATGCTGGCTTTTCTGATGTGGACACCTCTCCTTTTGGGACTTGGCTGAGGCCACCAACTCATAGTATATCACACGAGTCAAACAGCTATAAGATGGCAACAATTTTCCATCATTCTTCATCTGGGCTGCGTCTGAACCAGTGACTGAGGCGAAAGGCTCTGTATCCCATCGCCAGTCCAATAAGTCATTTTTACCTTGCTCAAGAGAGAGCTCTGAGTAGCTTTGTGATCATAGAGACTAAATGTGTTACTCACCATACATCAGGCCTCAAACAAATAATATTCACAGGGCAAAAAGGACCCAAGAGAATAATAGGCCAAAACTATGGCCATTGCAGAACCAAAAGATATGTAAAGAGTCCTTATAGCAGTCCACATTGGCTTAGTTAAGGGTGGGGAATGTCATCTGTTGTGGCAGTCTCCAACCTTGGAAAGACTACAAGGCCTGAATTATTAGTTACACCAGGGGTAGGCAACCTATGGCACGCGTGCCGAAGGTGGCACGCGAGCTGATTTTCAGTGGCACTCACACTGCCAGGGTCCTGGCCACCGGTCTGGGGGGCTCTGCATTTTAATTTAATTTTAAATTAAGTTTCTTAAACATTTTAAAAACCTTATTTACTTTACATTCAACAATAGTTAAGTTATATATTATAGACTTATAGAAAGAGATCTTCTAAAAACGTTAAAAGGTATTACTGGCACGCGAAACCTTAAATTAGAGTGAATAAATGAAGACTCAGCACACCACTTCTGAAAGGTTGCCGACCCCTGAGTTACACTGAGGCCCCTTTACACCACAGTAAATGACTTCCACTTTAAGGTACCCCTAAGCTGTCAGAATTTGGCGTAAATGAGGACCTAAGAACCTAAATTCCACTCCTGGCTGTACAGGATAAACAAAGAGCAATGGTAGCCACTCCAGTGGGAGCCACAGTTAATTGACTAGGTCAGCTTTGTCTGTCTAGGTTGTTATATTGGTGCCTATCACTGTAGTATCTTAGCACCCTGCAGAAACCAATTGGCCAGGCACAACATGGATTATCCTGTCAGGAAAATGATTTATTTATACAACGATTACACCCTACAGAGCTCCACAATTGAAAGAGAAAAACTGATAGTCTCCCCTTGCTGCTTTTACTTTAAAGAAAATGTTTCTATCTGTGTTTGAAAAGGTTAACAAATTTATGTTCCACCCCCACCCCCTTTGGATGAGGGCTGAAGGGATTTCCGCAAAATAGGATCGAAGGAGCCAAGAGCTTCAACACCCTCTCTCTTCAGTCAGAACATTGGAATGATCAATAAATCGGCATGACTGATCTCAGAGTCTGAGGATGTGATGTCTAAGAGGCACAAGCAGCCCCTTTAGGTAAGATGGAGCAAGTGAGTAAGTCCGGTAGCTCTGGAGCCAAACCCTAAAGTGGACGCGAAGTCATCTGGAGAGCCAACGCTGCGATTTTCAGTACAAGGATGATGTAATGATTGACTGACGTTCAAGTATGTAATCTACTCATCTGTTCACAATTTTGAATTACGGCTGAGGCAAAGTCTCTGCTGGCAAGCCAGTAAAAAGAGGGTGAGAATTACAGGAGCTGAATAATGCCAAAGGCAGGGATCAGCTTCTTGGCATCAGCCTCAGGGGACGCTGGTTACTTGAAAAGGCAGTTCAAGGTTTAACACGGCCCTGAGATTTTAAGGCACATTATTGGACTCTAAACAAAACATTCTTGAGGCCACTGCAGAGAGAGAGAGACACACACACACACACACCCCTATGTCTAGTTATTGCCCCATAAGAACAAGGGAAGCAACTATCCTGAGGATACATAACCAAATCTGAATCCATACCACCCAGACAACGGCTTTGAACATGTACTCTTCTGTGGTGTTTGAATTCCACTTAAGAAAATTTTGAGTCATCCAGGGCCTGACCTTTAGTAAACCACAAAGGCAACCCGTAAACCACAAGGCTGGAATCAGCCAGAGAGGACAAGTCAAACTAGCACAGACTTACAACTGCAGCTGGTAATCAGGGATCTCACAGACATGAGGCACTATTTAAGATCATTGGGTGTAAAGCTGAATTCACTGCGGACTCTATTGAGATCATCACCCAAAAGGGGAATAACACAGCGTGACATTTAATAATGGTAAGTGGCTGACTTCACTGCTCAGTGGAAACAAAATATTTTTAAGTGTTATTCGCCGTAAAAACTTGAAATGATTCATCTTAAAATAAAGAATTGCTCATGTGACTCTTAGAGAGGAAGACCCATGAAAAGTCCCTAGATGATTACCTCTTCTGATTGCCTGCCCCAGACTGTGATTGCCTCCTACAAGCTAAGCCAGGTAGGGCCTGGTCACTACTTGAATAAGAAACCCTGTTAAATCCAAGGTGCTGTTAGAAGTTGTACTGATAAGTTGGTAAGGAAGGCTATATCTACACTTCACAGCAGCAGCCGCTCTATGCTGGCAGGAGAGAGGTCTCCTGCTGTCATAATTAAACCACCCCTAATGAGTGGCAGTAGCTATGTCGACAGGAGGGCATATCCTGCCGACATAGTGCTGTCCACACTGGTGCTTTTGTCGGTGAAACTTGTTGGTCAGGGGGATTTTTTTTCACACACTGACCAACAAAAGTGCTAGTGAAGACAAAGACTAAATCTCCTCCCTGCAACTCAGTACTTGAACCAATATCCTAGAGTAGTTTTATGGGAGCATGGTGCCATCTTTCCAAAATTGAGGTCTTGTACACTTGTGGTCACGGAAGATCTTTGGGCGTGTTCACATGCAGTTTCAGTTGAACAGTGTATTTTCTACCCCTCCGTGTTCTAAATTGAGTTGATTTTAAAATAATATTTTTGCTGGAAATGTATTTGTGAAAAAAGAATTGAAATTTCAAAATTTGGAAAAAAATGTCATCCAGCTGCAATGTGCTGTTGTTGTTCAGTGTTAAGCCCAGAGATAGCTGCATTTCTCAGGTGGGTGAAATGATTCAGTGTACCTCTCTGTGGTGTATCTTTATTGCCCAGGTGAGGGAGAGAGAGATTACATTACATTGTGATTTTTTTTGCAGTGTTGTTGCAGCCAGGTGGGTCTCAGTTTATTAGAAAGACAAGGTGGGTGAGATAATAGAAGTTGGTCCAATAAAAGCTATTACCTCACCCTCCTTGTCTCTCTATTATGTTGTGAAGCATTTGTAATGATTTTATTGGCATGGGCTTGCAATGGCTGAATTACTGAGCTGCAGTGAAGCCCCAAGAGAATTAGGCAGGTTATCCCAAACAAAGCCCAGGAAAATCTTCTTTTCCCCCACCTCAGAACATAAGGTATTCTCAGTGGGCCTGATCAAAGACTGTCAAAGCCAATGAAAATTCTCCCATCAATTTTGGTGGGCTTTAGATCAGGTTTTATATAGATTCATAGATTTTTAGGGCCAGCAGGCCCCATTAGATCATCTTGTCTGATCTCCTGTATAACACAGGCCATAGAATTCCAGTATTGAGCCCAATAACTAAAGCATATCTTTCAGAAAGTCATCCAGGCAAGATGCCTTACAGATTTGGTATATATTGAACAGAAAATCTATTTTGAACTCTACGAGAGTCTCATGGGAACTATAGTTTAAAACCTATCCTATACCTATCTCCTAGAGCTGGAAGGGACCCCGAAGGGTCATTGAGTCCAGCCCCCTGCCCTCACTAGCAGGACCAATTTTGCCCCAGATCCCTAAGTGGCCCCCTCAAGCATTAAACTCACAACCCTGGGTTTAGCAGGCCAATGCTCAAACCACTGAGCTATCCCTCCCCCCTAATTATGGAGATATACCTATCTCCTAGAGATATACCTATCTCCTAGAGTGATATACCTATCTCCTTCACCTGTACAACTTGGTTCCTTCTGTACCATTAGTCCAATTGGAAAGAGCTCAGAGAAAGGGGGCGGGGGTGGGGGCGGGAATAGTTAATACATTAAAAAATAAAGCTAAAGTAGGTTTTCTACATGTAAAAAAATGTTGCAACATTAATGTCTGATATTTTGTGACTTTCTAGGTTAGAAGCAAGTAATGTGCATTGCATTGCAGAGCTGAGAATTTCCAAGGGCTAAAAGACTCCCTTCGGGATCCTGGTCCTAAAACATGGCATAGTAACATAGGTACCAGCTCAGATCCTCATGGTCCATTATGTACCTTGTTTCTGACAGCAGCTGCTCCCAGGAGCTTCCAAGGAAGGCGTGAGACACCTGCAGTAGGCAGTTACTGTATAACCTGCCCAGGAGGAAAACTTCTTCCAGACCCCTGTGATGTTATTTACATTAGTCACAGATTCAGCTATGGGCTGAAGCAGGAGGATTTATATCCCTTTGAAAAAAAACCCTCTTGCTTTTAATCCTTAGTATAATATCCCTGGATTTCCTTGTTATCCATTTAACTGTCCAATCATTTAAAAAGAAATCCTGCTAAGCTCGTGGCCTTAATATCCAAATCCTTTTGTCTGGTGGTTAAACAAAACAAGCTTAATAACAACATAGTATTTGTTAGGGCCAAATTCTGTCTCTCACTCTGGCAAAAACCAGGAGTGATTCAGTTGAAGTCAGACTGGCGTAAGCGAGAGGAAAATCAGATCCTGAGAAAGAGGCTGTATTGGATCATTGTGAGCTTCTCATAGGCAACTTGCCTGCAAATAGCAGGGCACCTTTGACTCTCTTCATTTGGCTTGATTCTGTAAAAATCAAGGGGGTGCTTACCAATTAACCTGAGCAATAACACACTCTATTGGACTGAGCCTAGAGTTGGAGGCCTGAAACCCCATCTCTGCCACTAATTCCTTGTTTGACCTTGGGAAGATCCTTTTACCTCTATGAGCTGAATTTACAACAAGTGTCTTCATCTATCTAATCTCAGTATTTATACCAAGCTCATCACCATGTTAACAGAGTGCCTATTGACTTCAGTTGAGTCAGACCCACTAACACGGGCCATTAGTTTGGCATCAGTACTGTCATCTCCAAAATGAGGACAATAATTCTTACCTACCTTCCTCACAAGGATGTGGTGGAAATTCATTAGTTAATGTTGGTAGAGTGTTTTAAAAATGTAAAGCACAATGAGAATTAATATGCTGTGTGTGCTGAAGTCAACTATCTAAACCTCACCCCTAAACCTACTGTTGCTGTTGAAGGAACAATGGAGATGTATCCCCTGTATCTTTATCAATGCCTATGGGCCAGATCCTCAGTTGCTGCAGATCAATACCGCTTCACCCATTTCAGTGGAGTTACTAGGATCTGGTCTATATGTCTTTATGATACTAATTGAGAGAGAGTGTAAATGAGAGTTGAGACATAAATATCATTGATGTGTCATAGACATTGGATATTTCTGGCTATCTAGATTTTTATACTGTGGCTATCACCATGGTATCTGAGTGCCTATTTCACTGATAGGTGATATGTGCTACCTTCTACATTTTTATTGTTAACTCTTACCTTTCCCCTTCACGCATCCTATTCAGAAGAAGTCTTATTTTTCCCATGGTAAACCTCCCCCACCTTTCAATGAGTTATACAGTGTTCTGGTTGGAGGTGACCAAAGATGTGGTAGAGCCACATCTGAAAAATCTCCCCTGAAATAGTGAGATCGATGAGAAATATCATTTGGGTTTGGAGTTGCATTAGTACTCACAGCTCTGCTCAGGGCCAGCCGTGGGTTTTCACATACCGTATAGATATCCAGAGATAGTGGCCCAGTCACTACTGCCATTTGTATTGCTGCCAGTAGTATTTGATTTGACCCAATGGACTACGTGTTCCTTCTTCTTCTATTGTTTTCAGAGAGGGGGAGGGATAGCTCAGTGGTTTGAGCATTGGCCCGCTAAACCCAGGGTTGTGAGTTCAATCCTTGAGGGGGCCATTTAGAGATCTGGGGCAAAAAAATTGGTCCTGCTAGTGAAGGCAGGGGACTGGACTCGATGACCTTTCAAGGTCCCTTCCAGTTCTATGAGATAGGTATATCTCTTTATATTATTATTAGCTACTGTGTTTGGGACATTCCAATACTGCTGTAAATTTGTTCAATTCTTTTCCAACATGTCACTCACAAAATGTTCAGTGAGTGTTTCTCTAATACTGTCCAGATGAGCCGTGGATTCCAAGACAATGCTGGTTTTGGTCTTATGCTTGTGCCTATATGCTACTGTTGGGCTCAAGTTCATTCAGAGAAATCACTTTGGCTGGTATGCAGATTTATTTCTCTGCTTCTCCCGACTCCGAGCTGGGGCTGTTCAATTTTGCTAACTGTTGGTGGTGTTTAGTATCCTCTCTTGGATGGATTTAAATTATTGACATTACATTCTGAGGAAGCAGGAATTAATTTTTATTAGCCCTCATGATGGGCCAGCTGCTGCCATTGACTTCTGTGGGGGGCAGGATTTTTATTTGCATTACAACAGCATCTTGAGATCCCAGCCAAGATCAGAGGCCTTTTGTGCTAGTCCCTGTATACATGTGGTAACAGATCAATTCTGCTACAAAGAACTTACAAACTAAATAGACAAGACAGACAAAAAGTGGAAAAAAGGAGTCATTTTAAACCCCATTTCCAGGTGGAAAACTAGGGAACAGAGATTAATTGGTTTACACAAGGTCTCATAGGGACTCTGTAGCAGAACTAGGAATTGGACACCGGTCTCCTCGGCCAGTGCCATAACCACAAGGCCTTCCTAGCTGACCTCAACCTTTGTAGTTATAGTGGATAGCTATCCGATTGGAAATTAATAATAAATATTCTCTGGCAACCTCCGTGATGAAAGACTTCATTAAACTGAATTAGAAGTGGCATTATAGGAAGCACAAGTCGGGATGTCTATTGTTTATAAAATGGAAAGTGTCCGGCAACATTAAGACCATTGTTATGGGGTGCACTCAGCACTAGATCACCCCCTTACATCAGGGTGTAATGTCACTGGTATCCTCTGCTCCAGCACCTCCTGTAGGCCATCTGCCTCTCAGGGGTGTTCCATGGCTCAGCCCTCTAGCCAAGACACAAAGTTCAAAACCTCTTCTGGGGTAACAAAAAGGTCTAATTGAAAGTCCAAATAAGCTAATAAGTCTTCCACCCCACTCAGGCTCCATTGAAGTGCTCTTACTGGCATTACCTCAGGCTCTGCCCAGGAAACTAACCCGCTCTTGAAGAGTTCCTCTTTATTGCTTCTGCTGTAGCAGGTTTTCCCCCATTGCCTCCCTTCTCCAGGCACTTCAGCATCTTCCCCTAGGAATCTACCTGCTCCTTCTAGGCCCTGGCTCCCACTCACAGGCACTTGTCCTTCTCCTGAGGGTTTGTTCCTGTAGGAGAGTCCTGTCTTCTCTGCTGTCTCCTCCCTACTGAGCTCCCTCAGTCTACTTTTAAGGCCCAAGTGACCAGCAGCTCATCACCCTAGCTCTGTCCTTTCTGGCCAGGAGGCAAGTCATCACCTCACAGCAGTGAAACATGGCACCCATTGGGTTTTTTCAGTTGCTAATAACTTTTTTTAAGCATTTGACATGACCTTTTCCATTTTGGGTGTCGGCTTGAGCCTGGATTTTATTTGAAAATTTCAGTCAAAATGGATCATTCATTTCCTGGAACAAACTAAGGGGGGAAAACCCAACATCATTTTGCCCATGTTAAAAAATTCGTATGACTTTTGTTAAGAAGTTCTAGTTGGTGGAGGTGGGGGAGGTAGTGAGGGGCAATTTGTCTTGGTGCCCTTTACCGTCCCTGTGAAAATCCATCCAAATCTTGCCAAGTTAACAGCCACTGAAAAAAAAAATCTTAGTGTGCACATGCTCAGTAGAGACACATTGGGGCTTGGCAGCTGAATTTTCCAAAGAGTCCATCTGCACTGAGCATGCTTTAGCTCAGGGTTGCAGGGGATGAGCAAGGTTTTCCCTGACATTGTTCCTCCCACTGTGGTGCTAAGCACAAGAACTGAGTCTCTCGTGGGCTGTTAGTACTGCCCCGGCTGTTGCCCAGACAACATGGAGGAGAAGGAAATGGCAGCCTGACTGAAATGCAAATGGGTGAGGAGTTGGCCTGTAGTGGTAAGGAACGAGACTGAGACAAAAGGTTGGGGGGCTGGGAGGGAGTTTGTTACAAAAAGCCTGGGGTAGGTGTGGAGGACTGAGATGAGAAGCTGGAGAGGGGAATAGGACAAGAAGCCTGAGGGGGTTGGGAGGGTTTGGATCGGGATGAGGAGGTGAGGGACTGGGAGATGGAGCTGAGGAGGGGAGACAGACTGGGACAAGGACAGCCTGGAGGAGCCAGAGTTGAAGGAACCAGTCCTGGAAGGGCAGGCTCAAGGGTCTGTAACCATTAGAGAACACTCCCCTCAGAGTCTGGAATAGAACCCTGCATTCCTCTGTTTGTTTGTTTGTTTGTTTGTGGAAAACCTAGGAAATTACATACAAAAAACTACAGTAAAAGATTATTCAGGTTGCACAGTCAAGCACTCAGAAGTTAGGAAGTACCAGAATGAAGGCAGCCTGCGCAACTTTAATTTGGCCCCCTTGTGCTTATGCTTTATGCTACAGTCTTTAATTGTATGATCACATACTCTTTTCTCTGCAGGTGCCCTGCATCACTCAGTGCCCAGAATGGATGATGCTCACTTAGTGTGCATCACTTTGTTTTCTCCTCATTGAGCAGTGTGTGGCCCTAGGCCTCACTTTCTGTACACTATTCCAATCCTGCTGTGAATACAGAACAGTTCATTTTCTCCTGGCCCATTCAGTGGTGCTCTTCACTATTATATCTGAGTGCTTCACAAACATTAATGGATTTGCCTTCACAACACTTCTGTGGGAAAGAGAGTGTGATATTGTCGCTGTTTTACAGATGGGAGACTGAGGCACAGAGACATTAGAGTCAAAAGTATCCACTAATCTTGGGGCCCAATCTGGGATTTCTATATTCTGATATTTCAGAGATAGAGAGACTAGTTTAAATTGGAACTGGGTGTCAACATCCCTTAGGCAGCTTTGAAAATCTCAGTCTCAAAGTTTAGAATTGTTCCTTTTCAGTGAACGAGGGAGATTTTCAAATGTGCACATGCTGTACCAATATAAACTGAGGCCTGGAACAAATTCCAGCTCTTGTCCCGTCTCGCTTTAGGGTAGAAGGAGTAAGGATGAGAATCCCAGCACATGCTGGATGCGTTAGTTAAATCTGACTCAGTGAAAAAAGGTGGAAGAAAAGAGAAATAGGGCAGATGTTCCAGACCTTCCTCGTATCCTTCATGACTCTGATGTCATTTCAAGGTGTTCCAGGCAAGGCGGAGAAAAGGAGATTTTTTTTTCATTAAAGCAATAGTTTTAAGACCAAATAAATATTTTACATGTGCGGTTCTCTGTTACAGCTGAGAAAACCTAGTCAGGGGCTGATCTGAATGGACAAGAATGTGAATTAGGCAGAGATTTTAGTGTGTCGTTAGGAAGTGGGAGGCAGCTGGACTGGGAGTCAGGAGACCGGGATTCTCTTCTTGGCTCTGTCACTGCTATGCTGGGTGGCTTTGTTTAAGACCATTCTCTTCGTGATGCCAATGTTTCTCCTCCCACTATGTGTCTGTCTTGTCTGCTTAGATTGTAAACATCTTGGGGTAGGGGCTGTCTCCCCCTATCTGCTCGTAGAACGCCGAGTGCAAGTGCGCCAGAAGGCCCCAACAGTATTGTAATATTACTACTATCTAGGGTTGCCACCCGTCCGGTTTTCACCCAGACAGTCTGGGTTTCGGCTTGTGTCCGGGCGCCATTAGACAAGCCCCGATGTCCCGTTTTTTTGTGGCAACCCTAAGCGGAAGGAAGGAGGCAGCCCAGCAGCAGTCGCCCCCACCACCTCCAGGGGTCAGGCTGCTCGTGTGGCTCAGAGCGGCGTGTGGGGGAGGAACCTTTGGGGGGGAAGAGGCAGAGAAGAGGGCAGGGCCTCGTGGGTCAACTTACCAGCCATTAGGAAGCTGGCTACCCTACTACTACCTGCTTCTGCACCATTGTTAATGCTGCATATTTCTTTGCATTCCTCCAGGGTCTGGGTTCTACCCCAGCCACCTAGAATTAACGTCCTGATAGGTGGTGGAATGACTCAGCAGAAAAGAAAAGGCATAATTGCAGTCAAGTTCACTTCCTTCTGGGTAAGTGTTTATAATACGCCTAAGTCTGGGCATGGAGTCCTACCTGCCCAAAGACACTCTCCCCCATAATTGCTTCCCCCAAGCAGCAAGCCTTGTAATACTTCTGCTGAGTATCTGTGCAAAGGGAGGAGGAAGCTGTGCTGCAGTTAACTCTTTGTTCACCAGGGCTAGGTAGTACTCCTGCTCCCTGTCACATGGACATCTTAAACAGAGGTTCTAATGTGACCATGGTACAGTGCCTAGCACAATGGAGTCCCAACTGCGATATTAATGTTAAACAATAAAAATAGTTTGGGTGGAAATGGGCAAAGCTCATCAGTTGGTGTTTTGTTTTCCAAAATCAGGGGTGTTGAGATCCGGGGCCTATTTTATCTGAGTCTCCTAAACTTGTTTTGGGGGAGGGGGAAGGGATTGGAAAATTGGATGGAGATTTGGTCTTTTCTCTCCAATTTTGAACAAATATTGCAGAACCAAACAGTGGTTTCTTTGAACTTAGAGCTCCTGTATATTTGGTGAAAGCTGCAACAGGGGTATTTTCCTATGAGAAACACAAACATGAGCGAGTATGAAACTCTCTCTCACACACCCACACCCACGAGCCTCTAGTGACGTACCTCTAGAGGAACTATCCTTGGGAGCCGGTGCATGGGATGATGTTAGTTTTCACCATTAGCAGTTTCTGTTCCTCGTGTTTCTATAATTGAACAAAGTCTGTAACTTCTTTGTTTTGTTTTGTTTTATTTCAGGGAACAAATGATTAAGTCAGAGGCACGTGGCCCATAAAATAAAATGATGACACGCAAATGGAAAGGAGCATTAGGAACAAATACAGCTTGAACTGCTCTACAAGACCATCCAACATAGTGATCAGGATCCACTGCAAAGGTTCACTTGGACTAGCAGAGAAATGCATTCAGACCACTCTAATGTACCCTAGCAGGCCAGATTTGCCCACAGTGGGCCAGCATCAGAGGAGTACCAAGGTGAGAGTTACACCCTACAAATAGCAGCCACATGCCACTTCCTTTAATAGTTGCTGCTGCTACATTCCCTGGGCTGCTTCCCCCTTGGTTCCATCACCTTTACCCATTACCTTTGGGTTACAGTCCTTGGGTTCTCAGTCTGTTCCCTGTTTGCACAGGGTCTCTCCCAGGCCTTTTTTGCCTGGAGAGTTCCTTTGTCTTATCCCTTCTGGACCTAGCCAGGAATTGATCTGCTCAGGCCCTGCAGCTCCTTTGAACTGAGCCTGCTGCACTCTGATTAGTTGCTTCCCTGCAGCTTTTCTAGACAGGCCTAGAGGATCCACTTTCTGGGGTAGACTGTGGTAGGACTGTGATACATCCAGCAGGAGGCCTCAAAGGGCCCAGTACACCTTGTCACAGTATATAAAAAAATAGTTGGACTGGAACTGATTCTAAACTTGACAGCTGTGCCAGACATCACTTGAAAGGTAATTAGTGCCTAGATATTTCATAAAATGTCTTGAAGCGACGCCAGTTTGCACCAGCTGAGGATCTGGCTCCCTGATTTTACCTTTAATACTTTTCTTTTTTTTATCTTCAGTCCTCTTTAATGTAATAATTTCTTGGGGGGGGGGAGGGACAGCTCAGTGGTTTGAGCATTGGCCTGCTAAACCTCCGGGTTGTGAGCTCAATCCTTGAGGGGGGCACTTAGGGATCTGGGGCAAAATCAGTACTTGGTCCTGCTAGTGAAGGCAGGGGGCTGGACTCAATGACCTTTCAGGGTCCCTTCCAGTTCTATGAGATAGGTATATCTCCATATATATATATATATAGTGGAGATATCCCTTCAAGGAATGAGTGTATTAAGAATGGCCAAATTATTATGACATTAAAGTCCTAGGTAAATTCAGGCATCCTGATCCTCAGCTGGCTTAGATCAGCATAGCTTCCAGAGACTAGACAACAATTCTTCAAATGGCACAATCCAAGATGAGTTTAAGTCCAACTATTCATCCATATACACACAAAGTGCCCAGATTATGTCCCAGAGTAATCTCAAATGAAAATAGGTAGTTATAGGCTATCAGGAAAAAGCTGTGCTAAATGGCTGACAGCTGTCTGGTTTTGATCCAATGGGTTTGTTTAAATCACAAATGGCTACTTAAGTTCTGAGGCAGACTCAGGTGTCCCAGAGCTTGACACATTCTGGTTAGGGTGCATTTGTCATCCAAGCTTTGACAGGGGAGCTGACTACTGCATATATCATGACTCTTCACAGCTTCCAGCTGGCCACAGTAGTGCTGGTATTGGCTTCAGTGGCTGGATTTCAGATATGGTCATGGGCGAGGGGGGGAGGGGCTTAAAGGCTGCTCGACCTTGCTTCCCAGCTGAAGGAAATGGCCTGAGTTCTTTTGCAGGACAAGGAGAGAGGGATGAGTAAGTGAAATAAAATAAAGCAGTCCAACAATATCATTAAAAAAAGGATGTATCATGTTGACTATGAGAACATGCGACTCAGACAGCCAGACGTGAAAATTCCTGTAAACCTCCAAATGCACACTTTAAACAGAATTCTTTTGGCTTCCCAGCATGGCTTAATTTTATGATTCCATGACTCATTGGAAAGCCAAGTCTTTAGACCTAGTGCACCGAGACCCCGTAAACACTGGTTATCGATGCACACACACACAGGAAAAAGAAGTGTGTGTGTGGGGGGGGAAGACTACCAGGTTTTGTTGCTTTTTTTTCTTTCTAGAGGTTTTGTAAACATGTTTCTCTCTTTAAAAAAAAGATTGGAGTGGAAGGGTTAACAGAGGTCATGTTAGTTTAAAAAATTATGGTTAACCTTACAAGTTGGGTTGCCTTAGGTCATAGTGATACAATTCCCTTCCCTTGTCCTGTGAACTAGTGGTTCACAAAAATTCCACTAACGTGGGGAAGGAAAGGGGCCTGCCAAGTCCCTGAGCAATACAGAACAGACTTACCTGTTTTTATACACTGCTTAACTAATTATTTTAAAAAGAACCAGCCAAGTTGGAACAACTACCTTTTTCTTCTCGAAGGAATATTTTCCCCAACCCCTCTCTTCCTTCCCTCCCCCCACTTTTTTCTTCTTTTTTTTTTTTACTTCATTGCTTGGCTTGGCATTTGGAACAGGTTCTCGATACCTGACACCTCTTGAAAGTGTAGTTTGGCAAACAAGAATTGAGATCGGCTCCAAAAGGTCCCTGTGCTGGGGTTGCTGTGAAAACACCTGGGTGTCTCTTGTGCCGACAAGAACCAGACCCCGTTCTACAGAAATAACTACCCCCTTCTCCCTTCCGTGTCCACCCCCTGCAATCTCCTCAAAAATAAAATGCCAGCACTGTTCCTTTCAGGGAGTTTTAGGGGACTGTGAGGGGGATGAAAGCCATTTCAAAAAATCTTGGAGAAAGGGGGTTTCTCTTGCAGCACTTATATTTGCTGTTAGTTTTCCCAAGCTCAGAATGTTAAGAAGCTCCTAGCAATTAGAAGAGAAAACTTCAAAGTGCAATCAGCAGTTCTTAACAGAATATGGGTTTGTTTTTTTGCTAATCCTGCTGCCTTTTCTGGGTTCATCTCTGCAGTGTGCATTTTCCAAGGCCGAGATGTTGGGCTGCTTTTCAACTGCACCATATAAAATAACAAACACGCAGTCTAAGGAAAACAATTTTTAAGACACCATGGAACCCACTTTAATGAAGAAAACTGTTAAAGGCATAAAAACCCCATGTGCCAATGGCTAAACGTGCTGGAAGTGTGAACTGTTAAACCACCAAAATTGTTAACACATCATACTGCTGGGCAAAAAAATAAAAAGGGAGCGAAACAGTTTTCTAACATGCGACCAATGTTGCCTTTATTGTTCACATTCCTGCTGACATGAAGTTTCCTGATTTGTCCCTTGAGTCCAGAAATACAGCGAAAGCGGGAACATTAATTGTATCTGCCCTGATAAACTGCCCTCCCTGCTCATAGTGCTAACCGGCCAAGAATAGCACCGAGGAATGGGGAGAGGGGTTGCCCTTTTAGATTCAATATAATGAGTAAACAAGGTTTTTTTTAAAATGATCTAAAATTGCACTGGAATCTTTTTTGGAACTTTGAAAAAAAAATCTTTTTTGGGGGCAGGAGGGGAATGCTTGAATTTTCAAATCCCTCTGCACTTTGTGGTTTTATTTGGGGCTGATGCCGATATGTCCCAAGAGAGGCTGTTCTTCTGGTGTTTCTGGTCCCTCCAAAGGAAAGGAACTCTCGCAGAGAAAAGCCTGTTCTCGTGAGAGGTCCAAAAGGAATAAGATTGATAAGCTTCCAGACCTGGCATCATGGCACCTGGATCACTGCCTCACTTTGAAATACGAGAAACTAAAAATAAGTCCATTGAATTTAGCTTCATCCTAATCCTAACCTACCTGCTGTTCACAGCTTTTGTTTCCAAAGCTGGTGGACATTTTTCCGTTGAAACGTAATAAAATGTGGCTTTTTGTCAAAGCTGAACATTTTCACCGAAAAACTTCAGTCTCGATGAAATTTTCTGCCGTTTGGAAGAAGCCAAAACCTGAACATTTTAACCAAAAACCTGAATGTTTTTAGCTAAAAAGTTTCTGAAAACCAAAAATGTTAACTGAACTTGGTTTTAGAAAACTGAACATGTTTTTTTTGGTTTTTTTTAAATTAAAAGACACTAAAAATTCAGGGGACATTTCAATGAAACAAACAAAGTATATTTTTTAAATGTCCTAGGAAGAATATTTTTAACCATCCCTATTAGTTTCGCAGAATTGCTCTTAAAATCAAAGCATCCCTCCGGGGCAGCTGCTCTGTTATGCACATGTGGCAGTTCCAGTAGGGGGGCCCTAAAGCAACACTAGTGTGAACTTGGGAAGTCACCTCACCCCTCCGTGCCTCAGTTTCCCCCTCTGTAAACAGGTGATAATGTTCTAGGTCTACACACCAGCTGGGAGCATTCTTTCCAGCATGGGTAGACAGACGTGTGCTAGCTGTGCTCGAGCTACCTTACTAAAAATAGCAGTGCAGCAGCTCGGGCTAGCTACCCAGGGACATACCAGGGGCTCGGGCGGCTTTGTACTCCGGTGCCTAGCCCAACCTGCCATCCATGCCACCGTGGCCACACGGCTATTTTTAGCACTGTAGCTTGAGCAGAGCTAGCACACGTCTGTCTTTCCACATTGGGAAGCGTGCTCCCAGCTGCTGTGTAGACATACCCTTTGTAAAGCACTTTGAGATCGCTGGATGAAAAAGGCTATGTAAAAACTAGGTCATGTATTGTTTTTATTATTATTCTAGAATAGCTGAGCTGTCACAGCCCAGTCCTGAGTGTCACAGGCTGGCTGGCCTTTCAAGGCAAGTTGGCTTGATCTTTGCCTGGGACCAGACAGCTGTCTCCCAGCTGAGTGTGATGGAGACTTAATTATAATGACCAACCGCAGCTGCAGAGGATCAGCGAGAGGCCTCCTTAAACAGTGCTGTGAGTGCAGTCAGAGGGCAGTGACCCAGGGGTAAGCCTGGCTGTAGGGCCTGTGAAGAGTAGTGAGATCCTGGAGTTAAACTGCTGGACTCTCTGGTGAGGGGAAGCAGTGAGGAAAACGTGATGGGGCAGAAGCAACATAGGAGAAACTCTGCAGGGCCCAGAGATAAAAGCAGAGGACTTCAGGGTAGCCCCAGAGGGGCAGAAGAATTATTAGTTTAGATATTTATTTGGACTTACACTTGCACCTTTTGTTACCCTGGAAGGGCGTTGGACTTTTAAGTGACCTGAGTGGAGGGCCAGGCCATGGAAGACTTGGATAGAAACAAACCATCATGGGGCCAAGAAGGTAGCCACCAGGCTGGGTGCTGAAGGGGAAATTTGCTGTAACACTATGACCTGATGCCGGTGGGCGCTATGGTAGTATTCAGAAGTGTCCTTAGTTAATAGGGTGACACAGTGAATTGCACTAACCCAGTGGTCCCCAAACTTTTAACCTCATGCCCCCCCCCCTCCTCCTGCCCAGCAGAGGTTGGGAGCCGTGGCTGGGTCCAGGGGCCTAGGCCAGGGCTGCAGCTGGGGGTGGATCTTTGGCTGGGAGCAGGGCCGGAACTGGGAGTAGAGCCACGGTTGGGGCCCGAGGCTGGGGGTGGGCCTGGGGCCATGGCCAGGAGCAAGCCACGGCTAGGCCGGCAGCCAGGGCTATGGCTGGGTACGGAGTTACAGCTGAGTCAGGAGCCAGGGGCCAAGGCCAGAGCAGAGCTGGGGCCAGAGCAGGGCTGGGTGGTGCTCCCTCCCGATCCCCCATGGGGCTGGCCCAGGCCTTGCTGTGCCCCCCCAAACATTCCTCCATGCCCCCTTAGGGAGGTGTTCCCCAGAGTTTGGGGACGACTGCACTAACCCCAACTAAAATGCTGACACAGAGCTGCCAGTGCTCCCAAATGCTGGCTGCTTATCTTGCAATCAAACTCCACAACTTTTGAGTTGCTCACCATTAAATCAACAATATATGGGCCAAATACTGCTGTCAGTGACAAGGCAGTGAATCTGGGGAATGAATCTCTTGACCTCAATGGAGTTACTCCAGATTTACACCATTGTTGAAGAGGGCAGAGCTTGTCCCATTGTGGCAACTTTGCCTTTGTTATGTACAAAATTCACCATGTTGGAAGGGGATAGCACAAATTCCATTTTTAAGGACATGCCGAATCAATGTGTAGTTTATGGCACTCACTTCAGTTGCTTATGTGGCTGGAAAAGCTAGTGAAGTAAATCATTGATGGATTTTTCACAGTCCGGGGCCTTGTGGCTTTTCACCATATACCTAGGTCTTGTACCCTGAAAGCTGCTGAGCATCCTCAACTCCCATAAACTTTGTTGAGCAGGGCTGTGGTGAAAGTCAACGAGTTCTTAGGAGAGGCTCAGCAAAGAGGTAGTTCCTCTTTCTGTCTCAGAAAATAATATGTATGTTCATGTGAATGGGCCAACTCTCACTGATTTCAACGGGACGAGGATTAAGCCCCAAATGCTCCTGCCTTTGAGTTCAAAGCTTTGGGATTTTGCAAGAAGAGCATTTTATTATTAAAACTATAATGGTCTGAGGGGTGATCTATCTTTCTAGATCATCTCAAATCTAAACACCCTGTGACAACGTATCCAGATTGTGCCTTTGTAGATAAGCTGTATAGTCTTATACTCCTGCTTATAGAATTCTATAGGTTGGTTGAAAAATCCTCTAGAAAGGAGCTCATTCACTATTCATTGTTATAATGTTTCAGAGTAATTTTAGTCAAATCCTATTGTATTAACCCCTTATCAAATTCTATGGAACTTTTCCTTAAGGAAAAACCTAAATTTTTCCATATTAAACCATATATAGGCACATAAATCAAAATAGCCTGGTTTTCAGAGATGCTCACTGAAGTCATGAAATTAAAGACTTCAACAGGAGGGTGATGCCAGGCCACTTCTATATGGCTGCCAAATTTAAGGGCAATCCATAGTACCCCACTGAGGGATCAGGACCTTAAAATTTAAGGCCTTAGTGAGCTATATTCCTGGAATTTTTAGAGCCAAAGGTTCATATCCTGCCTGTGTCATCTTAGCTCCTCACTCTTCCAAGATGAGTAAACAGACATGGCAATTTGGCACGTGTCTGTCTGTCTTTCAAATAGAAGCATACAGTATTGCTTCCTTTCATATAAAGAGGGATAATAATAATTCTCTCTTGTCTTCTTAGATCGTGAGCTCTTTGGGGCAGTGATTGTCTCTTATTGTGTTTGTATAGCACCTAGTGCAACCTCACCTGGCTCTCCGTAATGCTACTGTAATGCAAATAATAATTGCCGTCAAAGTTAACTACTGAAAGAACAGGACAGATGGTATAAATTGGCATTTTTATCTTAAAGTCCTGATCTCTTAGGGTACATCTACACAGCCAGCAGCAGCAGCCCATGGCAGCGAGTCTCAGAGCCCAGGTCGACAGACGCCGTCTCATGGGGCTTAGACTACTGTGTTAAAAGTAGCTGTGTAGACGTTGCGGGTTGGGCTGGAACTCAGGCTCTGGAGCCTAGAGAGCGGGGTGGGTTTCAGAGCTGAGCTCCAGCCAGAGCTAAAATGGCTGCACCGCCCTTTTTAGCGCTGTAGCCTGACCTGAGCTCTGAGACTCATTACCGTGGGCAGCCGCTCGCTGTGTAGATATATCCTCAGTGGAGCTATATGAATTTGACTGCAAGATCAGGTCTTCCATGATCATTATCTGGGCAAGGAGACTACCATCTTTTATTATAGAGACTATGGGTCAACTCCATTGGTTGACAACTCCACTGAAATCAAGAACCAAACAACAGGTGACTGATGTTAGTCATGTCACGTAATGTGGGAATTGTTTAGATACTGAGGTGATGAGGCTGGTATAAGAATCTATGTAGAATAGAATAAAATGGAGTTGAGTCCACTTATGCCAAATGTGAGCTAGACTGTGTATATTTAAATGAGAACAGCTCTCTCGTTGCTGCTGTCTTTCTATTCCGATGGGTTAGTTAAACTCCTCTTCATCCCATTAATGTTAGCTCACAGCAAAAGCAGCCCAAGCAGTTTACCCCAAAAATAAACAGGTTTGCAACGCTATGGGTAAAAATAGATACTTAATATAGAGCACCTTCAATGTGACTGGTTAAGATTTGTGATGTCAAATTATGAAATTAGTGCGGAAGATTTTTCTCTGGTTGATTAGTCTAAGAATAGTTTACATTCCTAAAACTGGTCTCGATTACCTGTGTTTCTGGAGTAAGTGTCAAGTTTCTGGTAATAATCTTAAAATAAACAAAAACCTCATTTAAAGAAAACATGTACTGTGTGTCCTGACAACTTGTCATCTGTCCAGCCAGCATCACTAGGAAAATAACTTTTCTCGTGGTGAAGAAGAAAGGAGATTCATAGAGGTTAAGGACAGAAGGAACCTCTAGTCTGACGCCTGTATGTCACAGGCCCTTGAATTTCACCCTGTTATCCCTGTATTGAGCACAATAATTTGTGTTTGACTAAAGCAAATCAAAGACTAAAGATAAGTCAAAGACTGTAAGCAAAGGCTAGTATGTGAAAAATACCAACGTGTGTGCAATCTCTGGTAGCTCTTGTGAGCTACCTCTGTTAGACTCTAGTGAGGATAACAAAATGGAGACTAAGAGTTTTTCAAAAGCAACCAGTGAATTCTGGGTACCCCATTTGAGACACCCTAAAGAGGGGGACCTGACTTTCAAAGGTGTATGCTCAGCATTTTCTGAAAATTGGAGACTCTTTAAGGTCTTTGAAATTGGATACCCAAAAGTCACTAGTCACTTGAAAATCTTGACCAGCGTATTTTGGCAACACTGCATTAAATTGTCATGTTACTTGTTCTTCTGTCTTCTCTTTCCCATCGTTGCTTACAACCAAGATATTCCTTTGCAAATAGCAGCTGATTTCCCTCTTATCCGCTTACACCTTTTTCTGGTGCCTCCTATGGCCCAGTCCTGAGCTCCCCTAACTCTTGTTGAAGTCCATTCGAGATGAGGGTGCTCACCACTCGAGCTGGTTGGGGTATAATCATTTATTTCCTATGAAAATTGTAGACTAAAAAAAATCAGCAAAATTTTTCAGGTTTAATTAAAAAAAAAAAAATCCCAAAAATGAAAACATTTTGATCAGTCAGGCAAAATTATTTAGTTTTACTGACATTTTTTCAATGTTTTTTGTTTTTTTTGTTGCTTCTCAATGAAAATCATGAAAAATATTGTTGAAACTCCGCGGTACTTTCTGTTTTGACGAAAAAACCATTTTAATTAAAAACAAAAATATTTTGAAGGAAAAATCTCAACTAGCTCTATCCAGCACCTTGCAAGACTGGACCCTTAGTGCCATAACAGTGGTTTCACAATCACTTCCATGATGGTGAATAGTGATGTCAAAATTTCATCCTTTGTGATGAATTGTGATGTCACAGAAACCACAGCACTGAATTTTCCTGCTATGAAAGGAGACAAAGTGGGCAAATACCATCCCTGAGTTTCTCATGATGTTGGTGGAGTTACCTCAGGGATGAATTTGGCCCAATATCATTACACAACTTTTGTTAATCACATTTTCCTAGTTTTCTTTCCCTGTTGCTGTGTGAAAGAACCATGCAAACAGGAGAAACTGACAATATATGGTAAAGAAGGAAAGTGAATAGGCACAAAGAAAACTAATTTTTCTCCAGTCTTTTTCCATTATAGTAATCTTGGGTGTCACTAGTAACAATAGTAAGTGGGAAAAAATCTGTCAGAGGAATGTGTGAGTTCTTAAATTGATGATGTCCTATTAAATAAAAAAGTAAGAATGCAACACTTGGCTACTCTTTCACTGCAAAGAAATCACTTTTAGGATTATACACATGTATTTTTTACTAATTTCCACGTCCAAACCTTGCACAAACTCTCTGATTAGACTTTAGTCCTTTCACAGATATGGGGAGAGAAAAAAACCATACTCAGGAGTTCTCCTTAATAACATTAGCTTTATAACTCATGCAGCTTGGGGACATAAAAAATCTCTCACCTGGGGTTTTTGTTTGTTGTTTCAAATTTACTGCCAGAAACTTGACACTTACTCCAGAAACACAGTTGGCTGAGATGGGTTCCAGAGATGAAAAAACTGATTTTAGTCGAGCAGTTTAAATTTAAGATCTGGAGGCTGCTTTCTATTTTTTTATCTTTCTTTTTAAATGTAATGTATTTATGTCTGTGCACATGATTTAAATGGGGATCTTGTTGGTCATCAAAGTGGAATGTAGAAAACATCAATATGTTTATATCTTGGTTTAGAGACATTTAGGAACTTCTACTGATCGATGTTACACTTGTGTCTATCAGGTCTAATTCCAATGCAGTTTCATCAGTGTAAAAATTGTGTAAAACTGGAATCAGCCCCGTTGTTCCCACCAACAATAATCTTGTTTTTAATAAGAAAAGGCAAGAGGCAATGTTGTGTATAGTTGTTATAACAAGGGCACTTGGTATGAGAACTACACAGCTCAGGAATTTCTCAACTAAATTGTTTTTTCATAAAATGCCAATTTGTCAAAACTGTTCACAAGAAAGGATCTGTTGGAACAAATTTCCAGTTTCCAAAAAAATAAAAAAATAAAAAATTGAAAAGTTTTGAAATTCTTGAAACATTCAGTTTTGACACTTTTAAAATGAAAAAAGTTATGGGGGTTTTGAGGTTGAAACAACTGTTTGTTTTAAAATTTAAGTTAATTTACAGTTTTTAAAAAAAAGTTAAGTTGAAATCAAAACATTTTGAAGTTATCAAAACAAAAGGTTTTTGACTCTTCGTTCCAGTTCAAGATGGGAAAATTTTTCAAAATCTTGAAAATTCTCACAGGGCAGGCAAACCATTTCCCATCCAGCTCTAGTTCCCAGCTATGCCGCTGGGTTGCTGGATGCTCTTAAGCCAGTTGATAAGATTAAAAAATTTCAAAAGTGGCACTTTAGTTTGGTGTGCCTCAAACTTTTTGAGTGCCCAGTTTGAGACACTTTTAAAATTGAGTCACCCAAAGCTAGTGTTAATTTTTCTAACCTCTCTGCTTCATTTCACTTGGGTAATAATACTCCTCTCTTTCACTGGGATAAAGCTGCTCATGTACCAGCAAAGGGTGGTAAGGCCTAACTCAGCTCTGGGAATTGTGGGTATGCCATGAATTATCATCCTCGTTGTAAATATCTCCCCAAGAACAGGGGGATTTCTCCAAGTTGACTGCAAATCACTGTTCAAAATCCTCTCCAGTTCCAAGTGAGAAAGAGTTATGTCTGGAAGATTTCGTTTTGGCTTTGAGCGAATAATTTTGTGTATTCCTCCATGTGCGAGAGTTGGGATGAATGGCAACAGCAGTTCAAACTGTTTATTCCTTTCTTAGCAATAATGTTTAGGTTCATGAAAACCTTCCAAGATATACAGAGTTCCTCATGCTGAGTCAGGGCTCCTTCACTTATTGCTGCTGCTGAGCACTATGGGCCTTTATTATTATACCTCTGTCCCATTCATCCCACTATAGTTAGGGGACTCAGTGCTGTCACTATAAGCTCCTTATTTTTCAAGGTGTATAATTCAGCTGTAAAAAATGGCCCTGGGCTGAAACTTGGCACATGAATACCGGAGAGGGGATTTTTTGAGTTGGTTATTTTTAAAGCAAGTTTTTTAAATATAATAATAATAATAAAATCAGTTCAGCCATATTATGTTGTAAAAATGCAGAAAAAAAAATAGAAGTTAGTGGTTTCAGATGCTTTTCTCCAGGCTTCTCCTGTGTAACTCAAAGCCAGCTTTGTTTTTTAAACTAAAATTTTCCAGGCTATTAGTCCCTAACATGAACTTGTGCCTTTCAGCTTTTCTGTTTAAACACACGCAAAAGAAGAGCCGAGTTATTTCATTTCGGAACGTGGGTTGCTGTAATTTATTTTACATGTTTTTCACAAGTTTTTTTTTTTTTAAAGGACCCTGGAATTGGTGAGTGTCTGTAACACCTGAATAATCTTTGGGGTGATCTCACCCCCCCCCCCTCCATGCTTGATAGTGATTGGATCTCTGCATGGGTCTGCTAGTTGTTCACTGACTTATCAAACGTGGGTTCTTTAGCTGCTCTGCTTCACCATACAGAATAAATGTTTAGTATGCATTTCAGGTTCCCAGCCCAAAGGCAAAATTCCCAGTGGATTCCAAAGGGCAGCAAGCAGGTCCAAAACTTGGCTTATTAATAAATCCAAAACCAGGGATTTAAATCTCCAGTTTAGCCTCTGTCTCTGTTGTAGTTGAGTGACTCAACATGTAGTTATCCTCAGAACATCCCTGTGAAATAAGGAAGCATTATTACCCTCATTTTACAGATGGAGAACTGAAGCACAGAGGGATCAATTGACTCCCCAAGATTACACAGGAAATCTGTGGCAGAACCAGAAATGAGCCCAGGTCTTCTGCATTCTGGTCCAATGTCTTAACCACAGATTCATCTTCCTTTCCCTGATGGGGATAGGCGATGCATAGGCTGGGTTCCTATTGGTCAAGTCCATGCATGATGTCAAGCACAGGGGAAGTTGAGGGTACTCAGAATTTCCAGGAACTCTTTCAGCTTTGTGGGCATGACTTTAAATCCTGCCTTAAATTACAACTGAAAATGTGTTCAGTGGCTTCTGCCTACTCCCCAGTTTGTTCACATTCACAAAATCACAGCACAATGGCAGCCTCTTTAAGAGAGCTCCAGGGCTGGGCTGGCGGTGGGTGAGAATAGTGCATCGGCAGAGCTGTGTGGAGAAAGCTTTCACGACATATACCTGCTCTGTCCTGGCTTACCAAATGCTATTAGACCCTCACTTTCAATAGAACTCAACTCCCTCAGAAATTTAATAAAGGAAAAACTGTTCCAAAGACATACCAGATAGAGCTGGTCAAAAACTGGTCTTTATTTTTTCCATGAAAATTATTTTTTAAATAAATCTAATTTTTTTTCAAATGTTTTAATTTTGTTTTGTTTTTTGATGAAAATTCTTAAATGATTTTTTTTTTAAATCATTGTTTTGGAAGGGGTGAAATCTGGCAAATAAAACCATGGGGGGGGGAAATAATTTTCTCATTTCCCCAATGGGGGGGAAAAGTCAGTGTTACTTTGTAACTTTTGCCACTTACAGTTAAAAATGAGTCACTTCTAAGGCCTGGTCCACACTAGGGGGAGCTATCGAAATAAGATACGCGACTTCAGCTACAGGAATAGAGTAGCTGAAGTCGAAGTATCTTATTTCGAATTACCTCCACTTACCTCGCGTCCTCGCAGCGCGGGATCGACGGCCGCGGCTCCCCCGTTGACTCCGCTACCTCTGCTTGCCCTGCTGGAGTTCCGGAGTCGATGGGAGCGCGTTCGGGGATCGATCTATCGCGTCCAGACGAGATGCGATAGATCGATCCCCGATAATTCGATTGCTACCCGCCGATCCGGGCGGGTAGTCTGGACGTACCCTAAAAGTGAAAGTGTTTCTTTCTCTCACTTTTAAACTTTTACTTTTTCCTCATTTTTTTTTATAGAAAAAGTCAGGAAAAAGTTAACAAACTGGAGACAAGGTGGGCATTTCCCAACAATTTTGAAATGGAAAATATTGAAAACCTGTTGTTTTTCCTGAAATGTTTTGTTTAGAATTAGTTAAATATTTTTTACAGACAATATATTTTGAATGAAAATCCATTTTTGTCTGTGAAAGCTTTTTTCTCTTAAAAAAAAAAATCAATCTGCTCTAGTAGCATTTACACAACATTACACAAAAGTAAAGATGCTAAATACACATGGTGTTACCATCCTTTTAACAAACACCTTTAGAGGGATGTGGCTTCTGTTATTGCAAAGTACCCATTTATAGTGAAGCTTGGGCAGGTGGGGTCTGCTCCTGCCTGGTTCATAGAGGTCGATCAGCAGTCAAGTGGGTTGTGTAATAAGCACAGCCAAATGGCTGCCAGAGCCAGAAGCCCAGGATATGAAACATGGCAGCTGAGCCGTTAGGAACCCTCCCACTGTATGTCCTGTAAAAGTGGCTGCTGCCATGTTAAAGAGGAAGGGAACGTACTGAGAAGCTCCGCCATTGGGAATCTTTTACAGCACCCCCTGCTAGAGAAAGTGAATGGACTTTGGAGGGGATACGGGCGCTTGATGTGCTGATGCTTCTTCAGTTGCTCACTGGAACATTGTTCTAGCTTGGCTAGACTTGGTTATATCAAGACACTGTGTTTATACTCATTAGCACCCAGTCTGTTAGGTCTGGTCTACACTACCACGGTAAATTGATCTAAGCGACGCTACTTCAGTTATGAGAATAATGTAACTAAAGTCGACGTAGCTAGATCCGCTTAACACTGTGACTACATCGCGCTGTGTTGATGGGAGACGCTCTCCCACGGACTTACCTTATGTTTCTTGGAGAGGTGGAGCGTGGTAAATCAATGGCAGAACTTGGCAGAAAGAAACTTACCTTTCGTGTGTGTGAGAGTGAGGGGGAGGGGATCTCCACAATTGCCTCTCATCCTACTGTGAACCCAACAGGATCGATCACGGCTCCCAACAAAACCAATGAACAATATGTTACTGTAAAGTTAAGGTCTAAACACACAAGGGCTATGAAAGTCAGAGGTGAATCTGAAGTTTGCTCAGCCCTGGGTAAGGCCTACGATGAAGTTACCCATGTGAATCAAATGAAGAAAAGGTTCCTAAATGCTTATTTTGCCTACTTGTTCTTATAGTACATGGGATTATCTCTTGTCAGCTTTTAGTACTGGGTGGTCTTAAATATCATGTGCCTGGGCACATCAAAACAGTGAATTTTAAGGGTGGAGTTTTGATGGGTGGAATTTCCTTGATTTTGGATTTACTGGATTGTGTTTAAATCAATTAAGATGGGCTTCAGGCAGGTTTTTCTTCCAAGCCCCTATTGGAGCCTTAAAAGTGTGGGCATGCCATGCTCAGGCATGGAATCCTTCTTACATTCCATGGTCCAGCCAGCTTTCCTTCAGGCAAGGAAGCCTGGACTCCCTTGAGAGTCGTCATTCTACTCCCTGAGTAGCTGGAAGGGTTCCTGCAGCGCAGCGGGAAGCACCGCTCCTCCATGGACTCTCTCTGTGGGCAAAGAGGAGGCTGCGGGGGTGGTTTTTGGTGTGTGACTATATTTAGAATTTAAACCATAACAGCAGCAAAGAAACCGAAGGGTCTAATATTGGGTCAAGCCAACGTCTATAAATCAGTGTCTGCGAATGTATACACGGTTCATGAACGTAAGTGCTTTTTGGAGAGCTGTTTGTTATTATGTGAGGGCTGGGGGAGGGAGCGGGAAGTACTTATTCTCGTGTACTGTCTTCTGCTCCTGACTCATTCTTACATTGTTCAAGTGAGCAATAAAGAACAGAAAACATGAATCAGCAGATTCAAGTAAAACATCTTATGTGTGGATGGGAATGAGGGAATGCAAGTGACCTTAAGCCATTTTTGTGCCTCCTGTATTCTAGGTCTGTTCAGTGGTGTCCCCGGTCTCTAGCAAGCTAGAGCAGCTCCAATCTTGTTGTTGTGTCTTCATACTGCTTCCTGTCACATCTGTGCGCATGCAACAGCCTGATCATTGCACCCCACCAGGGTCCCTGGAAGAGCATTCATGCTCAAGCAGCTGGCATCACAGGAGATGCTTCATATTTTGAGGCTCTCTGGAGAAGTCACAGGTATTGGGGCCAATGATGTAGCCCCACTTGATCATTGCATCATGAGACCAGCCAGCTCCAGTGCAGAGTTGATTAAGGCAATACCATATAGTCCAGGGCTGATCTGCAACAGGTGGCAGGTGCCCAAATGGCAGGAACTGGAGCGCACAGGCTGTGTGGTTGTTCTCTACTTTTGTTTGCCGTAACTGAACCTTTGTCTGTTTAGGTGACAATGTGAGAGGTCTAACGGTGGCAAGAAAACTTTGTTGTAACTTCTGTGAACTCAGTATTGGTGCTATGTCATATAACAGATGTCTTGGATCTGTTCATTGCCCTGTGTGCTCGACTCTACTAGCAACCTCCTGGTGTATATCAGGAGGAGCAATATCTGCCAAGTTGGAGAGGCTGTTGATATGGGTAGGCTTAAGGTATTGTGTAATATAGTGGCAGGTGGTGTTAAGTACAAGATCTAGCTTCTTTGCGTCAGGGGATCACGCCCACACTGCACAGCATATTCAGCGGAGGAGTAGTAAAGTGCCAGTGCTGTTGATCGCAGAATGGATGGGTCTGTGCCCCACTTTGATGTAATCAGCTTGCTGACAATGCTGTTTTGTGTGCTACCCTTGGCTTTAGTTTTCTCTATGTGGGCATTACATGGGAGTGTATGGGTTGCGAGTAACACCACGGTGTATGGGATTTATGAAATGAGTAAGTTTCATCCTGAGCAGCTCCGAAGAACAGCCAGGAAAGCATAGGTAACAGTGCTCCAGCCAAAACCCCTTTCTTCACTGATGCACCCTCTACCCTGGGACTATGTGAAGAGTGGAATAGAAGCATCCTTGCAACTCTACATCCCCAGGATGTGTGGTTATACTCCCCAGGGACTATTTCTGCAGGGTTTACTGCCCCTTTTCAGCTCTGGAGCAATGAAAAGGAACATGGGTAAGGGGAAAATCAGGCCCAACATTTGTGACTAGGAACAGGTAAACTTACCCTCTGTACCTCTGAAACCTTTCCTGAGGTTTGGATAATTTTCATTCCCAACTCTATTCATTGTTGTGCATTTCAGCCCCTCCTGGTATTGCAGCCAGGGTAGGCAGTAAGAGAGCCACAAAGGGAGGCTTTTCCAGCTTGGGTAGAAACAGTGAAAAGTTTGGAAACTTTGTTCAGGAAATAATATATTGTTCTTGTATGGTGCCTTCCATTTGAGGATCTGAGAATGCTTTACAAGCATGTGTGAATTAAACGTCTCAACATCCCTGTAAGAAAATATTATCCTCTATTATATAGATGTTGAAATTGAGGTAGAGGGCTCTGACCAAGATTTACAAAACTGAATTTCTAAAGTCAGGCTTCTAAATTGAAATTTAGCCATCTAAGTGGGTGGCCTGATTTTCAAAAGTGCTGAGCATGGAGCAGTTCCCATTATTTCAATGTGAGCTGCTGGATACTAAGCATTTTTTTAAAATCAAGTAACTTATTTAGGAGCCTAACTGTGCCCACTTAAAAATCGTGGCTTAAGTTACTTGACCAAGGCCCCACCAGTGTGCGGTAGATACCGAGTAGAGAACCCAGAGTTCGCAACATTTCGGGTGCTTATTTCACTTTTATTCCATTTATCTGAGCCTCTTAGGACAGTAAAACTACCCTGGAAATCCATCTTGCTTCTGATCCATCTAAAAATACCATCAGAAGAACTTTCTTCTAGGAGCCTGGAAGCTTAAAGGTGGCTGCAATGTAAATCAGTGTATTATATGGGGACAAGGAGAAATTAATCAAACATTTTCAAATCTCAAAAAAAAAAAAAAAAAAGGTTCTGGCTGAGTAGTTCTGGCCAAAAGTTTGGGTTAGTTCCTATTTCATATGACCCTTATTTGAGGATAAGATTCTCAGTTCTGCATTTCATCCCCTGGGTTGACCTTTCTCCACTTACAGTACATCTCAAAGCTTAACAACCTTTAGATTCATTTTTTGTTGATGCATGTTGTGGAATTGATGTGCGAAGGCCAGTCGGGTGGTGTTTACAACATTTCTCTTCGTTACAGTGTTTGTGTGACCTGATAGATGTGATTCCACATTTCCATTAGGCATTTTGTAATTTGTGAACCCCTTTGTCAAAGTCACCAATCCATATGCAAAAGACATCGTCTCTCAGTTCAGTAAAGGTTTTATTAATGTCATCACAGGATTTATGGTGGCTCTTTCACCAGGTGCAGCTGCTATTAGGCAATCTTGCCCTCACTGCATTTAAAAAGCATGGATTGATTTTAGTCCAGTGCTGGGTATCTAGATCTCAAAACAAGTGTTCACATCACAAGAACTACCACCCTGACTGACCCTAACTGGAACCATAGTTGGCACTTGCACCGGAAAGACCAAGGACTTGAATGATGAGTATGTAGATGGACCCACTCTTTCACCCCAGAGGAGGTCTCTCCTGGCTAGGACGAAGGCATGTTGGTGGAACAGTGTGGGGAAAAGTTGGCCCAGTTGCATATATTCATATCATACAACCCCCCATTTTCATCTGTCTCTGTCCTGTAGATAAAGTGAGGACCTTGCTGCTCTGCAACATGCTTGAATATGGTACTATGCACAAAAGAGGTGGGTGCACTTGTAAACAGAAGAGAGGTAGGAAAGGATATGTTCCATTTGCCTATATGTGGGCTGCATCCACCCCCCCTGGCACATAATCGAGGGTTCTATGCCCACCCTCTGAGGGAATGCCCTTAGCCATGACCTTGCACTGTAGCCTTATCCCGTGCCCTGGCCTTACCCCTGCTGGGAGTGGGAATGGTAGGGACCACTCACACAACATAAGTCATCTGCTCCCCTCTGTGGACAGGCTGAGGTCTCCCCCATCCCAAGAACACTATTTTCTCTCTTCAGAAGAGCTGTGTGTGGCAGGGCGACAGAAGGACTCCACACACCGAGTCCATTGATGGGGTGATATTGGTGAGGACTCTTGTGACAATTAGGCTATCATTTTTGCCTGCTTGGGAGTTAACGATGGAAAGTAGGTCAAGTTGTTTTCAATAACGAATGTTTTAAACAAGGTGCAAGAGAATGAGACTGAGAGACTGAACAGCCCAGGGATTCTCAAACTTAATTACCCCTTCTGACAACAAAAATTACTACGTGACCCTGGAGGGGGGACCAAAGCCTGAGCCCGTCCGAGCCCTGCTGCCCCGCATGGGGTGGGGTGGGGGGACCCCAAGCCTGAGTGGGGGGCCAAAGCCCAAGCCTAAGGGCTTCAGCCCCAGGATGGGGGCCTGTATCCTGAGCCCTGCTACCCAGGGCTGAAGCCCTCGGGCTTCAGACCTGGCCCTGGGCGGTGGGGCTTGGGCTTCAGCCCTGGGCTCCCTCAAGCCTAACACCAGCCCTGGCAACCCCATTAAAACAGGGTGGCGACCCACTTTGGGGTCCCGACCCACAGTTTGAGAACTGCTGGAATAGTCCAAACAAAAAAGGCCTCCTGACCTAGCTCATGGACTGTGTTGAAGTTGGGCTTAATAAATAAGAAAATATGGGAATGAAGTCACCTATGCTAAGTCTGGCCTTACAGAAATGGGTTTAATTGGTGGACAAAATAATGAGGGGATGGGCTATTCCAGCCACCATTCCCTTTGTGGGGCCTTAAGAAAGAGACTTTCAAGGGAAAAGACAGAAGCTACTGGGGCAAGCTTCACCATAATTGGTGCCACCCCCACCATCTCCTGGGAACCCAGCCTTTGTTCAGACCAGGCCAGAGAGAGGGACCCAGATGACCCCCATCTCCCCACCAACAGCTCCAGCTGAATCCCAAATGTCACCTGAGATTAAATGGAATCGGACTTTAACAACAGCAGCAGCTACAATCCATCTCAACTAACTTCTTCTCTTTTACCCAAAAGGACAGTTATTACCATACTTGATACCATCTAAGAGACCAGCAAAGAGGGGATTTTTCCTTCTAAAACTCTCTCAAGGGAAAGGGAGCAAAGGATGTTGTTAAAATGAAAGCCCTATTTAATACTTTGCATATCAAATGCTTTAACTATTTTTCCTTCTTTTCTGTATCTTTAATAAAAAGGTTAAAATGATGTTTAAGGATGTGTTTGCCATGGTGTTAAGCAGGCTGAAGTCTCTGTATACCAAATCCTGGACCTTGTTAAATGCGGTTTCACATTGGACAGTGATTATATGTTAACACCTTTGGCTCATTTATTCTATCTAGATTAGTACCATAGGCTCCATCCAGAGCAGTGGGTTTCCAGAGTTAAGTGGAGTCCAATTGAGATGAATGGGACAATTCAGTCCCCTCAGAACTGTTGTTTCATGCTGTCTGCAGACTCAGGTAGACTTCACTGTCTCAGTCACACCCGAGGCTCATTTTCAAACTTCTTTTAACCAGGAGGGCTAGAAACATTTTCCTTTCAATGAAAAGGGAGATTCATCCTGGAGCCAGGGCACTAGGTCTGTGCCTATAATATCTGTGCTTTAATCCAGGCTGGTGATATCATCACAGCTTGAGAGGCAATGGCAGATACTGATTTCATGTCATTTAAACAGTCCCATGGAAGTCTGAAAAATGCAGGCTGGAATTAGGCACTTTTGATAGATTCTTAATAGGTTCTGCTGCTGGCTTAACTAGTAACACATGACAGTGCATGATTTTTTTTATTAAATAGCTGCCTGTAAACTAAGTAGAAAGTGGCTTAAGGCAAAGAGAGAGAGCTGTTTGCAGGGATTGCTGAGTGACACCAACATCTAGAATATATCCAAAGGAGATAATATTTAAAAAGTATAAAGCTCCTGACCACAAAGTGCATTTCCATGCAATCCTATTTGCTAAGCACAGTCATTACTGACTTCCACTGGAATAAAAGGTGAGTCAAGAGAAAATGGTGTCCAGAAGTTTGAAGCAACCAGACAGGCTTAATCACATGACAGAGCCAAAGGGAAGTCTTAAGCCACCCACCCACCCAACGGCTTCAGGAGCTTGACAAGAAGTTGGATCTCTTAGCTGGGGAAAAATAGCTTGCATCTGGATCTTGTGTTTGAAGCCCATTGTAGAGGAAGAGGAGAATAAGGAGGAGGAGTGAGAAATGTGTTCTCCGCAGACCAGATTGCATTTTGATTTGAAGCATAAAAGGAAAGAGTTTATTATTATAACAGTAATAAGTTATTTCTCCTTACAAATGTAGTACAATTTTCTACGACCAGCAGATCAGCCAAAAACAGAACTAGGGACATTCCTACTTCTGTGTCGGTCCAGCCTGCTTTTTATTTTTAAAAGAAACAAATACAGCTCAATGTTTATTTGAATGGCTAGAGAAGAGGAGGAGGAAGAGTTCATCAACTCCTAATCACTGGGGATAAAAGAAGAGAATCCTTGGAAACCAAGACTGATACTGGGGGGTAGCCCGTGAAATGAGTTAGGCTTCTTAACACAATGGACAGGTGTCTGCATGCGATGTGGAGCCAGGGAGACTGACCACAGACTGACCACTTTTTAGCCTGCCACAGTGCCCAGCTTGGAGCAGGTGATCTGGCAATGCTGGGGCCGGGGGTGGGGTGGGGAGTGAGGTGTTACGCGGGGAGGGCCCTGCCTGCATGCTGTGGTGAGAGCCAATGGGCCAGAATCTGCAGGAATGGAGCTGCTGTGCAGTGATTGCGGGATGGGTGTCTCCCCAGATCCTTCCAATTGTTCGGGGCAGGACCTTTCCCCTCCTGCAGGACCTCCCACCCCGGGGCAGGATCCCCCCAGTTTAAATGGTGCTCTACAGCTCCTGGAAGTCTGTATGCAGGAAGAGCAGAGTAGTCTAGTGTGTAGGGCACTGAACAGTTATTCGGGAGTCCTGGGTTCTGTTCCCAGCCTGCTGTGTGACCCAGAGCCAGTTACAACCCCTGGCTTTGCTTCATGTCTCCCATCTGTAAAACTGGGGCTACTGATACTTACCCACCTTTGGGGAAGTCCTTGCGACCTCAGGATGAAAAGCTGTGTATAAACCTGCTCAGTATCACAGTCGCAACTGGCATTTTTAATGTGAGTACTGTAGTCCCAGTTTTTATACAGCATCTTTCAGGCACCCAGTTCCTAATAGGGAGGCCAAAGACTGAATGGGAAGACAACCCAAGCCATCCTTTTTACCTCTCTCTACCACGCTCGTGTAAAGAAAATAAATACATGTTTGGAATGTGCAGGGCTTTGGAACCCAGATCATAGCACTGCCAAAGGAGGAGGTCTGGCCTCGCAGAGGACTCCGAGTTCTGCTTACGGATTTGACACCATCTCCTTCTGTGACTGGGGGCAAATTTCTTAACCCCTCTGCTTCAATTTCCGCATCGGCAACATGGGGATAATAATCCCGTCATAGGAGTGTTGGGAGGATTAATTAGTGCACATAAAGCACTTTGAAGATGAAACTTAGTAACTGCTCTTAGTAACTACTGGGGATTATTAAAGCGGGTCACATTTAATAAGAGTTATTACAAAGAAACCAAAGCGGGATGTTCTGTGCTGAACCTCGTCAGGTCCTGGGGCTTGTATACTTGCTGCCTGGTGGAAGGGGGCCTACACCACACTGTGTAATTCCTCGGTAAATTGCTCAGGGGCTGAATTTATCACTGGAAACCACAATCCTGTGAGCTAGCCAGGAGAGTGGAGCATCACTGCCATGACTCATGCCACCTCCTTGAGAAAAGGCCTCTGTGTAGTTGCATTTGGGCTCTGAATTAACTTTTACTTACAGCGAAACTCTCTGTATAAAGCCCGTAAAACCATGTAGTAGGTCAGGTCCCCCACCTAGCTGATTATTCTGACACCTCTTCTTCATATTTCTATGGCAGCTGTTCAAGTGAGAGGTGGCTGTTCCTGCTGGGGAGAAGATGAGAGATGTTAGTCACGTCACTCAACGCACTATTGGAAGGCATGCAGAGACTACGGTGATGACAGCAGTATACAAACCTATATAGAATAGAAAGGCAGACTGCCTATAAAAGGCTCTTGGAATTGCCCATACATGAGCAAAAGACTATTAGAGTACAAGAAAGAAACAGGATGACGAACTCCTATAAATACGTGGTAAGGTATTGAAACCCACACCACCACGTTAATGCAATGGGCAAGGGGGGGAAAAATAACAATCTCTGTCTTTCTACTCTTGCTTTTACTGGTGAAATGGCATGTCTGAACAGCTGTATTTTGCTTTTGGTGTCTCTTTTTAAAGATGGAAAGACTGTTTTGCACAAGGAAGAATGGTTATGTAGCTATGCCTCAGGATTGGGAGGGTGGCGGTCTGGGTTCAACGCCTAGATCTGCCACATACTCCCAGTGTGACTGTGGATACAACACTTAATCTCTCTAGACCTCAGTTTTCTCCTCTGTAAAATGAGGATAAAATGTACTAACTATACAGGATATGGCTTTTTTCTGCCTCTCTTCTTCTACTGTGCCAAAATGCTTCCATGCGTTGTGTGAGTGATGCCAAGAGCTGCTCACTTGTTCTGCATGGTTAATTATCAAAGGTCAGATCTGGATACCCATAGTCACTGAGTAGTACCCAACTCCAGGAGTTAGTCTCATTGCAGGTTTGGTTTTCAGTCATTTTTTTCAGTTTTTGAAAATCGAAATAAATTTTTTTAAACTGAAAACTGTCAACTTTGGGGGTTTTGGTTTCCATCCTTTCACTGCATAACCAAAAAATGTCAACCAAGATGAAATTTTCCCTCTTGGTTGAAAAAAGCCGGGGGTGGGGTGGGGGGTTTGACAAAGGTGGGGTGGGGTGGGGGGTTTGACAAAGAAATGTTGACCAGCTGTGATTAGAAGGGCAAATTGGAGCAAATTTGAAAAGCCCCAGGAATTTCCAGCTTTGAATTAAATTGAACAAGGAGGTGGATCAGGAATTGTTTGGACTGGTACTGTCCCACTTCATGGAATGGTAGTCAGACCCCCTGGTAGTGGTGATTTGAGATCATGTTCTGTAATGGAATATGGGGTTTGTTTTCTTTGTTTCCCCTGCAGGGAATCTTCCAAATATGAAACAACCCTGCCCACCAAAGATTCCCTCATTTGACTCCCCCTCTCCCCGCAGACCCACTTGGTAGAGACTGTCCATCTATTTTATGGCAACAGGATAGGATTCTCCTTCAAAGCCCGCCTGTGTCATCTCTGGTTGGCAGAGCTGCTAAATGAGAACTGAATCCAGGTCTTGTATGTCTACACAGCAAAGAAAAAACACATGGTTGGCCCATGCCAGCTGACTCGGGCTCATGGGGCTTGGGCTGTGGGGCTGTTTCATTTCCATGTAGACTTCCGGGCTTGGGCTGGAGCCTGAGCTCTGGGACCTTCTCACCCCACAGGTCCTAAGGCCTGGGCTCCAGTCCGAGCAACGAAACAGCCTCGCAACCCAAGCCCTGCAAGCCCGAGTCAGCTGGCACGGGCCAGCCAGGGGGGTTTCTTTGCTGTGTAGATGTACCCTCACATGACAATGCTGAGCTCTGTCACTGGGTCACCCTGAAAGAAAAGTTTTGTTAACCCTTCAAATTGCTGACCCCATGTTCCTCTGGCCAGATCTGTAGGGTGTTAGAATTGAAGCTTTCAGCTGAAAGCCCATGCAGCCTTCTGGAGAGATGCCTTGATGTGCCTGGTGGCATGTATGGATGTCTTCCTACCATTGCAGCCCTCAGCCAGAATTCCTTCACTCCTGAGTTCTTTGGGGATGACTGAGTCATACTGGAAGAGGAAAACAGGACTCCGCAGCTCAGAACAGGAGGTGCTTTTTTGCTCCTCTCTTGTCGCTTCCAATGGCCAGCACGCCTTTGGTCCCATAATTCTATCTGGTAGCAACCCAGACGATTTCACTGTAAATGCTGTTTAGCCAGCAGAGCAGCAGGGTAAACTACTATCCTACTACTTGTACCCTTCGTTTTTCATTCTCTTGACTCTCTTTCCCCTTTCTCATCTGATCTTGCACTCGTATGCTAGCTGCGAATGAGAAGGAAAAGGCTGATTTTTCACTCCACAGAAACTTTCTGAAGGGTAACACACTCTCAGGTGGTAAGGGGCTATGTTAATGCAGGAGCTGTTATACTCAGCTGCAGATGCAGTAAAGCAGCTAAAGAAAATTCAGCTGGGAGAGTGTTAAATTTAAGGAGCCTGCTTGTGATCTCCCTCACACCCATTTTCTACAGGTATAACTCCACTAGAGTTATTCCTGATGTTCACTACTGTAAGCCAGAGGAGAATCAGGCTGAACATCTAAAGGTCCCTGGTTTAATCACAGGCTTTAGCAAGACCCTTCCCTTTCTGTAATGAAAGGAGAACCTTTTCATTAGACTCAGATATAGTCATGGGTGACAAGGCAGATGTTATGTAACAGCAGCAAGTGCTGTGGTTTTATAAAAATGGAAATTGCATGTTAATCACGGTATTAGGCCAGATTCCACAAGACAGCATGGAAGGCATGAAGACTCAAATGCCAAAGCAATCTGGATTGTGTTACCACCTCATCGATCTAATATTGTGATGCAGTAATAGTAATTTTAGGAATATCTTTGAAAAAATATACTCTGAATTACAATGGAAAAAAACAAAGTGAAAGGCTGGTCAGCTACCTACATGGGAGTAGGTTAGTCTTTCCCACTCACAGCCAGCATCATTCTCCTCTTTCTCCTTCAGTAGCGCCAGTCAGGAGACTGTAACAGGGTTACAGAAAGGAGAACCAGAAGCACATTCTCCGTTTATTTCTGGATATAAAAATGGATCAGGTGCCCATTATCAAGGCACTCAAGCTTCTCAGCCAGTTTAAAAAAAACCTACAGACATTATTGGAAATCAGTGGAAAGACTCCCATTAATGTTTGAGTGACGTGAGACTTTGTGATTATAGAATGACACGGTAGGCTGGATTCTGATCTCACTTATATTGGAGCAAATGAGTAGTGATTCTGTCAAAGTCAATGGTGTTACACTGATGTAAAATGAGTTTAAATGTGATCAGAATCAGGCCTTATATTGCCAAAAGACCTTTGATGCTGGAATGGTCATGTGACTTGGAATGGCCTTCTTAAGAGTCATTCATTCTGAGACACCACACAAACAAGATGAGGGCCAAGCAGCTTCTATGAGACCCATCTGCTGGTGAAGTTGGTAGGCTTATTACTCTAACACCACTAGTGCAATAGAGCTAAAGTTCAAAGTTCAGAGAGCTCATAAACTAGTGAAGTTGCCAGAGCTTGTAAGATCCTTGGGCCCCTTTTTCTATTTCCTTGTCTCTTGAGAAGTCATTTAAGACTGTGCAAAGTGGCTGTAAAACACTGCCATTCTGATTCAAAGGGACTACTCATGTGTGTAAAGTTAGTCACAGGCAGCAGCATTAGCAGGGTAGGAGCATAAATGATCAAAAGTAAGAACATATTATGCAATGTGGTTGAATTAACATTGTGAAGCCCTTTTGCTTTTTCATTTCCTAACTTCACGGTGTTTAAAGGTGTTATGCAGTGTTATTGCGGGCCATGTTGGGCCCAAGATATTAGAGAGACAAGGTGGGGGAGGTAACATCTTTTACTGGACCAACTTCTGTTGGTAAAAGAGAAAAGCTTGTTTCTCTCACCAACAGAAACTGGTCCAGTAAAAGATGTTACCTCACCCACCTTGTCTCTCCAGTGTTTAAATGTGTAATTTTAGTGTTACATTAATGGAAACACAAATCACTTTATTCCCCATTGAAAAGCAGCCACCTCTGTGATAGAACACAGCTGCTGTTTAATAGAGCAGAGTCATACTGTACAACGGTTTAAGGCAGGGAACAGTAGTAAGGAATATAAAGAAGATAGAGTATTAAAGCATCTCCTGTGAGGGAGATAGTTTGGCTTTTACAAAATTACATAAAGTTGGGCCCTAGACAAAAACTGAATTCAGATCTGGATTTTGATTACCTCAAAGTTCAAGATTTTTGTTTGGTCCCATTTCTCCTTAAAGTCACTCCATTTATGGGTGTGATCGGGAACTCTAGCTGGAAAACAGTGGCTATTAAACCAATCATCCTGTGTGTTAAAATGCTTTGGAAAAGCTATAGCAAATGGGATTATATATATAATATAGATTAAAATATGCAAAAGGCAGCACATTTTCTTTTAAATCATGTTTAGAAAACATAACAAGAGAGAAAATAAGAACAATAGTGTTTCTTTTAATAGTATGTTTAAACAGCTTAAAAGGTACAACGTATGTAACTTAACTGGCCTGGCTTTTCGCAATATGCAGTTAGATCTGAAGCTATGTTGCCACCTTGTGGTTTAGGAGCTGATGAAGCTACATTTTAAAATCGGTTTTAGCCTGTATCCTTCGCACCAAATTATAATGAGAAATGACTGTGTGTTTATGTCAGACAACACAAAGCAAGCCCCAGGAACTTATGAGCATTATGGAAAGAGTTTGTGATTAATATTTTAAAGCCTGTATCTTAATACTTTCACCACTTTGAACACAGTAAACTCACTATTGATTTGATTTTCCATCTCTCTTCCCTCCTGTATTTAATCTTTCTTCTTGAGGGGCTGGTAATTGGGAAGATACCTGGTAAATCCTGCTTCTTTCCTGCCGCTCCCCCCCCCGTACAGATTATCTTTATGTAAAGTTCAAGACAGACCAATCTACACTTAGTGTATTTGGATTCTGCAGTCCCTGCATAGGCAAAACTCCCATTGACTAAATGCAGATTATTTTTGTTTCTTGTTTCTTGAGCCACGCTTGTATGGGAGAGTAAAAAAAAAACCAAAAACCCCCCAATCCCCAACCAAACAAAAAAACCCAACCCTCAAAACTTTGTGGGCAATGTACAGTATGTATGGGCCAAAGTTTAGTGCATTACATAGCCTCTCGGGAAATCTAAGCTGGGCATAGGGAAATGATCACTTCATCTTTTAAAAGGACTGAGTGCTTGACCTGGAATTTGCAGTATTTCATTTCAGCTCAATTCTAGATGTGGGAGGGGTTTTTTATTGCATTCAACAGAAGGAACAAAATGGCATGTACAATACAACTGCTGTATCATGCACACTGTCCCAGATATCACTAGCCCACTTGTTTTCTAATAACATCAAAATATAATTTGCACAGTGGGGATAGAATAAAGATGCCCAGAAGACGTTTTACAGCATGGGGGGAAAGTGAGTGCACATGCCACCCAAAATGTTTGGACTCCGATTCTCATCCCTCTCACTGGCTTTACACTGGTCTCACTCTTTTGACTTTACTCAAGTTGTTTCTGGTTTTTTTGATGGGGTGAGAACATAATTAGATCCTGATCCTATAATCTACAATGACAAACCAGAGAAACATAATTATTATCACTATTGTTTAAAAAAAATCCTTAGGGAGTACCTAGGCACCAGGAGCACTGACTTATATAGGGATCTGGTACGAATTTTCTTTTTCATACAAAAATAGGCTTTTTTCCATCCAAAATGGAAATATCATGAAAAAAAATCATTTTTTTGTTTGTGTTTTCAACAAAATCCAAAAATGGTAAGGGTTTTCTCTGGTTTTTAGTTTTCAGTCTTTTCTTTTTTCCCTTCCCCCCCCCCTTTTTTTTCTTTTCCTCTTTCAGTAGCAAAACGAAAAAAGGGGGGGGAAAGGTAGAAAAAAGAGGGGAAGAAAAATGGAAATTTTTATTTAAAAAACTCCACAATTTTTAAAATCTTTTTTTAAAAACCTGCAAAAACAAAAATGATTTTAGAAATGTTTAGTGGAAACTACCATTCATTTTTCTACCAGTGTTACTTATAAGTGATCAGGACTGGATGCTTCCACCTGTGGCAACTGCAGAAGCTAGCCCTCAGTGAGTAAACGGTTACTGCCATAATATAACGTGAATAACCAATACTTTCATTTTTAAAAGTGTTTACTCCACTGTGTGCTTGGGCTATGAATACGACCTCTTTTTTTTTTTTTAGGTACTAACTCTGTCCCTTATAGAGGAATTTTCTTCCTCAAGGTAGTTGACTGTGAGGTGTTTGTTTATAGGCTTAAATAATTACCAATGTGCATATATGACTGCTCTCTCTCACACACACGCTCATTCTCTGACCAGAAAAAGTTCTGAGGCAGAGTCCCTTCTACACTCTCTCCCTCGGATACACTTTAAATACTTATAGAAAGTGGCACACGCTCTGAGGAACAAGGCCTGACCAAGGTGAAGAACAGACTTCGTTGTACTAATGCTGTCCAAGTCTGAGGAACACACCTCTAATAGTTTTCTCACCAGGGCCCCAAGGTACAGAGGGCTAGGTTTTGAGAGTTGTTTTAGCCACAGGCAGAGTTCTGGGAGATTCTCTCCATCACCAAACATTGGGTCGAACCCTGTTCCAGCTGAGATAGATAATAAAACTCCCATGGATTTCAATGGCAGAGTGATCAAGCTCATTTTACAGACTTCCAGGGCTTTCCCATTAGAGTTTTGGACCAAGTTGCCTTCTTCCTGCATGAACCGTAATCGTGCCTCTTGCAATATTGCACCCTGAGCAAGAGTACAGAAGGTACCTATTCAAAAGGCAAGCACTCAGTATACCAGCGACTCTGGTGTACACCTCTACGATGTTGCTAATGTTTCCAGCAGTGGCTAAGCTGGGCTTCAGTCCATTCCCATTTAGCATTAGGATAAATATATCCAGTGAATGAAGTAAGACTAGTCTAGAAAGGAAAATTTGCTTTACCTTGCATGTTTCATGTACCACATCATTTTTATAGGTCCTCTTATTCTGGAACACACTGGGCCAAATTCTTCTCTGGTGTAACTCCACTGAACTCAATAGACCTGGAGTACATTTTAATAATGGCAATTTATTGCAAGGCCACATTTTAACTGAAACCAAGTACAAATGTCAGTGGCTATAAAATGCTCTAATCTACCAATAATCATAGATTTCCCTCCCCCTTCCCATACACTTTTTCTATTACACTTCACACATGGGGCCAAATTGTATTCTCTTATGTGGGTGCAGCGCCTGTTGACTCTGCTGCCGTCTGTATCTAAGGGCATGATTAACCTTTGCAGTCAGCCTCATGCATCAGTAACATGCTTGCATTTTAAAATCACGCTGGAGACTGAAGAAAACTATGTGAGCAACATTTTCAGGTTACTGTAAAAATACTTCTTGTGAGTTGAAGAGGCCTGAAATGAAACTCATGCTGTGGAGATTTGATGCAAGTTATTTATTTGTAATTCCCCAGCAGGTATGATAGGGAGTAGTAAGGGAAACTATAATATCAGGCAAAGCAAGATGTGAGTTCTAGTACCCCCAAATACTGTTTTACGGGGGCCTGCTGGGTGCATTTTAAAATCTCAGCACTGCCTAAGTGTTAAGTACTTTGGTTTGGATCTGCTATTTCTGAGTTTTACAGTCTTTTCTCTCTTCCACCCCCAACCCCAGCCCTTCTTTAAAAACATGACAATCCCTTGGTGACCCAAATTGCTACCCCCTTGAAAATGCTTAAGTTTGCACTATCGGATTTTTCTTTGGATTACTGAAGTGTAAGAAAAAATACCATCTACTATTAGATGAGGAAAATTTCAATCATCAAAATGAAATAAAACAGAAGCAGAGCAGAGCTGTTTTTAATGAAGATCATTTCAGTGAGAGATGGCTTTTTTCCTCTTTCTCTCTCTCTCTCTCTCTCTCTGTGCACCAAACCCCTTTCCATCCGGTCACAATCAGGGAGTTGAAAAATCTGTATTTAATTGCAGATGTTGTAAAAATAATCACATAGAAGACTAAACTAGCATTAAAAATGTGGATTCTTTACTTGTTGCCTGAGTGTGGGACATCTTTCTACTGAAATCCTTGTAAAGCAGTAAACTATGAGTCAAAATTTCTTCAAGAAGATGTCTTTTCTTATTACGGTTATTTTATTTCTGAGGGTGTTTCCTGGCTTTGCCAGGAAAAGGAGATGGTGGGGAGCTTTGCTGTGTCTTAAAAGACGGCTTTGTTTTTAATTATCCTTGCTAGGCACACAGTGAGATCTTTCTGCTTTTAGGATTTTTTTTTCCAGCTCAGATAAAATTCTCTGCATTTCAGCTCCCCCCCCCCCACCCCGCAAGCAGCTTTTTCCGATTTGAACTGTTATTTATTGCTTCTTTACTACCTTTCAATACCATGCTTAATGTCGAAAGCACCCCAGAGGAATTTAATTTTATCTTAAGTGGAACATCATCTTCACGAACAATCTACCTCTAAACAATGAGACATTTTCTCCACACGCTCCCCCTGTCCTTGACTCTTCTGTCAAGTTTTAGTTCCACCAGGGGAAATAGGTATTTTGTTTGTCTGAAATTGGATTGCTGTTGCCTTTTTAGTACCTTTATAAATCCAGGAACATTCGCCGAAATAGTCTAGTGAAAAATGTTTCCTTTCTGTGGGCCCTAACACACGGGAAGGTGCCAGTAGGTGGTCATCGTTCATAGACTTTAAAATGCAGATTAAGCCCAGTTGAACTGTGCCAAACCTTTTTCAATCCTGGCCAAGTCCAAAATAAATTCACACCTCCTCATTTCTGTCTTATTAATCAATCAATTCAAGAAACTGCAGTCTGTGGTGGGTATCAGTCAGAGACATGTCTGTTCGCTTGGGCTGATGCACAGAATAAATGTTTTCATATATTTTAAAATTAATTTTATTTCCTGTGTCTATATTTTTAATTTTGTTTTCTTTTGCAAGAATGCAACTGTGACTACCTGTTGTAAGGAAGACCATAAATTTCAAAGTTAAAATAACTCTATATTCCACTGTTTGTTTAAAAAAAATCAAAATAGCAATCTAATAAAAATAAAGAGGAAACTGTGAACCCAGCTTGGTATAAATGTACAATAAGATTTATTTTTCATTTGGCTGTTTGGAACTTCTCTAAGTTTATGCCAACAAACATAGCTAGAGTCCTAAAATGATCATAATCCATCCACACCAAGCACAAAGAAGGGTTTCTGTTTTGTGGAGCCTTTGCCAAAGTTCAATTATTGTGTGAGGGTGAGAGCAGCATTAGATACTAATAAAATCTAATTCTTTGCACCTTTAATCTGCAGATCTCTCAGTGTTTTACAAATAGTAATTAATTAAGCCTCCCAACAGGCCTGTGAAAGAACTAAGGGTCTACAGGCAGGGAAACTGAGGCACAGAGATGTTTAAGTGATTTGCCCAAAAATCAAACTGTGAGGTTGTGGCAGGGCAAGGAATAGAATTCCAGAGTCCTGACTCCCAACCCTTTTCTCCAACCAGGAGACACACTCCCTCCATCTGTAGCACTCTGATGTCATTTTCAGTTACTGAGAGTATATATATTGCTAATCAGTAGAGATCATAGGCATAGTTTGACTTCTATATTGGGTGTGTGTGGCTGCAGCCAGGCCAATGAGGCCACATGGGGGGCAAATTCTGCATCTGCCTGAGGCTTGCAGTTTGCGGAGGGTAATACCTCCCCCTGTCCCCCCAAATTATGGCCATGGTAGAGATGGACTGCAGAGGTGTTTGGAACTGAATCAGGTTCAGGGTTTGGGCTTTTGGCTGAAAAGTACCTGGGTTTAGGATGTGACAGCCATAGAATCTCAAAAGCTGCTCTTGGGGAGTGTTGGCAGGATAGGATAGAAAGCTCATGAGATTTCACCTGCATCTGAATGGTATTGGAAAATAAGCTCTTTCCTGTTTTGGACCTGACCCAGTGCCAAAACATGGGGGCAGGGTTGGAGCTGGGGGAATCAGCCTGTGTAATTAGCCAATGCTTCTACATCATTCTAGGACATAGGTGCCAGATTCGGATTTTAATTACTGATACTCGCCCTCAAAAAAAATTTTTTTTAAGAGTTGAGATTCAGGGTTTGGGTCTGAGCCTATCTTTGATACTCAGTGGATGCTCCAGTCTTCTAAAATGAATAGCGAAGGACTTTGTAACAGTGTGCTGGCCTAACAATGGAGGCTTGAGGCCCAGCACAATGTGTTCATGATTTCAGCTCAGATGGAGGGTGAGGATAGCAAGGAATGCTGGGAAAGGCATAATGGCAGCCTTCTTTTCCACCCTTAGAGAGCTACCAAGGCCTGGCTAAGATCTGAACTATGGCTCTCTGTAAAGAGATTGAGACCTGAAGAGGCAGGAGAAGGGGATGTGAAAATTGTTCAGTGGAGGAAAAGACTGGTCGCGACCCCTGTGCTGAGGGGTGAAGATTTAGGTACGTGAGGGAAAAGAGGAACAAAATGGGCTGGGATGAAAGAAGTGGTGTGGACTTCAGGCCTGGTATGTGGAGCAACTTTTTTTTAGGAATGAAGGCTGGGACCTCCAGAGATGGTGGGAGGAAGACCCACCCTTTGCTCCACTCTTCTCTAAGGAGAAGACTTGGGTGGACCATGGGCAGAGGACTGTCCAGCTTGGGGTCAGAAAGGGTGAAGGATTGGGTTTTATTTTTTGCTTGGATGTTTTTGTTACCAGGGAAGAGGAGGACTCTGGGATCTGACTGTAGGGCTAAACCACATCAAACTGGCTACCCAGCCAGAGGAGAAACTGAGACACAAACTACACTACCATACTGGCTGTGGGCCAGAGGAGAAACTGAGGCATAGCTACCTCCTGACACCAGAAAGGTAAGAGATCCTTTGCATAGTGATGTATAAGTAGTCTGCATAGACGAATACAGAGTGAATTAGCTTTTTGCTCAATAGAGGCATCTTGTCAGGACAACATGAGGAAGCTTGTGCTTCTACTTCCTTCCATGTAACCATCATTCAGGACTGTCTTTTGCATTTTTTTGCTAGGCCTGCAAAACATCTTGCCACTGACTCCTCCACACCCAAGAAAAAAATCCCCAAACAACCCTAACTCTTGTCCAATGGACTACACACCGCTGTGCTTCATTGTGAATAAACAACACAGTATCAGCTCTTGCAAAGAATTTTTCATTTCAACCAAAAGCAGCATCTCATCTGTACATCTACTGTACACTTTGCAACAACTCAAAGTTTTAGCTTTATTTAGGGAAACATTTGACTATCAGACTGCCATACTGAGGGCTTTTGACAATACATGTTCTGCTGCTATCATTGCAAATCATGAGAGCCTTTCTCAACTGTCTAAAGACCTCCACTGGGCCTTGAATAGAGCTGGTCAAAAAATGTGTGATAAATGGCCAAAATGTGGAACACCAGTGCTTTGTTGTGCATCATAACGGCCAGACTAAAATGCTTTATTAACTATAAAGTTAAGTTAAGGATGCTTGTCTACACTTACTGGAGGATTGATACTGTGGCGATCGATGCATCGGCAGTCGATTTAGCGGGTCTAGTGAAGCCCCTCTAAATCGACCGCTGATTGCTCTCCTGTTGGAACGAGACGAGTAAGGGGAGTCGACGGGAGAGCATCTCCCGTCGACATAGCATAGTGTGGACCCCGCGGTAAGTAAATCTTTTCCCTTTAGCGTAGACAAGGCCTAAGTGTCTGGATTAGATAAACCAGTACCTTAAAAAGAAAATGTGAAATATAGAAAATCAATCATATGCATCCATAAGGACTAACCCTGCATCAGCACTGGCTTTGCAAGGGAAAGGGCTTGTTTTAATGAAAGCTGAGATGCTCCTTTGCATTTCCAGGTGTTCCAAATTAGCAGGGGGTGGCAGTCAAAAGGCCTGCTTTGCTGTTTCATGGCTAAAGGCTTGTCCTCATCGGGAAAAAGCCTGGAGTGGATAATGTGCACTAGCTCCGCTGCATTAACTCTCTGTATGGACACTCTTACTCGGCACCAAATGCCTTTATGCACTTTAGCTTAATATGCTTTGGAAGTATATTAAGCTGAGCTACCCAAAGCCATTCTTAGTGAGGAGTAAGAGTGTCCAAATGGAGTGTTAATGCAAAGTAGCTAGTGTGTTTTACATTCTCACCTTAGATTATTCCACACTAACTTTGCCATGTAGACAAGCCCTAAATTTCAGATTTAGTCCCCTTGTGCCTCCACTATAGCAAAATGCACTAGTATCAAATTCACTTTAAAAAAAACAAAACAAACAAAAAGGGGGGGGCAAATCATGAGTTGGTGTAAGTGGGGGCAAATTTATTTACAGCATTTTAATATTAGAATGGGCATCAGCAAGGACTTCTTTACCTTAAAGGAGTAACTCTACTAGCTGGCAACTATAGTAGACTCTTATCTTCTTATATGAGCCAGCCACTAGAGGGAGACCGAGACCCACCCTCACCCAATATGGTTTATGTTGAGTTTTGGGAACCCTTTTTTCGTTTTAAAAAAATTGGGGAATACACTGCCAAACCGTTCCTCCCTCATTGCTATTCAAGGGCTGGCTTTGACTTGAATGAATTCACAGCACAATATTCATATACTCTCTGGTCAGTGTTGCTCATTGGGTTAATTTCAACCCTAACACAAAGAGAGCACTTACTTTCACTTGGTTTTTTAAATTTTATTTTAAACTAAACTGCATGTGAGGCATGAACTGTGTGAGTGTGGGGAGAGAGAATCTCTCCTTAAATATTCCTTGCGCTGAAAATTTAGAAGAAAATGAAATAAAAATTGTGAAAATTTTCATTTCCTCTGAAAAGCCATTTTGGACTAAAAGTTTCACACAGTTCCAGCCATGCAGGGCTCTTCCATTGATCTTGATGAATATGCAGCAGCTCATCAAAATCCCCACTCCATTCAATTAGCTGTAAATAGTTAATTAATAATCCCCAAGGGCCCTGATTAATTGTTTAATAGGGCTGGCTCTTGCTGAGCTGAGTTAATTTACCATAATCTCTCTTAATTGCCCTTCGCATGTAACCACAACAGGTGACCTAATTACTCCCTTCAGAGCTCAGCTCTATAAAGCTGATGAAAGGATCACACTTACCAACAGGGAACTCAGTTTGACTTTAGAGAAGAAACATTCACACACACAAATGCCGGCCAGTGTTATTCATCATGACCCTGCTGAGTCTCACCCTCCACCTCGCTTTTAGAATGAAAACTCAGCCACAGATCCCCCAGGGGGTTTAAAGGACCTAGATTGGCATCTAGCCAGTAAAGGGTATCGCGTGTTGCAGCATGACCCGGGAAAGGAAGTGATCTCTAGAGAAAAGAAGGGATGAAGTGTATGAACTGGGAGTCTAAGGATGCATGTGTGTGTGAATGGCCAGCTATAGAGGCAGCTGACTGCAGAGAGAAGGCCAGTTAAAAGGGCTGATGGAATGCATGAGCGTGCAGGAAAGCTCCGGCCAGGAGGTGAAGCTCTTGTAGAGTTGACGGAAGAGTTTGGCCAGGGGCAGGGCTAAGAAAGGGAGAGGGCTGTGCAGCTGTAACACCGATGACCGGGTGGGATCGAACCTGGGACCTCTGGAGCTGAGTGCATGATAGGGTGACCAGATATCCCGCTTTTATAGGGACGGTCCTGATATTTGGGGCTTTTTCTTATATAGGCTCCTATTACCCCCGACCCCCCTGTCCTGATTTTTCACACTTGCTGGTCACCCTAGTGCATGAGCCTCTACAGCATGAGCAAAGCCAACTGGCTGTTAGTTAAGGCTTCAGCGCAGGTTACACAGCCACATGGTGGGGCTGGAACAGGCAAAGGGAACCAAGCGTAATTCATGCTGATACAGTGGGTACATTTACACTACACTGAGTCTCAGAGCCAGGGTCAATTGGCTCGTGCTCAGGCTTTGGGGCTAAAAATAGCAGTGTAGATACTTGGGCTTGGGCTGGAGCCCAGGCTCCCAGATCCAACTTCTCGCAGGGTTTCAGAGCCCGGGCTCCAGCCCGAGCCCGAATGTCTGCACTGCAATTTTTAACGCTCCAGCTTGAGTCCCGCGAACCTGAGTCAGGACCTGGGCCAGCTGCAGCTGTGCTGCCAGTCTTTTTTTTTTTTTTTTTGCAGCGCAGATGGACACAGTGTGGCTCTGGTGCTCTCTACTGAATAGACCACACAAAAAGTTTTATAAGTCAGCTACCACCTCCACACTAAGGGAGCCTGCTCCTTCTGCTCAACCAGTAGAGGCTTGTGCTTTTTAGATTCAGGGATTTGGGGTTCTTTCCCCACAGATGACCCAACCAGGGACATTGTTACACAAGCATAGCTAGTGTTGGGGAAGGAGCAGCTTGAGAGTGGCCCAAGGAGATGAGCCAGCAGCAGCAAAGAAGGAAGAGGTGACAAGGTGTGGGAGGAGCCTTGCATAATACTTTGGGGAGCGTGGGGAAGTCTTGTACTCTGTCAACTACAGAGAGGTAGACTCCTAGTTTTGGGTGCTCTATATTTTATTTAGGTAAGTAGTTAATAGATATGGTACCTGTAGGTGGTGCTCAAGAATATGCTGCACAGTTCTGGGGGTTTGTAGGACCAATAAAACTTGCTGTGCATTGCAAATGGCTCCCTTTTCACAACAGCTTTGAACACCTAGAAGAGGATGTGGGCCAATGGCACAGCAAGGTAGCAAGGGGATTATGTGAAGGGCAGCATGAGCACTGCTGACACCCAGGAACCCAGAGGTAGAGCAAAACTATGCCTGTGACAGAGCCCAAGGCCAAGTTTTCAAAAAAGGGTGCCTAAAGTTTGACACCTAAACCCATTAGGGTTGCCAACTCTCTAGGATTGTTCTGGAGTCTCCAGGAATTAAAGATTAAATCTTTCATTAAAGATTATGTCATGTAATGAAACCTCCAGGAATGTGTCCAACCAAAACTGGCAACCCTAAAATTCATATTTAGGCATCTGAATAAGTGGCCTGATGATTTTCAAAAATGTTTAACACCCAACATGAATGGAAGCTGCTGGATGCTCAACATTTTTAAAAATCAAGCCACTTAGGCTTGTAAATCCACTTTAGGCACCTAAGCTTAGGCACCCATTTTTGTAATTCTTGGCCTATGACAGTATCTCCCTCCCATAGAAAGATGAACTTCAAGAGGCAACTTGGGTACTAGACCCAGGGAACCCTGGGAGTTTACCCATGTACCCCCTCCTTTTGGACTGCCTCTGGGAAGGTAGCTGGGAAATTCTCCACCTTGCTTTTGTCTCTAGGATTTTGTACCCACATCCCTTCTTTTCTGCCAGCCCTAGTAAAGAATCTTTGTTTACTTATTAGAAGTGCAGTTGTGGCCTGGTGGCCTCTGGCAGATTAGCAATCAAGTTGGTCGTGTTATCGGAGCTGTGGGGATGGGGGAGGATGGGGAGAGCATGTAGGGAGAGCCCTTCCAAGCAGGTTTGGCCTCTGTTGATTCTTGGTCTCTGCTCTTTTAAAGGCCATGTCTTTGTACTTGCTGGGCTCCCATGAGCTGACAGAGAGGATGCAACCAAATGGCAGATCTTTCAAAGCCATTATTGTACATGTAGAGGGACCATAGATTCATAGATTCTAGGACTGGAAGGGACCTCGAGAGGTCATCGAGTCCAGTCCCCTGCCCTCCTGGCAGGACCAAATACTGTCTAGACCATCCCTGATAGACATTTATCTAACCTACTCTTAAATATCTCCAGAGATGGAGATTCCACAACCTCCCTAGGCAATTTATTTCAGTGTTTAACCACCCTGACAGTTAGGAACTTTTTCCTAATGTCCAACCTAAACCTCCCTTGCTGCAGTTTAAGCCCATTGCTTCTTGTTCTATCCTTAGAGGTTAAGGTGAACAAGTTTTCTCCCTCCTCCTTATGACACCCTTTTAGATACCTGAAAACTGCTATCATGTCCCCTCTCAGTCTTCTCTTTTCCAAACTAAACAAACCCAATTCTTTCAGCCTTCCTTCATAGGTCATGTTCTCAAGACCTTTAATCATTCTTGTTGCTCTTCTCTGGACCCTCTCCAATTTCTCCACATCTTTCTTGAAATGCGGTGCCCAGAACTGGACACAATACTCCAGTTGAGGCCTAACCAGCGCAGAGTAGAGCGGAAGAATGACTTCTCGTGTCTTGCTCACAACACACCTGTTAATACATCCCAGAATCATGTTTGCTTTTTTTGCAACAGCATCACACTGTTGACTCATATTTAGCTTGTGGTCCACTATAACCCCTAGATCCCTTTCTGCCGTACTCCTTCCTAGACAGTCTCTTCCCATTCTGTATGTGTGAAACTGATTGTTCCTTCCTAAGTGGAGCACTTTGCATTTGTCTTTGTTAAACTTCATCCTGTTTACCTCAGACCATTTCTCCAATTTGTCCAGATCATTTTGAATTATGACCCTGTCCTCCAAAGCAGTTGCAATCCCTCCCAGTTTGGTATCATCTGCAAACGTAATAAGCGTACTTTCTATGCCAATATCTAAGTCGTTAATGAAGATATTGAACAGAGCCGGTCCCAAAACAGACCCCTGCGGAACCCCACTTGTTATGCCTTTCCAGCAGGATTGGGAACCATTAATAACACATCTCTGAGTACGGTTATCCAGCCAGTTATGCACCCACCTTATAGTAGCCCCATCTAAGTTGTATTTGCCTAGTTTATCGATAGACCATAGGGGTCTATTTGAAGTAAGTTTAAACCCAGAGGGCCAAGTTTTCTGCTGGTGCCAATTGGTGGAGCTCCATCAACTTCAGTAAAGTTCCATCAATTTACACCAGCCAAGATGTAGGCCTGTGGCTTCATTGGGAAACTGTGTTGTTGTTTGTTGAAAAGTGCAGGCAAAAATTCAGGAGAGCAATGGAAAGGCTATTTGGGATGAAGATCATAGTAACCCAGTACCGTCCTGTGATTGCCTATTCAGCAATATTCACTAGGGATCAACTCATTTTGAGCACATATGCCTGGTATGTATGCGGCATACATAGGAATGCCATTGTAGTCAAGCATTATCAGAAGCAGCTCTTGCTGATATGTTTGTGGTCAAGTTAGAGAAGTGATAGATGCTAACAATTAAAGTTATCCCTATTTAACCTTTTAAAGAGCTTCTATTGTGGTAGAACAGAAATCCTCAGGAAGGATTTGTACAGAACTGAACGTGGTCCAAAGTTATCACAGTTATCAACCCTTTATATACTTCTATCGGCTAGAATGCATAGTGCTATACAGCCATGAGAAGACCTTGTGCCAAGAATCCATGATCCAATCCCTCTCCCATTGTAATCAATGGAAGTTTTGCCATTGGCTTCAGTGGAAGAAGAAACAGGCCTTCAACTAGAGAAATAATAAAATAATGGGTGCACGGATCTTGGCAATTCATCATAACTAATTAACATCTAAGGTACTGATACGGGCCCTGTTATTGTAGTATTTGAGCACCTCACAATCTTTAATGTATGTATACTCACAATGCCCCTGAGAGATAGGGATGTGTTATTATCTCCCTTTTACAGTTGGGGAACTGAGGCATAGAAAGACTAAACGACTTGCCCAAGGTCACATGGGAAATCTGTGGCAGAGCAGAGAATTGAATCTGGCTCTCCTAACTCCTAGGCCAATGCTCTGACCACTGGACCATCCTTCCTCCTCTTATGAAGATGAGGTGGCCCAACCAATCCGCCTTACCTAAGAACACTCTCAGATAACCTCTTTCCTTCACTAGTAAAGAAACCAGCCAGAGGTGTTTGCAGCACTGCCAACCACAAGCACCAATAGCCTGAGACTTGGCAATGATGACTGCCAAAGAACCAGGCAACAGACATAAATGTACCACAGATATAGTTTGAGTGTGTTCAGCATTTGCTCATTCTACACCATCTGTGGATCCAGATGCTGCCTCAGTATCCTGCAAAGAACGGAGGAAGAAAATGCAAATACATTGCCAACATTTAACATAGAGGGGACCTGAATCTCTTCTCACATACGCCAACTTTACACTGGTGTAACTCCACTGGAGTCAGTAGAGTTTCTCTGGACTTGCACTGGGGTGAGAGGAGAATCTGTTTCACCCTTCCCCTTTCAGTCATGTTCACATCTTCTGTCATTTTTAAAATTGAGTTTATTAAGATAGTGCCTAAGGGCCAACCACAAATGGGGTCCCATTGTGCTGGGCACTGTGCACTTCCATAGTAGTAGATGGTCGCTGTCATGAGGAGCTTACAATCTAAATAGACAAGACAAATACAGGTGGGGGAAGGGGTAGAACACACAAGCAGAGTGAACAATGTGCTGGCACAAACATCATGCTAGTTCCATGATTTTGGGGGGTGAGTTTACTTAGGAGGGGACAAGTCAATTGGAAAGAAAAGGGAAAGGAAGGGTGGTGAGAGGGGCAAGTCCATGGAGAAGAGAGTAAGGCTATGTTTACACTAGCACTTTTGTTGATATAACTTATATCGCTCAGGGGTGTGAAAAAACACCCCCACCCCGACTGATGTAAGTTATACCAACAGAAGCGGCAGTGTGGACACTGCTATGTTGGCGGGACAGCATATCCCACTGACATAGCTACTGCCGCTCGTTAGGGGCGGTTTAATTATGCCAGCAGGAGAGCTCTATCCCATTGGGAGACCTTACAGCAGCATGGCTGCATCGGTACAGCTGTGCCAGTGTACGCTGTCTAGTGTAGGCATGCCCTTTGAGGGGCTGGTGTGGCGTGAGGCTGAGGTGACGAGACTGAGGGAGTGGGAGGATTGGAGGAAGCAGCCAATCAGCACAGGGCAGAGAAAGTCCAGTCAAAATTACACTAAGGAAGGTCTCAGCCCACCATGCAAATTGATGTCCAGCCTTTGACTCCAAAGCTGGGGATAACCCCTTAAGGAAAAGTCTTGTAGGGAAGAATTTTATACAAAAAGATAACACATATTTATTGACCACCCTATAGAACTTAATACAGAATTGTTTCCTGGACATAGAGTTCTATAGGATGGTTTACAAATGCCATAGAATGGATCTCATTCTCTGTTAAATACTATGGGTTTCTAGGGTGATTATATAGAACTCTATTGGCTTCATTGCTATTAAAATCTATCAGATATTTCCAAAATGGGTAGAATGAGCTTGTTTCCAAGCATCACATTCCTTCTCAGTGAACATGACCATTGAACGCTTGGATGCTCTACTGAAGCTGTCTTTCATGATGAGGTTTTTTAATAACTTGCACACCTGTTCACTGAAACGAGATCACCAATTCACTTCAAAGAAGCGAGTGCAGCCCGGTCTGGTTGTGAACCGCTGGTCTACAAGCGAAGGGCTTTGTAAACCATTGCCATGTTCAGGAGTCATGTTCGCCAATCTACCACTATTACCTCACTCTTGTCTGGTCTGAGTCTCAGCCGTCTAACTCTCATCCAAACACCAATGATAAGTAGGTCTCATGGAACTACTCAGAAAAAGCTTAAGTACATGCCAGAAATTAAAACAAAGGACATTGAAAGCCAGAACAATTTGGGGGTCAGACAAAAAAATCACTGAAGAGAGAGACAGTTTTAGCACTTGACTGGGTACACCGCAGTCTCACGAAAGAGATGACGGAAAAGGATACCGGTCCAATAAAGAAGTCTTAATAGCTTCTTGGAAATACCGGAGGTACTAAGGGACTGAAACAAAGCAAACGTAACCCCATTCCATAAGAAGAGGACTAAGGTGAAGTCAGAGAATTACAGATTTGCAGTAAAGTTTCATTTTGACAGTAGACAAGATCTTGGAGACATTAGTAAGGGATGAGATCACAAAACATCTGGAAAAATATGAGCTGATAGAAAATAGCCGGCATGGTTTCTGGAAAGGAAAATCTTGTCTGACAAATCTGGTGGAATTTTTTGAAAAGGTAAAGCAAAGAGCAGACAAAGGGCGACATGGTGAGTGGAATCTCCTTGGGTTTCACAAAGGCCTTTAACACTCCATTAGACAGTAGATGGGGATGTATATTTATGTGTTTGGCAAACCCTGTACAGTGTGGACACCTTCACTGAATGAAGAAGGGTCTTACTCAGTGATCAATAGCAGATCAAAATGGGAACAGGTGGAGGGAGGGATTTGATGCATGAAGTACCACCAGGACTGGTGTGGGGAATAATGCTGTTAATCATGCGTGTGTGTGAATTAAACAATGTTGCTTCTGCAATCCATATTCTTGACGTACATTAATGTAGTAGGACTACTAGACTAAACCTAGGGAGCACTAGATAGCTATCTAGGCTTTGATACTGCAACTTGCATTGTTAATCCTTTGACCACTTCTTTAACATTTCTAGCAGATGTAATCATGATTTCCTTGTAACTCTGTCCTGGGATAGCCACTTTATCAAACTAAGGCATAAATGTAGTTTTGTATTTTGGAGTACAATGACTGCTAGACTCTGGGCAGTTTATTATTTGCTATACCAGTTCCTTACATTCAGTATGTGGAAATAAATTATGCACTCACAGACTAAAGAAGATAATCAGGAGGACTGAATGAACATCAAAACTTAGATATTTGAGGGTTAACCATAGAATCTTGAGAACATTCTTATTGCCTAGGGGCTGAGTTTCATTCAATCCATGGCATCCAAGCAGTTTAGAATGCTTTTCCTAACTTATCTGCATCCTTTAAAGGTTGGTAATGGCTCAGGACCCATCTTTTCTCATGAATTTCCCACCACTGCCTACATTTGGTCATGCTGGAAATAACACAAGAGCAGCCTTTGTTGCAATATTACAGCATTTCAATTTCCAGGGTTGTGTAAAAGCAGGAAGTGCAAGGGGCATTTGAAAATTATATTCTAAACTTTCTCTGTCCTTAGAGAGATTCTAGTTTGATTCAATCTGAGAGTTGAATAGGGAAGATTCAAGCGTGTGTTTATTTTTCCAAATGGGTTTGTTCATCTTTTATGAAAACAACTCCTGATTTGTTCCCACCATACCCAGTTCCATCTAGATCAGATATAGGTTTTTAAACTAATGAAAGTGAATTGTTGCCAGGATTCTCTTTTCTCTCACCTCCATCAAGCTGCATTAAGTTCTGTTTAAGGCTCTTTGAGTTTGATCTTGCTGTAGTGTAAATGATCTTTGGCTCAGGCACTAGAGATGGGCCCAAGTGGCAAAATGCAGATCTGGATCTGAACTTTCTAAGAGTTGGGGTTGAGTTGGATCTGGAATGTTTGTTAAGGGTCATATCTAAAATAAATTAATATTGGTTGGGTTTGAAAGGCTTTTTAAAAATAGATAAAGGTCTTCCAACATATTTTTAGAAGACGTGGGAGGAATGTAGGAGGCATTACTTTCTTTAATTCTCCCACTGTCCCCCAGTATCTCTTGCACTTTGCCCCAGCTCATCGGCGTACTCCTTAAATCAAAGCGGAGAATCAGCCAAGTGCTGGATAAATGCAGAACTTTATTGATCCTGGCTGCACTGTGGATGAAATTAATTTTAGGGTGTAAGTGGTACTCAGGCCTTGCACTGGCCCTCTGCACAAGGGTAATTTTCACTCTCTGTGAGTAGTCAGATGACCCCATTGTCTAGTGGAGGCGGCACTGGACTGGGGCTCAGGAGAGCTGGGTTCCATCTCTGAATAACTGTGACTTTGGGCAAATTGCTTCCACTCTGTAGGCTTGTGATTCCCCTTCCATAGTCTGTCTTGTCTATTTAAATTAACAAATTTATTTGAGCATAAGCTTTCATGGGCTACAGCCCACTTCATCAGATGTAGCCCACGAAAGCTTATGCTCAAATAAATTTGTTAGTCTCTAAGGTGCCACAAGTACTCCTGTTCTTTTTGCGGATACAGACTAACACGGCTACTACTCTGAAATCTATTTAAATTGTAAGCTTTCTAGGGCAGGGACTCTCTCTCACTATGTGTGTGTACAGTGCCTTGCACAACAGGGCCCTTAACTTAGTTGGGGCCTCTAGATACTGCTGTAAAGGGAGTGAGAGGAAGAACCTCCCATGTACTGGCTTTAGTGTAAAACCTGGGAAGGGTTTTTTTGGAGAGGGGACAGGGGAGGGGGGAGCTTCATCTTTGTCTGAACATCCTGCTAGGAATCATCGCCCAATTTCCTCTTCCTCCCACTTGAGGTTCCTAGTGTTCGCTCTCTGTCCCAGAGTCACCAGCCATTCTCAACCCTTCTATTTCTTTTTGACATTAAAAAAGAGAAGTGTACTGATGCTTGCTACTCCTCCTAGCCCTATGCTTCAGCCTCAGAGCAGGTGCCATGGCCAAGGGAAAATAGGGTGACCAGATAGCAAGTGTGCACAATTGGGACAGGGAATGGGGGGTAATAGGCACCTATATAAGACAAAGCCCTGAATATTGGGACTGTCCCTATAAAATCAGGACATCTGGTCACCCTAAGGGAGCACCTCCTGCAACCTGGGTTCTTGCATTCCTTTGATTGGCTCGGCCAAAGGCAACAATCAAGATTTAGATCTGAGCATTTGCCAGAGTTGGAGATTGATACTATCTGCAATATTTTCCCCCAAGGGGTGTAAATAAAAAAGGATCAGAAACCACATGCACAACTCCCCTCCCCTGCTTCCTAACCCTGTATCCTCCTCTCCCCCCCCCCCCCCCCCCCCCCCCCCAGCCCTTGTTTTTATTCTCGTCTTTAAAACTGGTTTGATTTGATTTCCTTCAAATATAGCAACACAGAAGGAAAAAAATTGCTCCCCAGCTGAGAACCTTGATATCAAGTTTCAGCCTTTATGCTATTGGATTTTTTCAGCAAAAGTTACAAAACTCCGAAAACAGGGGGGTTTATAAAGAAAGTGCTGGCAGGGCCTTGGCTGTAGCATTTCCAGATGTGCTGTTGCAATTAAGGATGGGCAAATCGGTTTGGATAAAAGAAGAAGTGACCCAAACTCTTTGTCCAAACCTTGAACAGAACCTGAAACTCTCTGGGGGGTTTTAAAAATGTTTGGTTACCTGTTCTCGTTGTTTGCTTTGGGCCATATTCCACCTTTGGATACAGGCACACGGGTCCCATTGAACTCGGAAAGCTTTTTTGTGATATGGCGTTTCTGCTTCCAGTCCCAGCTGAAAACAGGAAGTGCAGAGGCATGCAAAAAATGGTGTTCTCCATGGAGCTGAATCAAGCAACCCCTAGATCTGAACACCCCAAACTTTGGGAACTTTGCAGGGACTTCCTGTTTCTGTAATGGGCCAAAACAAAACCATGGATCCAAATGCCCCAGCAGTTTGGATCTGAATTTGGCTCTGGATCCAAGTCCTGCAATTGAAGCCCATCACTTACAATAATTAAAGGAGTGTATTATGACTTCAGATATACACAGGCAGAAATCCCACTCAAGCTAATGAGAGCCATGTATGTGTATCCAAAACAAAATTATGGGTCTTGAATTATTTTCTTGTGTCTGCACTTCCTGATTTCAGTCTAGAGGGCAAGTATATGATTAAAAAACAAAGGCTCCATAGAAGGTGCTTTGGCTTGTACACTGGATTCAAGTTTGTTGTGATAAATACAGCCAGGTAGTGTGGGTACGTGAGTTTGGCAGCAATGAGTCTATGGAATGGATACTGCATGTTCCCAGGGTGGGGGAAGGGTATTGTCACTGAAATAGGCTTTCATGTATCAAGTTCTACCGGAAGCAAAAAAACCAAATCCACCAGTCCTGGAAAACAACAAAAAATATCATAAATGGCTGCAGAGCCTTCTAAATTTCCGAAGCTTTCAATTTACAAGCCAAGGAGTCTTGTCACTCTGCTCCTTTTCACAGGTGTTTTGATTCTCTGCAATGTACCAGAATTAAAACCTTTATTGGAATTAAAGTCTCCATTTTAGGTTTCAAAGGGGACTTTCACTCTCTAATAAGCGGACTGCATCTCAACATCTGCTCAGTGAAAAAAAGCACATGGTTTCCCCTATCTAGGTCTTGCAGATGGGTGGAGAAGAGCCCACTTGTAACTGCAAATGCTCACACCCTTCTTTCCAGTCTCCACTTGGTGGCACTTCATACTGAATGCAAGTCTCCATTCAGCTAGGGCTTCTTTCCCCCCTTCTGCCAGCTAGTGGTCCTTTTCCACCCTTGTAGAACAACAGCTGTAAATATGTATATATATTTTAATATAGAGATGTACCTATCTCATAGAACTGGAAGGGACCCTGAAAGGTCATCAAGTCCAGCCCCCTGCCTTCACTAGCAGGACCAAGTACTGATTTTGCCCCAGATCCCTAAGTGGCCCCTTTAAGGATTGAACTCACAACCCTGGGTTTAGCAGGCCAATGCTCAAACCACTGAGCTATCCTCCCCCCAAATTAAAGGCAAATTAGTAAGTAGTTGGATTGGAGATCTTCAAGAAACACCCAGATGCTGAGAAGATGATGTTGGGGTCTCAGTAGGTGGCTTTTTCCCCATAGAATCAATACTCAGTTAGTAGTGCTGCAGTATGGAGTTAGGTGAGCACGGTGCTGCTGGAGGAACCATCATTCAGAGAAGACTGAAGTCTGAGGTCCTACCCATTTGGAGTCAGTGCTTGAATTCAATGTGGTGGTGGGAGTGAGGGGATTTGGGAGGTATGGTGAGGAACATGTAGTTCTCTTACTGTATGCTGCCCCCAACTTGGGCTACAATTGACCTACAACTTCCATTTAATTCCTTTTTACACCTTCTTGTTCAAATCCTGCCCTGTACTTAAAGTGGACTCATTGTGTCTGTTAAGCATCGCCCACTTCCATCAGGAAATACTCAAGTTCTATATGTGTGTGTATGTGTACATACCCATGTTTATGTGTATACTTCCTTTCTCTTTTTCTCTACTTCCATCTTCATGCCATTCTCTTTTCTCTCTTGTATTACTTTCTTGCCCATCCTTATTTCTCTCCTTTTTCCCCAGGTCTTCCTGTCTTTCTGGTTGCCCCCTACCACTCTGTCCCTCCAAGCTTTCCTGGTTTTCCCCAGTCTCTGACCTCCCCTCATTCCTCCATCTCTCCTCCCCACTTTTCCTGTGTTTCTCCAGGGCCTGAAGAAGGGGCCTCACCCAACAGGGCTGTCCCTGTTCTAGCTCAGATATGGGGTGTCCTTAAGCAGTTAGTCCCTTGGAGCCAGCATGGGTGGCTTGTCAAGCTAAAGGAGCATGACTGTTCTTTGTGTGGTCCCCTGCAAAGAAAACTTGGAAGTCAGCCCAGCTACACAACTTTCTCTCCCTCCCACCAGACCACCTTGGCTTCTGTCTCCCTTTCTGTCTCCCTCACAATTCTTCCTCACTTTTCTCTCCTCTGCACAAGCCCCAGTGAAGGTGGCTCTTCGAAGCCTAGTTTGACAGATCAGCTCCCTCCTGTGAGTCTCCAAAGGGGCTCTGAGCCAGCACCTCAGCTCCCAGTAGTGGGCCAGGGCTCTTTTTCCCCAATGGCAGCTCAACCTCCAGACCTGTGCAGTGCCCTCAAGCACTGAAAGGGCAGGATTCACCCCAATATTGGGCAACAATCTCCAAACTTGGACGACAGTTGGATCTTCATCTCGATTATGACCATATTACATCTCTAGTGATTACGCCCTGCTTACTAAAATTTCCCCTCTGCATTTTGAGCCGGAGAGTGTACTTCCTGTCCTAAACCATTGTGTAGTGTTTCTGTGCACTTTCAAACTGCTGCTATGTTTTCCCCCAGAGGTGGGTGCCTGTCAATGATGGCTGACATCTGGGGGACTGCCTGGCTCAGGGAACTGGAAATGGGTCAAGGACGCTTTAACTTCTAGGGTAGTGTCCTCTCCTAGGACTGCAGTGGATATATAATTCCCTGTTAATTGCTGCTCAGTGGCCTGTCTGAAGAGAATTTGAGGTTCAGTTCTATGGCCATTGTTATATAGGAGATCAGACTTGATGATCACAGTGGTCTCTTCAGGCCTTAAAAAAAATCTATGAAGGCTTTGCAAAATTAGTTATGTTTGTTTGGGATCCTTCAGAAAGAAAGATGCTATAGAAATGCAGAACATCCTTATGCTATTTTGTATTCATTGTTTTATTAAGGAATAATATTACTGATTGTCATCTAACTCTGGTGGGAGGAACCCAGAAAATTGAACTCACATATCAACAGGAAAAAGGTGTTAATAGTTCTATTTACAATATATAAGCTTCATTTACAACTCATATATAGGCCTGGCAGAACTCAATTTTTGATATTATCCATCAAAATTATAAAAAAATTAATGTTGATTTTTAAGCATTTTTTAATTTGTATTGATGTAAATGTTCATAGTTGTGCATAATTATGGGTTTTAAGAAAATCTAGTCCAATTTTCCCAGTTGTGGGAAATCATGCAGGGGGTGTCAGAAATAATTATTTAATGACAGTAGATGCTGACATTGAAAAAGTTAAAGCTTTAGAACTGTTAAAGTACAAATTGTCAGCATCACATGTCAAAGTAAATAACCTTAAATCAAGCTTTCTTAAATTGTAAAGTAACGTTCTTACTTTGTTTATCTGTATTTTGCATTATTTCAATGGAAATATTTTTTCGTTGGTTGCGTATGTCAGTGAAATAGACATTTACCAACATTTACCAATTAAAAATCTAATCCTTCCAATCCTACTCATAAATATGATTTGAGTGAAGGCAAGTAATAAAAAGATCTTTAAAAAGGGGGGGAACTTGGGTGAGGAGGAGAAACCACAAATAAAATCTCACTTTCATACCACCAAGCTAGAATAATCTCTGCATACTAACACTTCTAGTGGCCAGGCTTTTCAGAGGTGTTGAGTACTCCTAACTCTCTTTGAATTCAGTGGCTGCTAAGGGTGCATGACACTTCAGAAGATCAGATCACACTTATTCCATAGTTATACCATTGCAAGGCCCTTTAATATTCTGCTGCTCTTAAATGTATTTGGACAAGTTGCCCTTTTTCTGAGGATTATGTTTCTAACTATATTTTTCTAATTATATTTCTGTTTCCTAATTATATTTAGCTGAAGCTAAACTCCATATGTAAATAATAATTGGTAGCATTCACATAGTGCTTTCTATCTTCAATGCTCTTAATACACATTAGTGGATTAATTAATCATAACACTTGCCAGGTAGCTAAGTAGCATTAGCTCCATTTTACAGATGGGAAAACTAAGGCACAGAGCAGTGAAGTGATCTGCCCATGCTCACAGAATGAGACAATAGATCTGCAACTAGACTTCAGAAGTTCCTGGCTCCTATTCATGTACTCAGACCAAAAATGCTTGTATTACATCATATTCCTTTGGGTTGGGATTTTCAGAAGTGCCCAGCATTGGCCTAACTGTACTCCCATGGAAGGCAAATAGGGGTTTTAGCACTGATGGTACTGAGTGCTGTGGAAGATTCCACTCTTGCTTGTAATGGGTGTGTTTGTGTGTGCAGTGGCAGCCAGATAGGTGCAGTATATTTACCCCATGTTCATCGCTATGGAGTCTGAGTGTCTGGTATCTGTGTGGACAGCTATGAGTATATAAGAGATTCTTGTCATAGCAAATCCCAACATTTTCCAGCAATGAATCCCTCCCATACACCTTCTTACAAGGGAGCAGAGGTCCCCAAAGTGTGGGGCACATTCCTTTAGGGGGACACGGAGGAACATCCGGAGGGTGCGGCGGGGCCTGTGACACCCAGCCCCTTCCTGCCCCTTGCTCTGCTCCGGTCCCACCCCCAGCCATGTCCCCGGCTCCCTGCCCTGCTCCTGCCCTGGTCCCCAGCCTTGGCACGGCTCCACTCCCGGTCCTGCATCAGCCCCCAGCCTCAGCCTCTGGTGGCAGCTCCATGCCAGGGCCAAGGCTGGGGGCAAGGCCGGGAGCGGAGCCTCACCTGGCCATGGGCCCGGTTACTGGTCCTCACCGCAGCCCGGTTGCGGCTCTGCTCCCAACCCTGCCACCCCGCCCGGCCCCAGCCTTGGCCCCCTTACTTCTGTCCATGTCCTCTTCCCACCCAGGCCGTGGCTCTGCTCCCAGCCCCGGGGTGGGGCGGGGGAGGCGTGGACAGGGGTAAGGTGGGGTGCGACTCTCAAAAGTTTGGGGACCGCTGCAGTAGAGTGAACCATGCTGTTTCTAGTCTAAATAGTGATAATTGCGGCTCTCTCTATAACAGAGTAGTAGGTGTATTTCAAAAAGTCTAAAGTTGAGGTTTGGATTAACCGAGGATGCTACCCTGAACTATCAGAACATGTGGGCTCTGCAACAGTGGGAAGAAAGTTATGTGATAATGAGCTTTCCTACATGACACCTGTTGGTTCTACTGCTTACCCCATCCAAGGCCCTCGTGTGCCCTCTGTGGTATATTATTAACTGCAAAGAGACCACTCAGATACTGCAAAGGTGAATTGGGCCCCTGCCTGGAAATGCTTCAAGAACAACTTTTCTTCTGGTATTTACAGTTTCAGAGTCTGAGGGGGCGGGGGAGAGGGGAATTATTGGCACACACCAGAGCATGAGATGGAAGCAAACCAAAACTCTGGATCCAAAGACCTTTGAGAGAATTCAGATCCTGATTCACATCCCAACTTCAGGAGATACTGAACTTATCTCCGTAAACAGGCCAAGTCAAACCCGCATCTGAATAGCCCCCACAGTTGGCGAATGTTTGGGTATGAATCAGAATCCAGTTCTGGACTTGTAGCCGTGGCCTATATCTTATCAGACCCATGCCCCAGTGTTTGTTGTTTCCTTTTGGGGGGTTGGAGGGGTGTCCTGGTTTGATCCTTATTTGGCTCCTCATCTTTTTTTGCAAGCCTGGAGAATAACACAACATAAATATAATTTTATGGTCAGAAGAGACCATTATGATCTTCTAGTCTGACTCCCTGCATAAGACCCAGAACTTGGCCAGTGATTCTTGAACTGATTCCAATTTCTTATGGTTTAATTTCACCTGCTTCTCTGGATGTGGGGAAGATTCCCTTTTTCTTTGGGGGCGGGGGAGAGGAAGATTCAATTTACAGCAGAAAAGACTTTATCAACCACGGTTTAATATAAATACTAACCAAGAAACAACCAGGGCTCTTTCTCTCGGCTCCTGCTTGCAGTACTCTTCCCTGAAGCTGAGATGACTTGATATGTTTTGCAGATTTGAATGGCTTCCAAGGTATATGAACATTAGTAACAGCAAGTAGGTTCTGAGCATTGAAGGTCTCCAGTGTAAGGTTATAGTAAAAACTTGGCTGTTTGTAACGTTAATCATTTTTTATATTCAAGTGAAAAATTTAATACTTGTGAATGGAGTGACAGCACTGAAGACTTAGGAGTAAGGAGCCTGGAATTTTCAGTGGAAATCTTACTTAATATAATTCTGAAACCTGCCTATTTTGATGTTTAAGTAGTTTCTCATATATCCTGTGGTGCTATTCAGACTGGCTGTAAACTTGTCCATTAATTCGGCAACAACTTGGTCAAAGGGAAAACCTGACGTGGGCAGAATTTCAATGCTTTCAAGGTGCTTGTGACTTTTACAAACCATCCAGACACCTCTTGGTGGTTTAAAGATGTGTTTATTTCCTGCACTACTTTTTTGACTAAAGCAGTTCCTCTTGCAGTGTTTAAAAGGTATTTTTTTTAAATACCGGACATCAGGAGTTTTAGATCCAGTTACATCGTTGTTTTCATCTTTCTTTTATAAGTCTGGCATGCAAAGCTGCTGTGGGCTAGATCCATAAAGGGGACTTAAACTCACCATTGCAACACCTAACTGTAGGTGCCCTACCACATATTGTAATCCAGTACACCGTGAGAGAGTGCAGGCCTCAGAGCCAGGCTTGAAGGTCCCAAATTAGTACTCAGACCAGGGACACCACCCAGCAGTGCACCTGAACCACTGGAGAAGAGGGCCAGTAAAACTCTAGCTTGCAAAGGGCCCCTCCCACAAAGCTCCTGATTGAAGTAGATGTCCAGTCCCACTGATTGGCTGGACAAACTACTTAAACCAGAAGGAGGCACAGGAAGTTCTGTGAGCAATTAGTTGAATATGTGGCTGGGTGTTACTGTGGTCTCTGTCTACTTGCCTGCCTCCCAATTGCTGCCTCCCAGCCTATTCCTCTCCTCCTTATCTCAGCCCCCTGTCTGTTCCTGCCTCACTCCAGGTCCCTGCTCCTGTGCTCTACCCCTGACTTTGTCTCCAGCTCTGAACTTTGGTTTGGCACCTGACTCTGACCCGGGCTCCAGTTCCAGGCTCTAACCATTAGGCATGACCACCCACACCCTGGTATGATCCCTGCCTGTTTTATTTGTTGCCGATGCTGGAGGGTGTGTAGTAAATGAGGCTGGGGCTCTGCTTTGAAGAAGTGACAAGCATTCACAGCAGCAACTGAAGTCAGTAGGAGCTGTGCTTTGAGCAAATATAGAGCTATATAATGCTAGGTTGACTGAAAAAATTGTGCATCTAAAATTAATCATAGAATCATAGAATATCAGGGTTGGAAGGGACCTTAGGAGGTCATCTAGTCCAACCCCCTGCTCAAAGCAGGACCAATCCCCAAGATATTGATATTTTTGGCCTTAATCTCTCTGTAGCTTAGTTTCCCATCTGTAAAATGGAGATAACACCATACCCTCACCTCACACGGGTATTATGAAAATAAATGTATTAATATTTGCCAAGTACTCAGGTACTGCATTGATGAGCGCCATAGAAAAGCCCCTGAGGAAATTAATAATTCTGTTTTCAAAGCAGGGTTTGACTAGTATGCAGTAAATAAGGTACAGGGCCAGATATAGCACAATGAGAATAAAACAAAATATTGAATAGCTTCTTATTAAGTAAGCACCATCCTTCCTATGCACTAACTGAGGCAGGGGTCCTGTGGGAAAATAACACGTGATTGTGTAATTAAAGACTAATTTGTGATACAAAGAAAGCCAGGGGGAGAACTAGTGTGCATATCTTGTCCACAAAATTATATACTACCTTTACATGCGTCTCTTTACATGCGTCTGACGAAGTGGGTATTCACCCACGAAAGCTTATGCTCCCATACATCTGTTAGTCTTAAAGGTGCCACAGGACTCTCTGTTGCTTTTTACCTGCACTCTGTATATAATAATTTTGTTTATAATACTGTGTACATACCAGGCCAAATTATCCCCTCAGTTATTGAGTATAATGGCTTTGGATGAGTGTAAGAGTGAAGAATTTGGCTCATCAATCTCCAATAACTGACTATAAGGGTCTATTCTGCCATCAAGACACTCCTGTATATAACTCACTTCGATGTTAGTGGGAGTTACGTGAGTCTCGACAGCAGAACAGAGTCCTAATTTTTTATTTCTTCAGGTGCAGGGTATTAAAATTAGGGGGTCAGATTCTCAGCTGATGGGTATCAGCATAGATCCGCAGCAGTCAGTGGTACTATGTGGCTTTACACAAGTAGATCCAGCCCTATCTGTTTAAACATTTGGCAGATGCACCTAGGCCTGAGATAATTCTTTCAATTTGTACAAGATAAATGAATGAGAGACTAAGTATTTAAAATAAATAATTAATGATTTTCTGTGTTTCTAATGATGCAGTTTCAAGCAATTTGGCCCTTACTATGACCAGCTGATTTATTTCAGCAGCATTTGAAACACAAGGGAAAAGCTGGTGACTTCGGGGAAAAAATAATTTCTGCCATAAAGCAAGTGCTTAGTAACAATATCAGGAAATTAGACCCATTTTAATTGTTTAATGTAGTTAATTGAGAGCTAGCTACTAACGATAACTAGAGCTGGTTGAAATATTTGAAATGATGATGCCCATTTTACAGAGTGGGAAAGTGAGGCATAGCCAGGAGAGGTTAAGCTGGGCCTCGCTGGTAAAATAGTTTAAATCACAGAAAGTCACACTTTCTATGAAAGTTGCATTTATAAATAATTGTTAGATGTTATACTGTTCGCATCTGTAACATGTTTATGTGTCATGGATGATTATGAGCACATCAGCAGAAGATGTTATAGATGGTTATAAACAACCCATTGCCCTGTTGAACTCTATAACAATTGATTAACCATTTATTAAGACATTTATTAGTCATTTACTAACCCTTTATAAACAGACTCCTACTGTAAAATGTGATGGAAATCCTAAAGCCCTGAGTTCACATGCTGCTGTGTACAGAGCCTGACTGAAGTCAATGGGGCATTGTGTGGGTGCAGGTGTGTGCTCATATGGAACAGCTTGCAGGATGGGGACCTAAATGTATCAGAATAGAATCTCCGGTACAGATCCTCAAAGGTACACCTCTACCCCGATATAACGCTGTCCTCGGGAGCCAAANCCCCCCCCCCCCCCCCCCCTCCGAGCGCTGTTTTACCGCGTTATATCCGAATTCATGTTATATCGGGTCGCGTTATATCGGGGTAGAGGTGTATTTAGGCCCCTAACTCCCATTGATTCTCAATACCTTTGAGGATCTAGGCCAGAGCTTCTGTTCTGATACATTTTGGCCCCCATCCTGCAAGCTGTTTTTGCTAAGCTTAGCTGCATGGGATGCATAGAGAAGATCTACGGGAAAATATTTAAAGATCCTTTTCCCTTCAATTAAAGGCTGGAAAATCTCAGAGTACACATCTGAGGCCACTTATACCCGGGGCCCGTATATTCTGTAGAATTTAGCACAGAATCCACCCCTTACCAAGGGCCCATGCTCTAGAAATGAAGCCTTTTTTGAAAATGTACAATTTTAGCCCTAATGGCTGCGAAGAACACCTTTCAAACCTGGACAGAATGTCAAGTGTGGCAGTGCTGTTAACATGAAATAGCAGCTCTGGGAGGTGTCAATTCCCCTGTTGACCTCAGTGATCTTAACTATGAAACCAAATGATGGCAATTTAAATGCACCGTTAACTATTTCACTGTACATGCGTCTGGGCGAAGTGGGTATTCACCCACGAAAGCTTATGCTCCAATACATCTGTTAGTCTTAAAGGTGCCACAGGACTCTCTGTTGCCTATTTCACTGTAGATCATTTTGTCCAAGACATCAAACCAACGTGCTTGACCCCCAATACAAAACTGTTTCCCATACCTTTCTCTTTACTGAAAGGCCCCGCTGTCCTCTTTCCACCTGCCAAAATCTCCAGCTTCTCTCATGATAACTTGTCCGTTGTCAATACAGAAATCTCTGGCACGCCGCAAACTGAAAATGCGGAAACAACATACAACTGCCTTCACCTCAGAATTAAGAACACAAGGGGTACTGTGCTGATGGCATCATTTATTTTTGTATTTAATTTAAAAAAAAACTTCCAATTTTAAATTTACTGGAGGCTTCCCCAAATTTCCAGTCTGCTGCCGACATCAGGAGGCTTTAATTCATTATTTGTATTAAAGTAAGGCCTAGAAAGGCCCTCGCTGACTTTGAAGCCCCATTGTGCTAGGCACTGTTCAAACACATAGGAAGAGAGAATCCTTGCTTTAAAGAGGTAATGGTCTAAAGGAACAAGACAAACATTGGATGGAAAAAAGGAAGTATTTTAGTCCCATTTTACAGATGAAGAACAGAGAAATTAAGTGATTTGCCCAAGGTTATGTAGGAAAGCTCTGGGAGAACCAGGAATAGAACTCAGGTCTCCCATACTTTCATGATCTAGTGTTTGAACCCAGGTTCAGCTTGCCATAGCATATATAGGTCCTGCTTATACCAAGAAAAACTGATTCACTCCTAACCTTTTCTCCTCTTTGCTTTTTGTAGACCGTAGCTATCCTACAAATCACTTGGCCAAACAACCTGCTGGATTACTTCCAGGAAGCACTGAGACATATCCACCAAATTATCAATCTAAATAATACGTTCACCACATATTCATATGGGTTGGAGAGCAGTCAAAAAGCAATAGAGAAGATTTTCTCTGATGCTGATTTCTGCCCCCCAATGCTTGACCTTGCCCCATAGGAATCACCATAATTATCCACATGCTTCCTTGTCTCCAGCCTCTGCAGAGAAAATGATTTGGCTAAATTACAAAAAACAAAGGGGCGGGTTGGAAGTAATTGGTATATGTCCAAAAGTTCCCCACCAGGTTTGTATGCTGGAGCACTCCAAAGAACCTCTCATTTTTTTGGAAGTAGTAGTTTACTTCTGTTGCTTTGTACAGTAATTCCTCACTTAACATTGTAGTTATGTTCCTGAAAAATGCGACTTTAAGCGAAACGATGTCAAGCGNAAATACACTGCCTTATTAATTAGATCAGCTTGCTGAGACTGTCCTGAGCCCTGTCGTGTGTCCCCCCTGCTCTATGGAAGATGGGGTAAGCGGGGTTCAGGAGCAGGGGGGAGGAGGACTCCCTGACATTAGCCCCCCTCTTCCTTCCCTCCCCCCCTCACAGCAAGCAGGAGTCTCTGGAGCAGCTCCAAGGCAGAAGGCAGGAGCAGCACATGGCAGTGGGGGAAGGGACACAGCTGAACTGCTGGCAGCTGCTGCACAGGGAACTTAGGGGAGCGGAGAGCTGATGGGGGGCTGCCGGTCCACCCTGGTTCCAAGCCCCCACCAGCTAGCTGCAACGGGCTGCTCTTCCTGCAAGCAGTAGACAAAGCAGGCGGCTGCCAAACGATGTTAGAAGGGAACATTGCACAACTTTAAACGAGCATGTTCCCTAATTGATCAGCAACGTAACAATGTTAACCAGGATGACTTTAAGTGATGAGTTACTGTACTTGTTCTAACTGCTCGAATAAATTAGCTCCCTACTTATATGGCTTGAGGTGGCTGTCCTGGGGTTTCATGAATGTGAGAAAAAAGGAGAGTAAGGGGGGATATGATAGAGGTATATAAAATCATGAGTGGTGTGGAGAAAGTGAATAAGGAAAAGTTATTTACTTGTTCCCATAATATAAGAACTAGGGGCCACCAAATGAAATTAATGGNCTATTAGCCAGGATGGGTAAGGAATGGTGTCCCTAGCCTCTGTTTGTCAGAGGGTGGAGATGGATGGCAGGAGAGAGATCACTTGATCATTACCTGTTAGGTTCACTCCCTCTGGGGCACCTGGCATTGGCCACTGTCGGTAGACAGGATACTGGGCTGGATGGACCTTTGGTCTGACCCAGTACGGCCGTTCTTATGTTCTTATGAGATTTGTTTGGCTTATTTTTTTTTCTTCAAGGGGTGATCTAGGTTAGAAAGTGAAATTATATTTGGGCAGAGAGTGAGATACTGCTAAAGGGCAAACTGAGCAGACACTGTGCATATCCATATATTTAGATGTTTGTATTTATGTGCAGTTGTAAAAACAAAACAAAAAAGAAAAAGATATTGGATTCCGGCATATGAATTATATACTAACTGCTCTCACACACACACACACACACACAAAATGAGGTCGTATAACAGAAACTCATTCCACCAGAATCAGTTTTTCAACAAACACGTGGCCTGGCATGCGGAGCATGTTGTACTAAAAAGATTGAAGCTTAATTGTGGTTTTGTATCTGGCATACCTGATTGAACAGAGAACCGAGATACTTACTCATAATATTTGTGGGTGTGGATGGCAGAGGGGACACTGCCGTGCAGAATGGATCTTGGTGTTGCGAGGGCAATACCAAGCATGAGGAATAGCGAGTGCTGCTTTAACCCTTTATACCCTGCGGCTCTCTTCCTAGTCACAGCCCCTACGTGAAATGCCAAAAGAAAACAGAGAAGTTTCTTATTCTAAATTATATCCAGTCAATTAATAATGAATTACACAGCTCTACACGAATATAATAGGAGAAGACGGTCTCTTCAATTTCAACAGCTTGGTTGAATTTTACTAGGAGAAAGTAGGAGTTGGGCTTGAAACCCATATCAAGCCAGGCTTGCAAGTTTTATACTCACCTTATTTTCATTGAAGTCACTGGGTGCCAGGTGTATGCAATGGCTGTAGGACTAGAGCTGGTCAGGGATTTTCTGACAGAACATGCTGATTTGTCAAATACGAAACGTTTTGCAGAAATGGTTCTGGTTTGACCAGCTTTCATGAACTCATAGATTCATAGATTCCAGGGACAGAAGGGATCATTGTGATCATCGAGTCTGGCCTCCTGCATAGCACAGACCAGAGAACTGCCCCCAAAATAATTCCTAGGGCAGATCTTTTAGAAAAACATCCAATCTTGATTGAAAAATTGTCAGTGATAGAGAATCCACCATGACCCTTGGTAAGTTGCTCCAGTGGTTAATTACCATCCCTGTCCAAAATGTATGCCTCATTTCCAGTCTGAATTTGTTTAGCTTGTACTTCCAGCCATTGGATGGTGTTATACCTTGACTCTGCTAGGCTGCAGAGCCCGTCATTAAATCTTCGTTCGCCATGTAGGTACTTACAGACTGTCATCAAATCACTTCCTAGCCTTCTCTTTGTGAAGCTAAACAGACTGAGCTCTTGGAATCTGTCACTATAAGGCACGTTTTCTAATCGTCTAATCATTCCTGGGTCTCTGCTCTGCACCCTCTTCAATTTGTCCACAGCCAAATCTCAGCCAGGTTACCTGGCAGTTTCCCTGATAGGCTGCTGGGGAGCCCAGGCTTCTGAGGTCCACAGCCCTGGGATAACCCTGCCAGGAGGACTGCCCCAGTGCTGGAGACCTCAGGCTTCCACAGTCTGCCAATCCAGGGCAGTCTGTCTGAGTAGCTGTCGCAAAACTGACCAGAATCATGTCAATTTCTATCAGCAGCAGTCCTGGCTTCAGAAATAGTTTGCTGGAAATTTAATGTCAACATTTCCCATAAGCCAGAAATTCCCTGTTTCATTCAGCCATCCCCTTCCTTTTTTTTCTTAATTGCTGGACCATACCCCTGTTCATCCCAACCCCTACTAATCTGCACACCATATTTTGACTATTCTTTATTTTACAGCATCCAAAAGTGTGTTGGGCCCTATACAGAACACACCCCAAAAGACAATGTCCATGCCCTGCTGAGCTTACAACTCTCATTAAGACCCTGAAATAAGTTGGTAGGGGAAAATTTTCAAAAGGGAGTTAGGAGCACATACCCTGTCCTTTAGGCCCGTTTGAAAATCTGGCTGAGAGCATCATAATGGGAGCTGCTGCATGCTGAGTACTTTTGAAAATCAGGGGCTTATTTAAGTGCCTAAATGGGAGTTGAGCTCTTTTGAAAATGTGTCCCCAATTGTGAGTCCTGAGCACTTGAAAATCTGGCCCTGAGGTCTTTGGAAAAGTTGGCCCCATTGGAGAACATGCTGTAGTTCAGATTCACTAGCATGCTCCAGCAGGCTTGCGCTGTTCCAGTGATGCAAAGCCAGCCATACACCTGGTTTAAACAGCTGGTAGATTGAGTTTACAGAGGCTTTGCATGGTGCTGCTCCAACCAAACAGCCAGAGCATACCAGTAAACTTGGCCCAAAAGTTTGCTGCCTTGTTTAACATCAGTTTCACCATCACTAAATGTGACACCAGTGTCAGAGATTTTGGAATATTTTGCACTGTGCAAGCCAAAAATAGTTTAATCTTGGATCAAGCTATATTAACACCCACAGAGTGAAAGATCTGTGGAGAGAATAGCGTAGTCTCTTTGGGAAGTGGCTCAAAAATGCCTGCAAAAAATCTAGGTTGCTGATAGATCGACACTAATGGGCGGGTAGCCAAGGAAGAGTTGGTGTGTGGTTCAGAGTTATAGAATCATAGAAGATCAGGGTTGGAAGAGACCTTAGGAGGTCATCTAGTCCAACCCCCTGCTCAAAGCAGGACCAAATAAATCATCCCATGCCGGATGAGAAACTCTCTTTGCTAACACAGCCTGTATCGTACCATAGTGGAGGCATCTTTAGGAATTGTGGGGATGAAAGCAGCAGAGCGCAAAGCAAAACTGCTTGGCTTGAGTTTTGATGGTGCAGCAGAGAATATGGTCTGTTCAAAAGGTGTACAGGACAAGATTAGATAATGTATTGTTGTGTGGTCCCCACAAACTTCTTATTGTAATGTTGTGTGTTATCCACAAACTTAGGCTTCCTGTTCTGGATCTTGATAAAAAAAAATCCCTTCAACCTCTTGTTGGTACCTCTCAGGTAACTGAACATTTCAGTGATTCTTCAACTGCCCTGTATGTATTGCTAGTCAGGCCAGAGGATCTAAGGGGATAAGCTAATGTTATGATTTAGCTGCTGTCTGTTATTTGAAACATATTGCAGAAACTGAGTCAGGTGCTGGTTTAACACAAGTTAGGGTCTTTTTCAAGAGAGAGGCCCACAAATGTTTATATTTCATGATGAACTCGATCATTGTGACTGATGTCTCTTGCTTTTCAAAGACAGTGTCTCTTGTTGTTTGAGCTTTTCCAAATACTAGAAAATGCTATGCTGGAACTTCATCCTGTGGCCTGTATGTTCAAAAATGCAGGGATGTCAAACTTGAAGGGGTAAACTTACTTTAGAGTCTTTAGAGGCAAAACTTCTGAAAAATTAGATCAATATGCCTGAGGCTGCCCTGGAACATGTGGATACCAGATTGCAACAGCAGTCACCATTTGTGTGGTTCGAATGCTTTGACTCTGCACAGTGGTTTGATGATGAATAAGAATTGGCCCATTACAACAGTGTCCAAATTGATAATTAGCTACTTTGCCTCAGTACTGAGTGAGGAGGAAAAGGAGAGTGCCCTATTTTAGTTGCTGCATCTGCAAAGATGGTTTTTGAGCACCGGGCCATCTGCATTTTAAGATCTATTGGTAGAAATACCATTGTGCTTGGTCGCTGCAGTGATATAACATGACTTTTCCATAATGAACTTAATCACAATAAGCTAGATCCACAAAGGGACTTAGATATTGCAATGCTCAGTGTTGCAGCCCCTAGTTTTTAAATGTCTTGGACCAGAGCCACAAAAGGACTTAGGGCCCTACTGAGCAACAGTAGCTAAGTGGGGGTTTTGAGGGTCTCACTGGTGCCTAAATGCTAGATTTAGGCACCTAAAGTGGCAGCATTAGTGGAGGACTAGACAAGTTTTAACAGTTTTACACCTCAGACATTTCAGGGTGGCTTCAGCCATCTTCAGGATGTGCCTTTCTGGAAAAACAACTTCAGAAAGGCAGAATTTGTTGCTGATCTGCACCTGGCGTGGCCTTCTGGTAATTGTGAGTCATAAATTCCAGTTTCTTTCCCCTTTAAAATAAAAATTGACAAGACTGCTGCCCACCCACACAGCTGAGTTTAATCACAGGTTTTTTTTAATCTTTCTTTTAGTCAAACCAAGTTATAAAATGATTTGGTTGGGGCCAGAGACCAAGAGGTACAGCTTACCTGGATGCCCTTCGATTTGTAAGTGCTGGGAAAGAGATCAAAATAAACCATAGTAGCTGAAGGTCAGCAGAGGTGATGTAATAGGTGTAGGCCTGGAGTAGCCAAGGTAGAGCTCTGACAGGACTGGAGAAGATCAGAGAACTGAAACAAGCAGTGAGCAAAGAGGCTAGGAATGTCCAACTACCTGAGGAGTGTAGGTAAGGTTAAGGGGTGAGGCATTTACCCATCTGCTTTTACTGATACAGTGGGCATTTTTCAGGAGAAGTGGACAGGGCCCACCATAGAGATTCAGAAGGAGTTGAACATGAGAATACCTGTAGACTCATGGTCCGATGAGTAGTTCTCTCTCTCTCTGTTTAGCTTCTGGCTCTGAACATTTTGGGCATCACCTCCGTGTGCTGAATTCCAAGCATTTGGCTTCTATCATTTGATCTAAAAAGCTGGCTTTGCTTTATGGCTCTGGGCATTCAGTTTCATCAGCTAGTGGTGAGCATTTGATGCCAAGTAATTGGCTTTGAATCCTCCACTCTGAACTGCTAGGTCTCTGCACTGGGCCTGTTTCTTGAAGCTCTCTCCACAGCTGTGATCAGGAGAAGATGACAGCAGATATAGGTGGATTACTACATTTGTGCCTGAGCAGGTAGCTAGCTCTATGTTCTCCATTCATGAGAGCTAGGTCTTTGTAGCCAATGCTGAAAAGGTGGCACTATACCATGATTGTTGAGCAGCTGGGTTCATACATTTTGCTCTCCGCCTCTGCTCCCTGAACTTCTAGAACCTCTCTGCAGCTGGCCCACAGTAGTTAACTCTGCTCCATCAACTCCAATGTTCACCCTAAGCAGCCAGTTTTAAGCACCAACCAGCCTATCCCAGAGTGATCAGCTCAGAACAGTTGGCTCTCTCCAGCAGATGGCTTTATACTTTCAGCTCCCAAATGACCAGCTCTGTGCATTTGACCTTGAGCATCTGCCTCTGGGTATTCCGGACAGCTTGCTCTGTACTACTTAACTTGCAGCTCCATTTAAGCTGTGCTTCTTAAATACTTCCCAAGAGCCACTGCTGAAGTGGAGTTGGAGTGGGGTTGACTTCTTATACGAAAATCCCTCCTCCACTGAACCCCATTCCTCCTCTCCTTGCATATGTCTGCCAAAAATAAATTAACTCCCGTCTCCCCAATGAAATATGCATATAAATATGCCCCCCAAAAATGTGTAGTGCCTGACCATATTATAGTAATGAGCACAGTAAAACCAAGGAATCTAAAAGATGCTTTCAAGTGACCCTGACAGAGTTGATACCCCATTCGGGAAATTAGTATACAGAATAAGTCTAAAGAGAGAGACAAGATTCATGTGTGCTTTTGTTCTGGGTGTGTCACATCTTTGGAAAGTGTGTTACAGCTCTACTCCTTTAAAATATTTAGCATGCTTGACAAACATTTGCGGTTCATAGATAGTGCGTGTTTATATATACTCACACTAGTCCAATCTCTGAATAGAAATTACAGTTCGCAACTGGTCTTGTGGTTAAGGCAGTGCTCTCGGGAGACTGGGATTCACTTCCTAGCTCAGCCACAGACTTCCTGGCCGACTCTGGGTAAGTCGCTTTACCTCCTTGTGCCTCAGTTGCCCATCTGCAGGAAGGAGTAACACTTCCTTTCTATACTGAAGGTGATGGGAATGCTCACAGTCCTCTCAGGATCAGGCCCTTACTTCTTTTAAACTTTCCGGGGAGGTCAGTCAGTCACTCCTCCCTCTTAAATATTACAATACAATAGCGTTTTGAGACCATTTGGGAGTAAATGCCTGATGCTTAAGTGGAATGGACATGCAAGTAGAGACAACTAATGATTATTAATATTATTGCTTATATTACAATAACACCTAGGAACCCTTACTGAGATTGGGACCTGCTATGCTAGGCACTGTCCATACATATAATAAGATTTATTATTATTATTATCATAACACCTAGGAGGCCTAGTGATGGACCCATCCTCATTGTGCTAAGAGCTGTACAAACACAGTACAAAAAGACAGTCCCTGATCCAAAGAGCTTATAATCTAAATAGACCATACAGAAAAAGGAAGTATTATTGTTATTTTACAGATGTAAGCAGGGTCTGAATGAATGCTTCCCTGACAGCTAGCTGGGAGGGGGAGAGACTCTGGGTGTGGTTATGTAAATACAGTATGCTCCTGCTTTGCTTAGATTTGCTTAGATATTCAGCAGATGGAGCGGTGTTTTGCTCATTGTAATCAACTTGGCTGGTGTTGGGTCACAAATCACGTTAGTACTGAATGCAGGGGTAGTGAAATGCTGTTATCAATGTTGTGATTATTGTGGGAATGCAGGAAAGCAGGACTGATAATTACCTGTTAGGTTCATTCCCTCTGGGGCACCTGGCATTGGCCACTGTCGGTAGACAGGATACTGGGCTAGATGGACCTTTGGTCTGACCCAGTACGGCTGTTCTTATGTTCTGTCCCAAATGGGAGGGGGGGAGGACATCACCCTTAGCGGAGAGGACCTCATTGAGCCAGGGGCTCGACTGCCAAAGCCCTGCGAAAGTAAGAGGGTTGGGGACAGGAATCCTGGTCAGGAGGCTGCACAACCCCCTCTCTCTCCCAGGTGTTCTCTCTAGATGGGCTTAACCTGTTCTTCCCCACTGTTCAAAGAATAGAGCAAAATAGGCTTCATTAGGAGCCTCTTTTGTTATTTTAATTGCTCAATCAGAGCTGAAACCAACTGTGGTAGGACTGTGTTTCTGCCCTACCTGCTAAGAGCTAAAATCACTGAGAGCGGGAATCACTTGAGATGGGGCAGTGTTTCCACCCAGCCTGCAGAAGAGCTGAAAATCACAGAGAGACTGATGTGCAGAGGTCACAGCAGAGAGGCAGAAGGTGACTGGCAGTCAGCTGGTGAATGCGTGACCAGCAGGGTGGTGGCAGAGAGGCGTGAAGCACAGCCAGCAGGGTGGTGGCAGAGAGGCGTGAAGCACAGCCAGCAGGGTGGTGGCAGAGAGGCGTGAAGCGCAGCCAGCGGGGTGGCGGTGGAAAGGCGTGACGTGCGGCCAGCAGGGCAGTGGCGGAGAGGCACGACGAGCAGCCAGCTGGGTCGCTGGTGGAGGAGTGCAATGGGAGCGGTGAGCAGGTGGCCGGTGAGTGGCCAGCGGAGCAAGTAAGATGCCTCTTTACTCCCCCCAAACCAGGGTGGGAGATGAACTCTGCAGATGCACCTCTGAATTCTGGGTCTGCATTGACCAAGGACAGCAACTGTGAGTGGGGTGCAGAGAAGGGTCGGGCACGTGAAAGGGACTTAAGAACCTGAGGGGAAAAGGACACTGCCCAACCTACTTGGGGGTGGGTCTTTTACTCGTGGTTTATGTTTATGAACCCTGTCTGCGGTGTTTTCCCAAATGAACTCTGAGTTACTTCCTTCCTTTTATTAAAAGTTTCTTTTCTACACTCAGACTCTGTGCTTGCGAGAGGGGAAGTACTGCCTCTCAGAGGTGCCCAGGGGTGGTGTATAATTTTCCCAGGTTCCTGGGTGGTGGCTCGAGCCAGTTCTGTGTTGTATCGATGGAAAGGAACCCCTAGATATTGAACCCAGCCCTGGTTGCTGCTGGCTCCACCTGGCAGGAGGGTTACACAGATAAAGAACTGAGGCACAGAGAAGTTAGATAAAAATATAAAATACTCTTGCTGAAAGGTTGCAATGTTAGCTTTATTTCTTAAAATCCAGAATCCTAACATACAAGCACCAAACACAGAGAGAAAGAAAGCAGGCTGCTCTCTGTGGCAGAGAGGCATAGCTCACCCCGCCTTGCTCTAGGATAGCTCTTTGCAGACCGGCTCTGTCTGATCACACACTTCCCTACAGTGCTCTTTAGTCTGCAAGCATGGCCAGGAAACTCCTGCCACTTAAAGTGATAGCTTGTAATTTTCATACTGTTTTCAGTACACCACACGGGCAACTTGCTTAAGATCACAGAGAAAATTTGAAGTAGACCCAGATCTGAACCCAGATCTCCTGCATCCTAGTATTGTGCCTTAACAAGATTATCCTTCCTCTCTCTCTGTGAAGATGATTTTCCATTTAAAGATGTATTTGTTTGTGATATGTGATGTCCATCAATGAGGAGAAAAGACTTTTGTCAGCATAAGATAAAGGGTGCATTGGCAGAACTATGTCTGGGGAAAGAAGAAAGGGAAGCCTCAATAGCCTGCCTTCGCTATGTCTGGCACTAGCCACTGTTATTACTACCTCATTGTCCAGTGAATGGGAAATTTACCAGATTTACACAAAACTCGGCAGGAGAAAACTCTCTATCTCGAAGCTCTTTAGCAGCCTACACGATGCTGCATCTGCATAATACATCAGTCTTAATAAAACCAGCAGAGACAGTGTCAACATAGCCACTTAATAACAGATCTGTGGATAAACGCTTGACTGTGTATGTGTGTGTGAGTTCAATGGGTACCAATCCAAAAAGCATCTGTGTCATCTATTGGCAGTGACTTCTGAAAACAAGCAGCATGCCGCATCTCTGACTTTCACAACCATTGCACAGCAGCTAGCTTGCTATCAAAGCTCCAAGAGAGAAAATCATTGCCTGGCTAATCGCCCAGTTTTATGACTGCTGACTAGAGCTGTGTGGTTAGCGTTGTGCATATAAATTTGAATTTTGTGATTGTTTAAATTATTTTTTAAATATAATTTTGGTCCAACTATGGAACCAGGCTGATAATTCAATGAGTATGTTTGTGCACAATTTAATTGATAAATTTGCAATCTTTCTTGAAGAATCTATTTTAAAAAAATCTACCAGCTGTATTGAAGTCAATGGAGCAGCACTCATTTACACCAACAGAGACATCAGCCCAGTGAGGCTCTGTCTACACTACACTACAGACCGTATAGAGGCACAACTGTATCGCTACTGCTGTAAGGTCTCCTGTATAGCTGTTCTATGCCAGAGGGAGAGAGCTCTCCGAGTCCTGCCGGCATAATTAAACCACCCCCAATGAGTGGCGGTGTTTTTTTCACACCCCTGACCGACAAAAGTGCTAATGTAGACAAAGCCTGAGTCATTGGAACAGTTTACCCATCTGTTAATTGAGGTTTGTCTAGCCTAGGGGAAAAGGTGCAATGTAAAACTGAGTTAACTAACGAGTTTTGAAACTCCATGTAGACACAATTTCACACCTTTAAAACCATGGTCATGGTCAGTAGCGGCGCCAGAAGCTCCCGCCCCCGAAATCCCGCCCCCAACAGCGGCGGCGGAAGGTCCTGCCCCAAAATTTCTACGGGCGGCGGGGGTGCAGGCGCCCCCAAAATAGCAGCGCCCTAGGCGACCGCCTAGGTCGCCTAATGGGAGCTCCGGCCCTGGTCATGGTCATGTTGTAACCTGGACTTCCCTGGAATCATCCTTGTCACAGTTAAATCCAAGTCAAAGGTGCTAACCTGTATCTACATGAGGGAAAAGGTCATGGTTTGGTGAATGTTTGTTACCGTGTGGTAGTGAAACCTGATCTAACCTTGACCTCTTTTCCCAAGCTAGACAAACTCTCAGACTTACTTAATGTTATAAAACCACTCTCAGATCTTCAGATGAAAGGTATTATATGGGGCTGCTCGAAAATTACCATCAAAACGGTTTTCTGATAGAAAATTGGGGTTTTGACTAATCTTAATTCTTCATGAAAAGAAGGCTTTGCCACAGAACATTTTGATTTTTCATCAGAAAACAGAACCGCTGAAAATCAAAATACTTTGTCTGCAAAATGAAATATTTTGGTTTGACTATGTTGCTTCAGTGCCTCAGAGTTGTGGTTTGGTTACTTCATGTCCCCATTCTCTTCTATGGGCTGGTGTCCCCAGTTGGACTTCATCTCCCACAAAGCACCATGGCCAAGGGACTCCCATGATGCATCGCCTCTCCTCAGCAAGAGGGAAGACTGGGATGCAGCATCATGGGAGATGTAGTGTGACCAGGGATCCCAGCCTATGTAGGAGAATGGCAGTATGAAGCATCCATACTACAACTCACATGAAGCACACAATAGCATTTCCAAATTGAAATATTTCAGATTTTGTACTGCCACCCATTATAATAGAATCTTAGCTTCTTCTGTGTAAACTAGATTGACAATAGCAAGGCCCCCAATGGACTTCTTGGTACGGTGGCCAGATAGCAACTGTGAAAAAATGGGACGGGGGGATTGGCGCCTGTATTAGAAAAAGTCCCAAAAAACGGGACTGTCCCTTTAAAAATGGGACGTCTGGTCACCCTACTTCATGGAGACTCTGGTTCTTCACTCTTGTTGGTTTAGGGAAAGTTCTGCTACAGAGATCTCATCAATTTCAGCTTCATTCTGCAAAAATGTGCACATTCTAAGATTTCTTTTAAAAATATGTAAATTTCTATCTCCCTTTTTTATGATGATGATAAAGCCATCACCATTTAAACAGAGCAGCAGCACATCTTTCAACCCTCACTTACAGAAAAATGTCTCTACAAAAAAAAAAAAAAAATACTAACAGCAAATTTGAGAACTCTCCCCTTCCCCCACCCATTTCTCTTCAGGGGTGGGTAAACTTCAAAGGCTAATTGTGACCACTGAAATTGAGCAAGGTGGGTATTTACAGAGTACTCTGTGTACAAGTGTTAATTTAAATTGCATTAAACACAGGCAGTTTCTCCCTTTTTTAAAAAACCTAGGAAATGCATCAATGCAACATATAAATCACAGAAAAGTCAAGAAATGTAAAAGCTGATGATCCACCAGCACTGTAAAGTCACCATTGTTGCAAGTATACAACACTTCCAACTCCTGTTTTTCTGGATAATTCTGTAGCAGCACTCTAATTCAAAGCCCTGCGCGGACATTATTTAACTAATCCTCACAATACCCCTTGCAGGTAAGTGGGAATGTATTGTTATCCCCAGTTTGCTGATGGGGACACTGAGACAGGAAGGTGGAACAAATTCCTTATGACCACCCCTGAAGTAATTGGCAGGGCCAATATTAGTACTCAGGATCTGCTGATTCCCAAGCATGTGCACATTCCTTCAGACAACAATGCATACTATAAAATATAAAGGAGCTGGCTGAATTAAATGTTGTTGTTGGACATTAATATCAACTTTTGCATTCCTGCCTTTTTGTGATTTTAACTGTGTTGCATTAACATGGATCTAGAGCCCCCCCCCCTTTTTTTTTTTTTGCATTTCTCTGGGATAAATGATTTATAGGACAGGCACAAAAGTGTCCTCAGTTCAGTGGGGTGACATCTGGCAAGTCTAATTATGAAGCTTTCCTGGAGAAAGCTGTTCTGGAAAAAATCCAAACCCTGCTGCTGGAAGGCTTCTGCAAAGTAGGGGGATGTTTTCTGGTCGACAGTGACATAAGAATTTCCAAGATGAAGGAACCTTCTCAGTTCCGCCCACTTACCAGAGCTTCACAATAACATTCCAGCCTGATTTCCTACGATGCCAGCCTGGAAAATCTGAAGGGAGTGTGGATAGATGGAGCTGCTAGTTCAATGCCCCGTAAATCACAATGCGGCGAGAAAACGGGAGGGAACAGCCAATACAAACCATCCTTGTCCTGTTTCCTTAGCAGCCTCTCCTCTAAAGCATGACTTGGAGGTGAGCATGATGGAAATGCTATTATTACCAGACTCCAGCAAGAAAGGCCTGCTAGGGTGACTCTGCCAGCTACTTGTGCAGCAGCAGCCAACTTAAATGACAATAAAATAAAATACTTGGCAGCCCTGAATCTTCTCCTTTTGCCCATTGGTTTCTGAAAACAGAAAGCAAGGCCTGAGTGCTGGACTCCTGCTCCTTGTGGCACCATCTGTTTGGAAGGCATTTTTGACATAATCTGGGAATATTGTCCCTAGCGCTGACAAGAGTCTCAGTTACGGTGTGGCTGAAGACAAAGGGGCCTCCTCTTTTGTTTGATAAAATCCATATTCATAATGAAGTACAGAAACTTGGATTGCAGTGAGCTCAATGGAGCTGATTCTGATCGTCCATTGGTGCAACTCCACTGACTTTGTTTGAGTAGTACCTATTTTACGCTGGCATAAGTCAAATCAGAATCAGGCCCAGTGTGGCATATGTGGGAGGAAGGATGGTCTTGTGGTTAAGCCACTAGACTGGGACTTGGGAGATTTGAGTTAATCTCCAAGCTCTGCTACAGACCTGCTGTGTGACCTTGTGAAAGCCATTTAATCTCTCCGTGCCTCAGTGTCCCATCTGTAAAATGGGGATAATACTCCTTTTGCCATTTTTGTCTGTTTTTAATGCAAGCTCTTCAGGGCAGGGACTGTTTCTTACTGTTTGTATGTGACGCACAATGGGGCCCTGATCAATGTTGAGTCGCTAGGTGTTACTGTAATATAAATATAACAATAATAAAATGGGCCAGATACTGAGCAGTGCAGAGCACCTGCAACACCTACTGATCTCAGGGGAAGCTTTGCCCAAGTAAAGCCAGAAGCTGGGACTGAATGGCAGGGGACTGATCACGCAATAATTGCCCTATTCTATTCATTCCCTCTGAAGCATCTGGCATTGGCCACTGTCAGAAGACAAGATACTGGGCTACATGACCCAGTATGGCCATTCTTATGTAAAGACTGCAGGATTTTGGCCTGCTGAATGTGCCCATAGTTAGAACTGAGTGAGGATGTCCGGGTTTGGCTCCAGGTTATCAGTGTGACATGCTGTTCCAGCTGTTTATAAATGTATGGCACCAAACCCTGCAGCCTGTACGCATAGGAATTTTGCACTGAGCCCCCTGATCCTGCAGAATCTTTGCTGATGGTAGCACAGACACCGGGACTGTGTCTCGTCCAGGATGCACAAGGGGGTGTTTCCTTATACTCGCACCTGGCTTTCTGTACCTGTTCAGGTGCTGGTTATGATCTAGCCTCTAGGATCTGACCTGGAGAGGTGATGAGCATCAGCAATTCAATCAGAGGTGTGGGTGCTCTTCATCTGTCTAGAAGAAGCCCTGAGGGTCTGATCCAATGCTCAGCAAACTCTGTGTGAGTCTTTCTGCTGACTTCAGAAGCTATTGGATTGTCCCTGTTATTTCATACCTCATTTCCTTCAGTCTGGTTGGATGGAGACCATCCAGTTCTAGTGATTTACTGCACTTGAGCTTCTCAGTTTACTCCATAGATTTTTCTTTAGAAACATCAATTTCTCTCAAGGCCACCTTCTGATTCAGCCATGAAAATTTCCTTGGAACACGAATTTCCCCCATCATCTTCTCCAGTAAAGAATGATAAAAAAAAACCCCAAAACAGCCCTTCTCTGCTACTTTGCTATCTTCTTTAACTGCCCCGCCCGCTTTTCCTTGCTTCTTCCAAGTGGATGATTCACAATTACACAAGCAGCCTTCTTTTCTCCTCATTGTTCAATGTGTGGTGTGGCAAAGTACCACCTTCTCCTCAGCAAGCTCGGTCCTTTTTAGCCTTGGAGACACTGGTTTGGCAAAGCAAACCCTCGTAGGTAGCACAGGGTCTGGCTATTCCTTCCCTCAGTCAGTCCCTTGCGCTTGTTTTTCTCCCCTTCTGGGGACAGAGTGCAGCCTTCCTTGCAGGAAGGGTTCAGAGCCTTGCTGCACCTAGCTTCCTGGCAGCTTCCCTGCTTCTCTCACTCTTTTTTCCCCCCCTTCCACACCTGGGAGGGTTTAAAAAGGTCTCCAGCAGTTGGAGCCAGCTGAACCTAATTAGTTCCCTGGTAACCCTTTTTCCAGCTGAACCTTATTTCCCCATGGTTATCTCTCCTCCGTGGATTGGGAGAGGCCTTTTAACCCCCTGGGACTACTTACTACCCCCCCTTTGTAGCTGTTTGTCCTGGGTTTGCCACAGTGGCCCCAGGCCTTATTTACTGCACACAATTCAAACCCTGCTCTGAAGACAGAATTATTCATTTCCTCCCGGGCTTTTCTATGATGCTCCTCACTCTAGTATCTGAGTGCTTCACAACTATTAATTAATTGCTTTTCACAAAACCTTGTGTGATGGGAGGCAATTACTGTCCCTATTTTACTGATGGGGCACTGAGGCACAAAGAGAAAAGTATCCATTATTTTTGGGTGCCCAATCTGAGATGACTAGGCCCTGATTTTTCAGAGTAGTTAGTACATAGCACTTATATGTCCAAAGCACAGCTCCCATTGACTTCAGTTGCAGCTGTCTGAGCTCAGCACTTCTGCAAATCAGACTCAAGTCAGGCACCCAGAAAATGAGGCACATACAACTAGTGACATCTCTGAGAAGTTTGGTTTTAAGTGACTTGACTAGCATCACACAGGAACTGTGTGGCAGAGGCAGGGATCGAGTCAAGTTCTCCAGAGCAGCATTCAACCACCTCAGTTAGGAACTCATCCTTTCTTATCCTTTCCTGCCTCATTTACTATTCACCATCCAACTGTCTGCAGCAAATGGGGCAGGGGTCCTACAGATGACAGAAGGAAAAGACTGGGAACTTTCTTTTGCTTGTTCTTGTAGTTTTATTAGTGGCAATTCCGTGGCCAATATCCTTTTAAAGTGCTGAATGGATTTTACTCTGAATGCAGTAGCTCCGAAATAACAGCAGTTCACTAACTTCCCTCTGCATGTTACTGAAAACATGTGGTTTGCCACATTCTCTCCCCGAAGTCGGGGTTCGCCTTGTGGCTAACAAAGAGACAAAGGAAATAGTGGCCACATTTTAGTCACTCTCCTCCATCCTGGGAGTGAGTGGTGCCATGCTAGTCGACATATTGGAATGGCTTAAGCAAAGGAGTTTAAAGGCTGACTCATTAACAGGCATTTGCAATGATAGATCAAGCCAGGTGTCTTTGCGGAACCCAAAGTCTGGCCTTTAGACAGATGGGCCACGGGGGTGGAAATGTGCATGTGGTGTCTCAGAAGAAATGGCATCTAAACTAGAGATTGGTCTGAACCACAACCCTAGATCTGAATCCCTGCAAGCCTTCCAAGTGGCTCCTAGCTCTGACCGAAGCCCTGGATATCTGACCATCCTCTTTGGGAAGTCATATCTGGATGTGAACTTTGACCGCAGCCTCCCTAAAGGGTCTAGCTAATAGCTCACACTTCGGGGAAGTTTGGCTGTGGCTCCAAACTTTGAGGCTCAGTGCAACTTTCATTTGAAACAGAACTCAACTGCTCAGCTGTACAGCAGAAGCACTCCATGGCCAGTGTACATGCAAAATGCGAAGTGTTAACAGCTGCTCATGTGCTGCAGTTCTCATTTTGAGTTCAGAGCATTGTGTGTAAAAAGAAAATGCCATTAGCAGTTGATAACAAGGGAATATTTCACCATTTTCTCATTTGACATAATGGAACAGGAGGTCTGGTGAACTGGGAAGGGTTCCATGCAGTGACATCATCGAGCTGATACGTAGCAGAGAACAGATGCATTAATTTATAGCACATTTTATTAAGTGAAACAGATTTACTAAGTGAAAATATAACTATCAGGGTTACAATTACAAAAGCACTTAACTCAGAAAACCAGATGCAGGAGTCATGTTTAAGTTGCAAGGACCTGAGAGTGCGCCCAGAACTTCCTGTTTCTATGGTCCTCTCCTTTCCGTATTTTAAAGGCATTCAGTTCCCTGTATCTCTGCGGATGGGTGGCAAGGTGGGGAATAGCTATAAAGGTTTTGTAGCACTGTACTTTGGAGAGGTGAACATCTGCAGAGATCCCACCGAAGAACCACTTACCACTCTTGTATGCTAACGGTTGGTGTAAAGAAGATAGACTTTCAACACCAGGCAAAGAGCCATCAGTTATAGAGATACCACAAAATATCTGATTTGACCACTAAAGCAGCGTGAGACTCTAAGGATGTGAAGATCAGAACATTTAGGTTCAAACCTTCAAAATACAATGGGTATAGCGGACCAGCACAATGCCAGCCCAGTATCAAGCTATGTCAACTTGGGCTGTGATATTTGGTTCCGAAAGAGGCTCAGGACTGTTTTGAATAGGAGCCCTGCAAGGAAAATGCAGGTGCTACCGAATGTGGGTTTGATGATGCTGTAAGTGGCACTTTTTCCCCTGAGCCAGTGTGCTGGTGAGAATTATTGTGACGCTAGAGGTGCTTTGGGACGAGCATTTCTGTGAAAGCGAGGCCCTGTCCACTTGTAACCTTTGACAATAGTCAGAACACAGGGAGTATTACATGTAGCAAAGGGCACTTGCCAGCAGCACAGGAGTTTGGAAGTTGGGTCCGGAGCGGGTTGCACTGGAGAAATGAAGTCAAGGATGATGGTGGGTGCCCCTCTGATGGGGAACCTATGTAATGGGACTGTGGGGGGGTCTATGGCAGGGTTTTGCTGTTGGCTTAGCTCTATCAGCAGTTATTGGAGCCCTGCAGGGAGGTATTGATTCATTGTGGCCGGTGAAGCTCTGGGTACAAGCAAGTGGGAATGGGTGTTTGATCAGAGGAACTCTGGGAATAGCCAAACCTGGGGGGCGGGGGGAAGGGTTGGGCCAGAATGTATATTGTGCTCCTTTTAGTTACCCCTGTTAAGGAAGACAGTTTCCAGGAAGGACAAAAATCTGACCATATACAGTGGAGACTTTGGAGCAGGGAGGGAATATCACCTGCTTACAGGAGGCCTAACCCTTCTCTCTCATGCCTGTGCCATAGCAGCATTGTCCCTTGTCACTGGTCTTCTTTTACTTTCCACCCCACACCTGTCTCCAATAAAGGGCCATATGCTGCTCCCTTAGTCATATGAGTTTCCCATGGGAATTTGGCTCCAAGTCTCTCTTCTCATCTTTTCCTTTCCTTTCTTTTTTCCCCTTTACGTTCTAATTCCTTCCCCCGCTTTTATTTTCAGTCTTTCCCTCCTTTTCCTCAGCGAAGACGGGAGACAGTATCCTGGAATACAGTGACAGTGGAAAGGACTAGGACTCATGGTAGATAGCCAGCTGAACATGGGTTCCCAGTGTCGTGCTGTAGGTTGGGGCGTGAATGTGATTCTTGGATCCATAAGCAGGGGAATATCGAGTCAGAGCAGGGAAGTGTTATTACCTCTGTAAATAGCATAGTGAGACCGTTACTGGAATATTGTGTCCCTTTCTGGTGTCCACACTTCAAAAAGGATGTTGAAATATTGAAACGGGGTCAGAAAAGAGCTCTCTGAAGGATTCAAGGCCTGGAAAACATGCCTTTTATTGGGAGGCTTTAGAAGTTATTTAGTTTACCCAAGAGAAGGTTAAGAAGTGATTTAATCACGGTCTATAAGTATCTGCCTAGGGAAAAGATATCTGATATTAGAGAACTCTTTAATTTACAAGACAAAGGCATAACAAGATATAATGACTTAAAAATGGTGCCTTATTTATCCACTTGAACAGCTTATCTCGGGATGTGATGGATTCTCCATCACTTAAAGTCTTTAAATCGAGTCTGGATGTCTTTCTAAAAGTGTGTTCTGGCTCAAGCACAAGATATGGGCTTGGTGCAGAAAACTTTGTGTGAAATTCTATGACCCGTGTTATGCAGGAGGTCAGACTAGATGACCATAATGGTCCCTTCTGGCCTTAAAAACCTATGAGCGTCTCTTCTTTCGCATTTCTGGGGAATCATGATGAACACTTGGTAAGGGCAGAAGGCTGGATCTGATTTGGATCAAGGGGACAGGTTAAAATGGAATGATAAAAGCATACAAAAGAAAAAAAGAGTTGCCAGATTGCTGAATTCTGAAAGAAAAACAAACACAATAAAGCGATACCTCCACTGCTTGGACCAGCTCCTGCTCCAAACCACCTATCATATCTCATTAGAACAATGTGGAGCACTTTGGCAAAGAGGTGCCAGCCTGGTATCTGTTTTCAAAGAAAACGGCTGGGAGTTTACTTGGAGATGAAAAAAAAAAATTAGAGCTTTTTATAAAAACCAGAGAGGAGAATTCCTCACTCCAGAGCAATTGTTTTATTTTAAATATTCTTTTAAAGAATCCATTTTCCTCCCCTTCCTTACATGGCTGGGGATATGTTACAACGTACATCTTGAACCGGGCTTTGCAGCATTAGGATTTCCAGGGGCATTTGGTTTTGATAAATCCCCTTCCCCCTACTCCGCCCTTCGCCTTGAAGCAGTTTGTTCTCTTGGCAGGCGTACAGAGACTGGCAATTGTAACTCACTTGTTGTTGCCAGCAATAAGGAAGGCTTGAGGTTCTCTCTTTCAGCTGTGGCACGTTTGGAACCAGAGCAGTGAAAAGGGGGGGGGGGAAAGTGTGTGTGTGTGTGGGGCTAAATCTGTTCTCTTCTCTACTGTAAATTACAACCCTGCTTTTTTAATTTCCTTTCCCAGCACAATGTTATTCATTCGCTTCCAAAATAAACAGGGAGCTTAGAGACTGAACAGCTTGGGAGAACAAACTGTCCTCTTTTTCACAGTCTTTACCTGTCAAGAGCCTGATTAAACACACATATCCTGATGGCAAGTATCAAAAGGTACGGTGGCCCACAAGGAGCTTGGCTGTCCCGAGGGGGGACGTGACACAGCGTTGATCCTTCAACCACGTCTTTGGAGAACTGGGGGGTTCTTGTTTGATTCAGAGCCTGAATGGGGCTAAAAATATTGATTTTTCTAAGGGGTCTGGACTTTAAACAAAAAATCTTAAGGGCTTGATTGGAAGAGATTGTGTAAAGAAAGACTTCCCAGTCACACAAGCCTTTTGAGGGCTCTGCTTTGGGATGATAGATGGTTTCCTTCAAGGAAGGTGACTTTTTGGAGATTTAAGCCCTTTATTGTGGAACAGACAATCTGAATCCAGTGCTAAGAATATACAAGCGCGTTTCCCTTCTCCTTTGGCGCTGTGGGCCAGATTAGTTCCAGGTGTAAATTGACCGACCTGGTGGAGTTACACCAGGAAGGTCTTTGACCCTACATTTCTTGATTAGGGAGTCAGATGTCCCTCTCCTATATGTCACACTTTCCCAATAGTTTTTAATATTTTTTAAAGGAGGTAGCGTGGTCTAGACTGGAAGCTAACAGTGGTACATTTGTTTTGCACACGTCACCTATTGTTTAACACCTTGACTGAGTGCACGGGTGGTCCTATAAAAATAATAATACAATTAATAAACCAGGGTTTATGGAAGCGGATTAGGAAGTGGGAGTCTTTTATATACTCATGGCTGTGCTACCAACCTTTGGATAACCTAAGGCAAGTTGCTTAACCTCTCTAGGCCTCAGTTTACCATCTGTAAAAAGAGGGGTAGCAGGATGTGAGCCTGTTTTTTCACAATGGGTAGCAAGGAGAAGAGAATAAGAAAAAGTGGAGGTGTCCTTGAGAGGGACAAATCTCAACCTGGACATGCCCAGCATAACTTGCAGTTATGGGATCCTTAATGACCACAAGGGTCAGGGCCTCAGTTTTATTGTCCTGATTCTCCACAGTCTTGCAACCTGTGTCATCATTCTCGTCTGTGCTAACTGGGGTGCAATTCTGTTTCAGTAGCATTTTACACTCACTTTGCAGAGCTGGAGATGGCTACCTGCAGCACAAGGCAGAGTCCAAAATACATTCTGGAGAGCACACAAGGAGCTGTAGGAATATCTATGTATAACATGTGGTTCTAGGCAGACTGTCCTTCTCTCCTCAGCTTGGGAGGAGTTCATGGAAAAGGGACTTGGGCTGGCAGCTGTATCAGTTTGTACTATGGTCCCATCAGATCCCACAAGCTACGCAACATAGCGGGCCAGATCAGAAGCTGAATGTTAGACCCAAATCCCTTTTCAAGACCCACTTGTACCATGACACCTGCAAGATGTTAGTCAGCTACTAATGGCTCAGTACCAGGACAGTCTGGGATAATTGATATTGATTATTCTTTTTAAAAAACCAACCTCACAATACATATAAAGTGACATAGCTAGATTGCATCCCTCCCTTATCCTTCCTACAGCATGTTGCTTGTCTTGTTAGATGATAAACCCTTTCTTATTTGAAAGGACCAGGTACTTTAGACTATGCATGGAGGAAGGACAGGCCAGTAATTAGGGTACTAGTTTGGGGCCTGGGAGACCAAGGTGCAATTCCATCCTCTGCCACAGACTTCCTGTGTGACCTTTGGCAAGTCACTTAGGCTCCCTGAACCTTAGTTCCCAATTTGTAAATGGGGATAACAGCACTTCCTTACCTCTCATGGGTGTTGGGAAGATAAATACTTTATGAACTGTGAGGTGCTCAGGCACTATGTAATAAGGGGCATACCTTAGATAGATTTAGTGTCACCTAGGCTTTATGGGAATTTTCGGATTGACTTCAATGGGATTTTGGATCAGACCAATGGTAGACAAAGGGGAGTCTTCTGCCAGTTCTCTTATTGTAGGATATGGATTCCTAGGAGAATCTATTTTAACTCTGAGGGCAAGAAGAAGAGGAAATGGCCATCTTAGTTTTTCCATTTGCTGTTTCCACTGGGCACAGCTGACTTTGTAAGGTTGTTTTGTTGTTGACTAAGATTCTGGAAAACCTTTTAGATTTTCCTGTTTACGTAAGTGGGGTTTTGTTTTGTTTTGTTATAATGCTGGAATACAAAATAATGACCGGTTTGCAGAAAACCATCCGGACGCTCCACTTCATCCAGTCCCAGAAGGCAAGAACTAACGGGGGATGCTCAGTCAACTTGACTGGCAGCAAATCTAAAATGGATGCAAGGAAATACTTCTGTTTAAAGCGTATAATCAATCTGAGGAATTCCCTGCCACAGGAAATCATTGAGGCAAAGAGTTTAAGGAGTTCAGGGAGATATTTTTAAAGGCTTCAATGTTTATATGAACAATACTAAATATCATGTGCAGCTTCGCACTGGCTAAGAAGCTGGGTCAAAAGTTACAAGGGTTCCAAATAAAAAAAATAGGTTTTGTCTGGGACATTAACAATGTTAAAACAGAGTTACGGTTGAGATTATAAATCAGTAATTTGTGGATAATCCCTGTAAGGATTTTTACCCTAAAATAAGCATTCTAAAGCCAGTAAATTAAAAATTGAATATTAAATATAAAAGAAATCCAACCATGTTGAAGTATGGAAATGCACAGTTCAGACACCAAACAACCTTAACTCTTCCCCATGGTGACACCATGCAGTGACTGCATAATTACAATTAATGCATAATAGCATTTCCAGTGTCCAATTAGATTAAACTGATTTTTAAAGACACGGTAGCTGTTTTCTTTTTTTACCCCTCATGGTGTCATACTCTATTCTTCATACATAGCAAAGGGGTTGCATCCCTGCTTTTAATGCAAAACTCATCTCATTCTTAACTATGGCATTGTGACCAGTAGCTTTACAATGGAGCTAAGGTTAAGTGCTTGTTGGTAATATAAGGGGTTGGGAGGCAGGAATCCTTATTAGAACATTATAGTTTTACAAAATTAAAAGTTAAAAATCCAGGAAATTCTAAATTAGGATTATACTTCAGGAAAAAGGACTGTTTGAACATAAGTAGTTACATAGCTAAAGTTTCTCAAATAACCTTAACTCTGCCCCTGTATCCCATCACTCTGTTTTAAAAAAATAATCTTTTATGTAATACATTAGTTCTCAGTCTGTTACATGTTTTGGCAACTCTAGGTGTACACTGAGCAGCTGTATCTAGTATTTGAAGAATGGATAGTTACAGTGTAACAAAGTAGTCTACCCCTTTAAGGAACAGGGGCCCTGTGGCCAGCCAGCCCTATACTGTGGCAAAGCCCCTTTAAGAACAGGTGTTTGGACCTAGTAGACAGGATTATCAGACCCAGCTGGGAAGTAGGGTTGTCAACCCTCCCAGATTGGCTGGTAGTCTCCCAGAATCAGAATTGATCTCCCGGTGGCTACTGAAACCAATCTGGGAGATTTTAATAGGCTGCTAAAAGTCCGGTCGGTGGTGCAGCAGGGCTAAGGCAGGCTCCCTACCTGCCCTGGCTCTGCGTGGCTCCTGGAAGTGACCGGCATGTCCCTCTGGCTCCTAGGCACAGGGGCAGCCAGGGTGTCTCTGCGCACTGCCCCCATTCCGAGTGTCGACTCCGCAGCTCCCATTGGCCAGGAACCGCAGCCAATGGGAGCTGCGGGAGCGGTGCCTGCAGGCAGGGGCAGTGCACAGAGCCCAAGGTAAGCACTGCCCAGACAGAGCCTGTACCCCTCACCCCCTCCCGCACCTAACCCCCTGCCCCAGCCCTGAGCCCCCTCCTGCACCCAAACTCCCTCCCAGAGCCTGCACCCCGAACCTCCTCCTGCCCCCCAACCCCTACCCCACCCTGGTGAAAGTGAGTGAGGGTGGTGCTGAGCACCTGCTTCCTGAAATCAGGCCTCTTAGAATTAGTTCAAGTGGACCTTCCCCGCAAATTGATGACCTAAAGGTCACTATTCACTCTTTAAAATCTTTGGCCTGGGCCCCTTACTCAAATTAACATTGTCTAAGCGTATGACTTACACTTGCTTGAAGTCTCATAGCTCAGGAACAGCTTGTCTGAGTCAGCTCCAGAACTGAAGAAAATGTCTCCTTTAGCTACACAGCAGGCATTTAGAAACCACCATTTTAGGGACGTTGGGTGGGGAACAAAATCAGGCTTTCAACAGAGAGCTGGTCCCAATGTTCTCTCGGAAGAGATTACTGTCATTCAGAACTATCAGCGGCGGGAGGGAGGCGAAGGGAACACGTTTGGAGGTAAGAATTTTACACTGAACCTTTTCCTCAAATCCTTACATTTCATTACTTTTCAATTCGGCTCACAGGCAGTGACTTCTGGTTTTGCCGGTGGGTGCTCTACCCCTGCTCCGCCTCGAGGCCCCACTCCTGCTTGGCCTCTTCCCTGCCCCTCCCCCCCCCCCGATCCCTCCCTGCTTGCCCACCGCTCAGAGGTGCCAGGACAATCTGTATAGTAGGGGTGCTGAGAGCTGTTGAACCAAACCGTAAACTCTATATATGATGGAAACCACTTCAAGCCAGAGGATGTAGCATCACACCTAGTTCCAGCACCTATGCCACCACTCACTCCTCTCCGCCCCCTCCTCCGAGGCCCCCGCACCTGCCTGCTTCCCGCCCCCTCCCCTGAGCGCCTCCCGCCCGCCGCTTGCTCCTTTCTTCCCCATCCTGCCTTCCGGGCGAGTGACAGGGGGATAGGGCAGAGAGAAGTGAGCAGCGGGGTGCTCAGGGGAAGAGGTGCAGCATAGGCAAGGGCATGGGGGAAGAGGCTGAGCAGGGGCAGGGCCTCATGGAGGAGTGTGGGCAGGGCCACAGTCTGTGGGTGCTGAGCGCCCCCTATTTTTTTTCCATGGATGTTTGAATCCCGGAGCACCCATGGAGTCGGCACCTATGATTCTGCTAATTTCCTTTGTTGTTATCATTGTGCCTAAGAGCCCTGTGCTAGGCGCTGTACAATCACAAAACAAAAACACGCTCACCGCTCCCAAAGAGCTTACAATGTTTTCAGTCCAAGTGGGAAGGCCAAGGCCCAAATGGGCCTGGGTAATGGTCGACCTTCTTACTATGAGAGGTGGCCTATCCAGAATAGGGATAAGATACAACAGGCTGTGTGGGGAAGACTACACTGGCATTGCACGGCCCATTGTGTGGGTAGATGGAGGACTTGCCGGTCTGGTACTATTTGCAAGCACTAAAACCAATCACTGGAAAGATAAGTCTACCAGAGAAAGTGCTTTCCTTGTTACATACAATACACGTTCTATGCTAGTGCGGCCTGCTCAGAATTGGTAGTCAGTTATAGGTAGATTATGTAGTTCACTGGGCTGAAGTTGCTAAGACTGTGCCTGCACTAGACTTTCTCATTTTCTTCCCGCCCCTGTTGGATCTCCACTGGTGGGAACAGTGGTCAGAGTGCTAGTGTAGACTGGCTGCCAGCATTTTAACCACCATATTATCTAACCCTCGTCTGAGCAGGTCTAAACCTGGTGGTTGCTAGTTATTTGTCTATATATAGACTGGTAGTGAAAGTGGACGTTTTAAGAAAAGAAAGTCTAGCACCAACAAGCCCACACAGTGGAGGCAATCAGTCTTCAGTGGACTGGAGCCACTCCATTACTTTCTCTTCCTCCACTCTCCTATTGGTACCTTCCATTTCAGGAATTCATTTAGAAAACCCAAACAAGTGTATTCTATCCTTTTTAAGGGTAAGTTGGCTGCAGCCCTGCATATCTCATGGGCTGATCTGAAAGCATAGTCTAGAGACCACAAAATGTCTCATCGTCTTGATCTGACACTGAAACAACTTCCCAACATCAAAGAGTTTGCAAAGGACATTAAAGAACGTGAAGCGCAGCATGGTAAATTCCCTCCAGCTTCGCTGGGGTCTGTGCCGCTGGCTTTAAGGTGGGAGGTATCCTGAGAAGATGAGAAGCAACAGAAAAAAATCAGTGATTAAACCTGATAAGTGGCTGGCCCAGCAGTTAAGAAAACATTAATGAACTATAGAATCAACCAGATCAGATCACTGGACATGAAAACACCACTGCTTCATCTGGTCTGATGTCCTGTCTCCAGTGCAGTGGATAGTAGCTGATGCTTCCGAAGAAGGTAGAAACCCCACCTAATTTTCTATGGAATAACTTATAGGGGGAGAAATTCCTTCCTGATACCTGCCAATATTGACCTATTCCCTCCACTCTGGGATTTGATTAGAATACGCAACTACAGCTGTTATTATTGAACATGAAATTATCCAGCCCCATTTATAAATTCAGCTATGCTACAGTATTTGGGTAAAATGCTCAGCCCACCTTCTTTGGCAGGTTCCCATTCACATCAGCGGGAGTCTAGTTTCACTAAAGGTTCCAGGGTTTGGCCCTTTGATTCTATGATTTCCTGTGGCAGTGAGTTCCTCAGGCTGACTGCATGTTCATGAAGAAGTATTTCCCTTGATTTGTTGTAAATTTACCTGTAGCTAATTTCTTTCTCACATGCTCATTAAACTCCTTCCAGCTAGAGATGGGCCAATCCCAGACTGGAGTGTGGAAGTAAAGAGGGAGTTGAGGTATTTTAGAGATGAGCTGAAACTAAAACCTTGAAACTAAAACCAACTATGAATGGGAGTTCCATTTGTGTAATTGAGAGCAGAGTGTGGCTTTAATTTCAGCAGCATGGCTCTGGAAGAGTTAAACAAAGGATTGTATTAATTGACACTATATCCGGCCCATTTATTTTATCCAGTAGGAACGGTAAATTGACACTAAAATAAAACAATACCAAATGTTTACTATTCCTGTGGAGAATTAATAAACGGTGACATCTAAACAACTGAAAGAGGTCAGCCCATGTTATTAGAAATGGTGATTTTTCTTTCTTTATTGGGTTAGAGATATTCTGTATTTAAGGCTATTAAACTTTATGCTCGTTTCTTAGCTAAAGAGTGGACCCACTTGGATTTGGTCAGTGAGAGCTGGCCATAAGCAGTAAGTGAGGCCAAATGCAATGTAATGAGCTGTGTAGCAAAAACCTGGCACATCTGTGGAAATCTCCCTCAAATGGCCTTATATTGTTTGAGATCGACTGCTTATCAAATTAGTCCCAAATAGCCTTAACAGGCAGCAGTTCTCATCCCTGCAGTTTGGATTTAGGTGCCTATCTCTGAGAGGGGCGGGACTTAGCACATACCCCTCTCATTGGCGTCTCCCATTGGCTAGCTTAGGCAGCTCCCCACCTAGTCTGCTGGCTTTTGTGGATCCCATTCTTCGGCACCTCTGTCTGCCCATGCATTGTATAGGGAGCTTAGGCACCTTACTTGGCCTTGTGGGTCGTAATGCTGTTCCTGTGATTTTCTAGGTGCCTTGATCCCACCAGGGAGATATTAAATTTGGGAGAGGTCTAAAATAAAAATACTTACAGAGTGTTAAGAAGGAGAAGATAATTATGCAGAAACATCATATTTGTTAAAGGACTTGCACTGATGTTACCCAGCCACAAGAGGGAGCTGTGTCCTGTTTAATGAGCTGTCAACCCACTTTTCAATGGGATTTACTTGATCTGTAAAATGACCTTCTCTAAAGCGCTGTCTAAATTAATAAATGTAATGTTAATAAATTTCTTATCCAAATCATTTGCAGCAGTATCTGAATTACAGCCCTATGATCTGCAGACATTTAAAACCTAGACAGCAAGAGAGAAATAAGCCCTCTATTGTGCTTAAATAGAACTAGGCTCTTTTCTAGACAGTGTTGAAGTCAGCCTTCTGGATTGTTCCATTTCCCAATCAACTGCAGATTATATTACAGTATATTCTGGTTTTAAGGCAATTATGCTTAAATATACTTGTCTTTTAGTTTTAATTTTCCCTCTGAAAGCTTCAGCAGTCATCTTCTATCAACAAATCCATTCCAGAATGTTTTCAGTAGCAACTGTCACTAATATCCTCTTCAACCAACGCTGAAGTTGAGAGCTATAATGCGCTCTCTAGCCCAGCTAGTGGCATTTTCCAGGAGCTGAAGACGTGTCAAACAAAATATCCTGCTTTTTGGTGTCTTTAAGATGAAAAGGGCCATTGCAGATTTCAGACCTGATTCTCATCTCACTTATATTCATGTAAACCAGGAGTATCTCCAGTACAGTCAGCAGAGTCAGTCATACTGGGAGTGTCTATCTTTATGTTCTAGCTCAGGGATCGGCAACCTTTGGCACATGGTTCACCGCTCCAGGCCAATGGGGGCTGCGGGAAGCGGCGCGGGCTGAGGGAGGTGCTGGCCGCCTCTTCCCGCAGCCCCCATTGGCCTAGGACGGCGAACCGCGGCCAGTGGGAGCCGCGATTGGCCGAACCTGCGGACACGGCAGGTAAACAAACTGGCCTGGCCCACCAGGGGGCTTACCCTGGCGAGCCGCGTGCCAGAGGTTGCTGATCCCTGTTCTAGCTCAACCAGGAGTTAAGACCTTGATGCAAATTTTACTGGATGAAATTGTTTGGCTTTTGTCATACACAGGGTTGGAGTTAATGATCATAATAGTTTCTTCTGACTGTCACAGGAGGGTCAGGCCCATAAAATAAGATTATTCTCTGATTTGTAGCAATATTTGTAGTAATTAAGGGCCCGCTCTCGCAAACTCTTATTCATGCAAGTAACCCTTACTTATGATAATAGTTTCATTGACATCAATATGGGAGTAAACACTGCACAAGTGACAAACAGGATCATTTAGGGCCTGATCCAAAGTCCGGTGATGTCATTGGATGCCTTTCCATTGCTTTGGATTAGGCCATTTAACCGCTTTACTCATCTCTGAAAAACAGCTGCTTCTTGGATATTTTACATCATAGCCGTATTTTGGTGGGCTGGGTATAATAAATATATTGATTGCTTCTGTGCAGAGGTTTTGTGCTCATCACCTGAGAGAAGAATGAGACTGTTACAATCTTGATGGCTACTCACATGTCTCTGCTTATTATTTTTGAAATGATGTTTTTATTAATCTTTTTGGAAGGCCCTATTCTCATTGTGCATGAATGTGCATAGGACTTACGCCTTTAGGACTGCTTCTGAGCTCTACTCCAAGTTCCCTTTCTGCTGACTCTGATGTTATCATCCGTAGCAGGAGAAATGCAGGCCTTTGAATTGAGAAGTTGGCAAGTAAGTGAAGGAGGCAATTATTTTCAAATACATTTTGTTTTATATTTATCCTATTAAAGTGTAAACATTTCGATTTATGTTTCTGATTTGATATAAAAATGTTTGTGGTTTATCTATTATAAACCTTGCTGTTCTTTTTTGACTTTTCTAAAATGCACCTTTAAAAAACGGTTTCGTTACACATGCATATTCTCTGTCTGTCACTTAACTGAATCCGCCTCATCTCATTCACGCATGCAGAACCTAGCTGTATGTGGATTCATGGGAATGGCATGCAGGACACAGCTGGGCATGNCTCATTGTGCATGAATGTGCATAGGACTTACGCCTTTAGGACTGCTTCTGAGCTCTACTCCAAGTTCCCTTTCTGCTGACTCTGATGTTATCATCCGTAGCAGGAGAAATGCAGGCCTTTGAATTGAGAAGTTGGCAAGTAAGTGAAGGAGGCAATTATTTTCAAATACATTTTGTTTTATATTTATCCTATTAAAGTGTAAACATTTCGATTTATGTTTCTGATTTGATATAAAAATGTTTGTGGTTTATCTATTATAAACCTTGCTGTTCTTTTTTTACTTTTCTAAAATGCACCTTTAAAAAACGGTTTCATTACACATGCATATTCTCTGTCTATCACTTAACTGAATCCGCCTCATCTCATTCACGCATGCAGAACCTAGCTGCATGTGGATTCATGGGAATGTCATGCAGGACACAGCTGGGCATGCAAATCAGAAAGCTGAAAATCAGGCCCTAAGTGACTTGCCAAAGATCACGCATAGAGGCAGTCCCAGAGTGGAAGCCAAGCCTCTTGACTCACAAGCCCATAAATTAAGTGCTTATATTATAAGAATCTAGTATGAAAAATAATAGAGGAGAGCAACAAACAAAGCATGCAAAGAAACAAAATTGAGCCCTGCTAGTTCAGATTTCTTTAGTGCCTTACTGCTCTGAGTATTTATGACATTATATAACTTCTGGAATTCTCAAACAATGTTGGTGAGAGAATTTTTCCCCTAACTCTTATTAGTACAGAGCCCGGTTCTGCAACTGTTACTTATGTTGATTAGGCCTATTTTCTTCAGCAGCAGCAGAATAGGGCCCATAGCATTCTGCCGTGAGAATATAGCAGATCCACTGTTACAGTGGAACAGGCCAAACCACTCAACTAACCCAAATTTAGGTTTTGTTTAAAAGAAAAATTAAAATAACAAAACTTATTATAAACGTAGCTATAATTTTTCAAAGTACGTGTGAAATTAGTGTTCTGTTGGGATGTAAATATGCCCCTGAAGTGTTCAGTACCCAGTTCCCTCAGCATTATAGTAGTTCATGAGAACCAGAAAGTAAAACTGACTAGAATTGGTTGGAGATTCTCCAGCTGAACCCTCTTCTGTTGGAGAACACAGATTCATCAAAATGGGACAAATGTTTCATGGAGATGGTTCAGTTTTGACAAACTTGCGACTGGTTTCCTGCCAGCTCTCACACCCAGGTCCTCAGCTCACCATGAGGACTGCCCTGTGGGTCCTCAGGGATTCTAGGGTCCACAGCTCCATTCCCTTTCATGGAGAATTTTGGGGGTTTGTTCCAAATTTCAAAATACCGAAATCCTCTGGGAAATGGACTTACCTTGCTCTGCACAGCACTATGGGTAAAGCTAGTGACCATTTTTTGGTGTAGAAAGTTTTCTGCAAAAAAATATGATTTTTTGCAAAACCAGCATTTTTCATGGGGAAATGTCTGATGAAAAATTTCAGTTTCCTGCGGGAAATTTCAAAATAAAAATCTTCATCTCAAATCAATTTTTTGGAAAAGGAACTCATTTTTTTACCTTAAAATGTTGATTTTCCCCCCCGTTTTTTAAAAATTGAAATGACATTTTAATCCAAATGTCAATTTAGAAACAAAAATCTTAGTTCAAAACTGCTAGCAGGGAAAATCCAATTTTTTCAACCGGAACAATTTGAACAAAGAGTTTTCATTTGATATTTTGCACAGGAAGAATGTCTGTTGTCCAACTAGCTCTAGCTTTCAGATTGATCCTGTAACATCCAGGTACATGTGATTCCCATTGAGTTCAAGAGTTGTTCCATGTGACTAAAATTGGTCCTTATGCAGTGCTTTGCTTTACTCACATGATTAGTCCCAGTGAATTCATGAGCAGATGGATGAGCAGATGAGCAGATGGATGAGTGGATGAGCAGATGAGCAGATGTATGAGCGGATGAGCAGATGGATGAGCAGATGGATGAGCAGATGAGCAGATGGATGCCCATGCATAAGAGCCGGTGCAACTTGGGTCTGGCAGGGGATAATTTGGTGGTCTAAATGTTCTAGGCTTCCTGGAATCAAAGGTTCAACCTAACTTTGCTGCAGAGAGTCATGTGCTGTCCTATGCCTATTGGCTGCTGCAATCCAGCAGTCATGTGGCCAAGACCTTCAAAAGTGAACACCGAGTTAGGGTCCCCAGTTCTTTATCTGCCCAGCTGGAGACACTGCACCCCAAACCTGAAGCACCCTAAGTCAATATCTGATCTTAAAAATATGGCTGTGTTATTCAACCCAGACCTGCCACCGTGTCTAGTGCTTACTATTTCACGTAGTTCCACTCGTGTCAATGGGTTTGTTCAGGTAGAAAGCTCTCCCCTTCGTATGTTCTGTCCCTTTCCCACAGCCCATGTCTGTCTTGTCTGTTTAGATTGTAAGATCTTTGATGCAGGGACCATCTATTACTCTGTGTGTGAGTACATCCCCTTCTTGATTGGCATCTAAGCACTGTCATAATAAACATGATGAATAACAATAAATAGACAGCATAGTAGTAAGTATTTGCAAGATAAGTTCAATATTTTGTGATGTCGTTTGAGATGAAAACAAATAAGTTTATTGAATTTTACCTTTAAAAATACACTCAAGTAACTTCCAAAGCAATTGCTACAAGTCAAGTGTAAACATTCTTTAAACCCTCATAAACAGCCATCAATGTTATTTCGGGGTGTGGGGGGGGAAGATAAATAAGTAAATGAATAAAACCCACAATGATGGAAGAGAAGCAACTTTCTGGCTTCTGACCAGCTGAAAAAGTGGTTGCCGTTCTGCACACAGAGGGGGGGGAAAGCCCAGTAAACAAGACAAAACAGATCTAATTGGAAGCAGGTCACACCATTAATGGGTGGAAGGTAAAAGGAAAGAATGGGACAGTTGGAGAGAAGACTACAACTGAAAAACCAAACAAAACCCAAAGGGAATTGAATTAAAAACAACAGTCTGCTTACAAAAGTAAACAAAGGGGAAGGGGAAGGGGAGAGGAGGCAAAGGGGAACCAGATGCAAAGCTAGACAATGCATGAGAGAAAGAGAAGGAGAGAGATGAAAGCCAAATAGAACAAGAGGGAAACAGAGTAAAAGAGAGAACTCCTTGGCCCCAGTCCCTCCAATGAGCTCCATGCATCAGGGCCTTGCACCTTCACAGAGCCCCAGAGATGTTATGGGGGCTCCTAGTCTTGATTTTTCATGAACAAGTTTGGCACGGCACCACTGTTTTTTGACGGGTTTACTTGAAAGGTCTTTTTCCTGCTTTTGTCTGTTCTCTTTCTACATGGTAATAGATGTGAGGTTGAGAAGACAGGGGAGTAGGGGATTTTACAAAACATATTCAGGTCCTATTTCCGAAATCGATGTGTTTAAGTTTTGCTACAAACTCTACTGGTGCACCGAGTGAGTGCCTGAGCCCACGAGGTGTGAGCATCCGCAGTTCCCACAGCAAGTGCTCAGCACCGCTTAGAATTGGGCCCTGAGTCTTCCTGTATGGTTGAAGCCAGTGAGTCCTCAGGTCCAAAGGGCCCTGCTCTGCAGGCTCAGTTTGGGCAGCATGCTTGGAAATCTGCCCGTTATAGATGTTTTAAAAAAACAACAGCTTCTTGGAAGCTGACAAAAACAACTTCTTGGAAACTGACAATGACTCATAATCCAGAAAAGAGAGACAGATGGTTTTCTGATCACTTGCAGGAGACTTAGAACACAGTAGTTTACACTCTGAGAAAACAGGCAGCTTTTTTCCTTTTAAAATCTCTGGCTTGCAGCTTAGCTGTCTTGACAGCGTTAGGGCTTTTTCTGCAAATGTTTACATGTGACTACTTTACTCACAGGCAGAGCTCTCAAGTGTATGGGATTTTGGGGGATGTCCTGCCGTTCAGCTGAATCAGGCTGCCTGCTTCACTGCACCCTCAAGTCTGGTGCTGTTGAGAAAGAGATTCCCTGTTCAAATAATCTATCGCTCGGGGGGAAAGGCACTGAACTGGGAGCCAGGAGACTGAGACAAGTATCACCTCTTCCACAGACTGCTATTAATATTGCTGTATCCTTTACAAACCTTATTACTGAGCAAGGCCTCATCTGACCACAGAAAACACTCCTGTACCATCCCTACCATTTTACAGATAAAAGGTAATTAAGAGGTTTTACAAGGTCACTTTGAGTAGAGCTGTGAATAGAACCCATGTCTTAGTCACCCTACCTTTCGGAAGGCATATGCCATATTTATATTCTTGGTTACACCGTCTCTAACGAGCCCTTCTCTAACCACTAGATCATTCTCCCAGAAACAAGCATCAAAACTAGGTGTAGTGAGTCTCAACATTCTACTGCTGTCTAGCAAATAGTTGCGTAACCCACAATCAACGTGTATGTGTATGGTGTAACGCCCGCAACACCACCGCCACAGTTTCCTGCCAATGGGAGCTGCGGAGTGGGTGCTGGGGGTGGGGGCAGTGCGCGGAGCCGCCTGCCTCCCCCCCCCCCGGGGTCCCAGGGACATGCCAGCTGCGTTTGGGAGCAGTGCGGGGCAGCCTGCCTTAGCCCCGCTGCGCCGCCAGATTTTCAATGCCTAAAATCTCCCGGGAGATAGGGCCTGATTCCAGGAGACTCCCAGCGAAACTGGGAGAGTTGGCAACCCTACAAGCTGCGTGTATGATAACTGTTCAGGGGGAAAGAGGAGGATTTATAGGGTCAGCTTCTGATCTCATTTAGGCCTTGATCTATCAAAGCCCTTAAGCACATGTGTAACTTTAAGAACAACAGTAGTCCCATTGACTGGTTGGGCTACTCAGGTGCCTAAAGTTATTCATGAGATTAAGTAACTTGCTGAATCAGGACCTTAATTGGCAAAGGCAGGGGAGTTACACTGGAGAAAGCAAGATAAGAATCAGGTACAGAGTCATCAAAGTTGTCAATCTGGAACCTATCAGCAGCAGTGAATTTACATGGAGTCTGATCTTGGTCTGCAGTATTGTTGGGAATTTTGTCATTGTCTGTCTGGACCTGGGGCTCTGGTTCATTTTTTTTTTTAAAGAGAACTTTCCCACAGTTCGGAAGCATTTAGATCTGGCATATAGGTGTAAGCATATTAACAAATTAGGGATAGACATGAAGTTAAGACCCCGATCTGAATTTGCCCAATGTTCAGGGAGCATCCAGATCTGTGTTTTTTTGGTTTGGATCCATCTTTGGTTTAAAGGGAGGAAGAACAGTTTGGGCCTTGCTGATAAAAGGAGTAGTGATCAAAACATTTTATCCCAGCAACATGTTAAATTTACAGATATCATATGGCCGTGAAGTATTGTAAATGGTGCAGTGAGTAAGCTAAAAGGGACCATAGGAAATCTGTACCAGAAGTTAATTTTTGCCAGTTCCTTTTGGGCTCAGCATCCTGCCTGGCTTAGCTCTTCTGCAGTATGGCTCATTTTCACATAGACCTGTTTGAGAATCATTAAAAATATACAGCCGTGGGGAGTCTCTTGACTGGTATCTTGCAGCTTTGCATAATTCTACTGGAAAAACAGGTGACCAGAATTATGAGGCCAACTTATGAGTGTCTGCCCATAATTGGAACTGTGTGGCGCAAGGTGACATGCTGTAGCCATTGATCCCAAGTTCAAATCATGCCCTTGGCAGCTTTCTGACAATATATATGGGGCACATTTGTTGCTCTTTGTTTGCATTCTGCTCCTTTGAAGTCAAATCAGATGGATCTCATGGTCCTTCTGGCCTTTAAATCTGTGAATCTACTGAGGATGGAAGTCTTGCTTAGTGGGGGTGAGGAGCAGCCCAGAGAGGTTTCTATTCTAGATACAAAGCTCATCATGACATTATTCTTCTTCATTTGTTTATGGTAGTGTCTACATTGCACTATATACTTTCCAGATATTCAAGAAGGGATGGTCTCTGCCCTAAGGAGCTCACAATCTAATGCCACATAGAGGCTAGGTGAACAGGACCAATGTATAGAAGGTTTTTTTTTTAAATAAAGGTCCACTCGAGTCACTGTATGCAACACAGGAGTGGGTTTTTGAGAGATTTCAATGTGGATGGATTGGAGCACATGAATGAGCTAAGGAAGGTGGTATCATGTGGAGGCGACGATGTGGAAGAAGACAGAGATGTGATTGTGTGAGATGCTGATGGATATGTTTGGGAATGATGGCAGGATGGAGGGGATGGAGAAACATGAAGCTTGGCAAGGGAGGATAAGGAGGGAGGTGCTGATGAGGAGCTTAAATCTGGTGGGATAGCAGACTGGGAGCCCAGGGAGGGATTCAAAGATCAAATCAATGGGCAAGGAAGGTGAGTTTAGTGGCTTCATTTTATATGGACTGAAGGGAGGCAAAGTGTGTGTTTGGAAGACCAGGGGGGTGATGGCAGGATATAATGGGGCCCAGAACAAGGACTGGGAGACAGGCCAGTCCTCGCTTACAGACAGCCCCCCAACCTGAAGCAAATACTCACCAGCAACTACACACCACACCACAAAAGCACTAATCCAGGAACCCAACCCTGCAACAAACCCCGTTGCCAACTCTGTCCACATATCTATTCAAGGGACACCATCATAGGACCTAACCGCATCAGCCACGCCATCAGACGCTCGTTCACCTGCACATCTACCAACGTGATATGTGCCAGCAATGCCCCTCTGTACATTGGCCAAACCGGACAGTCTCTATGCAAAAGAATAAATGGACACAAATCTGACATCAGGAATTATAACATTCAAAAACCAGTCGGAGAGCACTTCAACCTCCCTGGTCACTCAATAACTGACTTAAAAGTGGCAATTCTTCAACAAAAAACCTTCAAAAACAGACTCCAACGTGAAACTGCAAAACTGGAATTAATTTGCAAATTGGACACCATTAAAATAGGCTTGAATAAAGACTGGGAGTGGATGGGTCATTACACAAAGTAAAACCTATTTCCCCATGCTATTTTTTCCCCCTACTGTTACTCAGACCTTCCGGTCAACTGTTGGAAATGGGCCCTCCTGATTATCACTACAAACGTTTTTTTTCTCCTGCTGATAATAGCCCACCTTAACTGATTACTTTCGTTATAGTTAGTATGGCAACACCCATCATGTCCTCTGTGTACATATATCTTCCTACTGTATTTTCCACTGCATGCATCCGATGAAGTGGGTTTTAGCCCACGAAAGCTTATGCTCAAATAAATTAGTTAGTCTCTAAGGTGCCACAAGTACTCCTCGTTCTTTTCACTGCAGTGACTGTCACTTGAACAGTAAAGTTAGGGATGGGTGAATGGTTCAGAAATAAATATTGCCAGCCCCATCTCTGAGCCTTTGGATACATTTCGTTCCTGGTTTCCATCCAAGACCGGAACTGGCAATGCTCACGTGCGAGGGGAGAAGCTGTTCTTTTTATATTTCCAGCCAGGAAATGATGCAGGAAGTTCTCTGTTCAATGAAGGTAATGTGATCTAGTGCTTAGAGCGGGAGATGTGCACCTTAGCCCTAACTCTGCAACTGCATCAGCATCTGACCTTGGGCACGCTTGTGTCTGTGTCTGTTTCCTAATCCATAAAATGGGCATAACAATGTTAACCAATCTTGGTGAGGTGCATTGGGATCCTCGGATGAAAGTACTTAAGTAACCATAAAAGCAGACCATAAACTGGGTCTCCCTGGGTAATCGGTGCAATCTTCACACCATTAATGCCCATAGTGATCCTGGGGGTAAACTGTCCTTTATTCATTAAGGTAAATAGAGCTGAGTTCCAAAAGAACCTAACGTCGGGGACCTTTCTGGCTCACTCTGTGTTTGTTTGTAAACCTGCCATGGTGGTCAACCAGCCTTGGAGTGCCATGGGAAAATACCCCTTTCTGTTTATAAATTCTGGGCACTGGTGAGGGGGCAAATAATAAGCATAAAGGTCCCATCAGTTGCCCCAATACAGTTTGGGGATCTCATGCATGCAACGCCATCAATTTTTTGAGCACTGCCAAGCTTTATAACATGGTATACCCCTTACGCATGGCATCACACACCTGCATGACAATGACCCCAATGGTTGATCTCCCTGTGCTGAATTATGGGAGTGGCCAGCTACCAGATGGCAGTGGCGATCTGCTTCTCAGTGGCTACGGGCAACACGTTGGTACCCTGCTGCTGCGACTGCTGCAGCTCCGAGCAGGGCCAGCGCAACCCATTAGGTGACCTAGGCGGTCGCCTAGGGTGCGATAATTTGAGGGGCACCGGCGCCCCGGCCGGCCATAGAAATTTGGGGGCGGGACCTTCCGCCGCCGCTGTTGGGGGCGGGATTTGGGGGGCGGGACCTTCCGCCGCCTAGGGCGCCGGAAATGCTGGCACCGCTACTGGCTCCGACGCCAGTTCAGCACGTATGTCACCAAGAGTCGCCTTCGCCATCCTGAAATTCTCTCCCCACCGCTGGTCATCCTAAGTCTGCAGAGCAGTCCTTTCCCACCAATTAGCCTTTGTTTCCCAAGCCCACAAAGGGCACTGCACAGCGTGAAGCTGCTCCAGGAACAGCTCCTGTAGTAACAGTGGCTCGGGGTCATCCTCTCCTTCCTCCTCCTGGTCCCGCTTCCTCCACCACTGCTGAAGCAGCTGTTGCTGCTGGCACATCATTGGCTTGGTGCTGCGGGTGGGCGAAGTCCAAAACCCAGGCCACCCAGCTTTGAGAGCTGAAATACAACCCGAGCAGCCTCTGCCTCTTCGTGGTTGTCAGCAGAGCGGCACGGAGCATTGCTGGGGCTATGCTGGCCGACAGCAAGTCGACAATGGCGCTGGCCCACCCAGCAAGGAAGTGTAGGGCAGAGACAGCGGAATCGTGATGTTGCTATGACACTTAGTGTAAAGTTTGCAGACTGAAATGGATCCCACATGGGGAAGTACCTCAAGCTCCCCAGGCAGGCAGCAGGCTGGAAGTGACTCTAGCCTGAGGAGCCCTGCTTCCCTGTCCAGGAAACAAAGCATCTTTTGTGCTTCCTTCCAATAAGAACAGGGGTCTGAAATAAATCTTCCAGTGACCGAGCCAGTCCCCTCTTTTATTACAGACAGCTGGAGTGCCACCAAAAATGGTCACTAATGTTAGTACAACAGACTCATTCCTTTTTTTTTAATTTGCTTCTCCAATGGCACCCTGGGTTTCATTGCGTCTTTATTTTCCTTCTAGCATCCAGAGACCCAAGTAATGGCCCCTCTCTTCCCCCCTCCAATGCTTTATTAAAGGAGGCTGGGGTTGTAGCCAATTGTCATTAACCGGCCACGCATGTGAGCGTAGGGAATAACAAGACAATTTAGTCAATTCAGCTGGTTAGAAACCAGACTGAGTTTATTGTACTTTGGGGCAGAACAAGCAACCAGGCAGGGTTAAATACTTTCCATTTGAGATTAAGGGGGAGCAATTTCAAAGGCACAAATGAAATTAGGTGCCTAATTCCCATTGAAAGTTAATGAGAGTTGGATGCCTAACAACTGCCACCTAATGCCTTTGAACATCTAAAGTCCCTCCCTACAGTCAACCCAGACCAGTAGCTGATCCTAGATACCCAGGGCAGTTCTTTTGTTTTATTATTACTTATATTACAGTCTACTCCAACCAAGATCAGGGTCCAGTTCTGGTGCACATTGTAAGATAGTCTCTGCCCCGAGAAGCTTACAATCTCCATAGAAAAGGAAGTATTATCATCCCTATTTTACAGGCAGGAGATAGGAAAATTAAGTGATTTGCTCAAGGTTACATAGCATCTCTCTGACTGAGCCTGCATCTTTTTAACTCTTTGGCCCCTGCCTTTACCACTAGTCCATCTTGCCTCTCTCAAGCTGTCGTAATAATACTCCTATGAACCATGGTATCTGAAGGCCATCACATGCTAATGGCAGTTGGCGCTCTTCTAGCACCTTTCATTGGAGGATCTCAAAGAATTTCACAACTACCAGGAGTCACATCCTGTAAGATGCGGAGCAAAGCTCCAAACAGACCCCAGCTCTGACTGACATCAGTGGCAGTTGGGGCAAGGAGCGGGGGGAGCTCAGGATCTGGCCTGTAGTTAAATAAGCATAGCGGCTTCGCTTGTGAGACAGGAAGTAACCCCAGTTTACAGATGGGAAAACTGAGGCCCAGAGCAGTCAAAGGCCAACATCTGCAAAGGTAGATGCCTGAAGTTAAGCACCAAAATCAATATTTAGAACTAGTGGCCTGATTTTTAGAGGTCATGAGCACCTACGAATCTCATCACAGTCGGTATGAAATCAGGATGCTTCCTTATAGATCTAGGTGCCTAGCATGAGGCTGCTATGTTTGACAGTGTTGACCTAAGTGATCTTCCCAAGGCTATGCAGTGAGTCAGTGGTAGAGCCTGGAACAGGACGCATAGCTCTTTGCTCTCACCATTAAACCACGCTCCCTCCCTCTTCTAGTTCTGTGCCCGTCCTGTAATGTGCAGAAGCTGCTGCTGTGCAAGGGGGTTTGTTTCCTATCCTGAACCACAGCCTCTGCGAGCGTTAAGTAGCTGGGTTTGACAATGCCTGGCAAAAGCAGTTGCTGTGCAGGGACTGCTGCTGCCTCTTCCCCCGGAGTGGGGAGCGGGGGGGCTGAAAGGAAAAACAGGAGGAAAGTGCCTGAGCAATTTCACAGCAAGGGCAGCGTCTGAAGTTGCTTGGGTTCGTGGTCTGCACTCTGGGGTTTGTCTGTGGGAAGCCTGCAGGGGTGTTGCAACCTGCCACTGCCAATAAACATCACCACAAGAGCAGTGGAGCTCGGGCCCAGGGATATGAAAGGGAAGAGAGGAAAATTAGAGGCAAAATATGAAGTTAATAAAAATACTTTATCCAATCAGGCTCCAAAGGGAGCGCAGCCATCGACTGGGAGCAGCAGCCGGGTGCTCGGATTTTTCACTCCAGTTAATTACCTAATGGTTTGCAGAGCCCCTTCAGCTTTATGACTTGCACATTTATTCCTCCCCTTTGCAGCTGTGCTGCCTTGGCTCCAGCAGTGCTCTCTGGTGGGGGCACATCTCTGTCGAAACCTCACGGCTGTAAGCACAGAGACGGGCCCAAAATGAAACTCCAGGCCCAAACTCTCCTCGGACCTGACCTTTGGTTTAGGCCCATCTGTGTGTGAATTATAAATCTTAACAAGTTTATAGTCTAGACTGTTAACAATGAATGAAATCTCCCCTTCCCGTTGGCCAGCAGCTTTGGCATTATCATCGGAGGCCTCTGCTATGCCACTGCAATAGTCACCGGCATTTTCTTTGAATCCATACGCCCAGGAGAAGTGGCTGGTGCTTTTATGGTGGTCAAATTGTGGCTAGGGCTAGTTTAAAGCACAAGCAACTCTTGTGATTGCTTGGTAGGGTGACCAGATGTCCCGATTTTATAGGGACAGTCCCGATTTTTGTAGCTTTTTCTTACATAGGCACCTTTTACCCCCCACCCCCTGTCCTGATTTTTTACACTTGCTGTCTGGTCAACCTATTGCTTGGCCCAGTCCTGTGCTTCATCTGCCCTGCAGACCTGCTCCTGTTGGGGGACATTCTCTGAGTCCCCCTTCCCCATGGGACTGCAGGGGAAGCAACTTCTGCTGAAACTCATCCCTCTCTGGCAGCTGCACTAAAGGTGCAAGTCATTCATAACTCTTTTCCCCTCCAGCTGTTTGGGGCCCTGTTCTTGACTGGAGCCCTGCAGATTTTTTAGACCCCTTCTGAAAATGCAGCCCTTTCCCTCAGCTCCTCCTCCCCGGTGCTGAGCTCACAATACCAGCTGGAAGGGTAAGGTGCCGCTTAGTGTGAATGCTTCAATGGAAGGACTTTGTTGAAGGGAAGTAGTGTGCAGAAAGGGCTGTTTGGGTCTGTCCTACTTCTCATTTCATTTAAAAAAAATTCAGATGGAGTCAGATGGGTCAGAAATTCAGATGGAGTCACATTAAACACACAGCCTGCAGCGATCCATCCACCTAGTTGAGATTAATGCTATGAACGCAGCCACAAGAATTCACACGCAGCCATATACAGAGCAGCTGGTGAGAGAGACGTTGTTACTCCAAGTTAACGACAATGGCACGGCTGCTTTAGCACAAGTGGGAGAGGGGAAAGTTGTGCCTTTATCATGCTCTGAGAAACAGTGTAGAGTTCATAATGTTGACAAAGGCACATGGGTTTGTTACTTGCTGCTACAGTACTGAACATACATCTGCCCCGTTCAGCCAGTCGTGATCACTCACAGCTCGTTCGAACAACAAGAAATCATTCTATCAATTTATTTTAGGGTGCCCGTCATCATAGTATCTGAGCATTTGGTTAATGGGTCACTCAGGCAGTCAAATCTTAACGGCACAGTAGTAATGTATTAGAATGAATACCTAGAACACTCCCAGGAGCACCCCTATCAGAACCTAGGGGAATACATCCTGACTCTGTTGCTGGACCTCTTTTTTGTCAATTACTCTTCCTGCAGGGCATGTGAGCTTGTCCATTTAGGGACGCGTCTGATGGCTTTTTCAGGGGTTCCTAGCTCTTAGCCCTTTCGACTGTATTAAAGAGCTCAGCAGCAATAATTGAGATGCAGGGATAGAGGCTGACCACCTGGGAGGAGCTGATGGCTCAGACTGCAGCTGAAGATCATTCACCCCATCTGGTCATTAATCCCCAGGAAATCATAGAAGATTACGGTTGGAAGAGACCTCAGGAGGTCATCTAGTCCAATCCCCTGCTCAAAGCGGGACCAATGCACCGTGCCAAGGTCATTATGGATATTACAAACTGAAAAATGGCAAAAGGAGGGGTGCAGGGGGGAAAGGGTTGATTTTCTTAAATGGGTGATGCCATTACAGTTGGTGCATCTCCTCCGCACCTTAGTAGCTAGGTGTTGTTATAGCGTAAGTGGGAGATTTTCAAAGGCACAAAGGGAAGGTAGGTGCCCAAATCCCATTGACATTAAATCTGCATTGAGCACCTAACTCCTGTCTGTGGCTATTGAAAAATATCCCCCTGAAGCTATAAAGCGCCTAAGCCCAAAAAAGCACTAGGAAACCCCCCCAAAAGGGAAGAGAGCCCCCAGCCTGGAATCTATTGCAAGTTCATCCAATTGCGCGAAATGCTGTGATTTCAATGGATCGGCGTTCTGAAGGAGAGACATTCAATCGGAGAATTTCTCACCGGCTCTAATAATAACCCTTCCTTTCCCCCACCCTTTTTCTTTTGGACTTTTTACGTTGTAAGTTATTCTGTGCAGGCGCCATCTTTACTGTGTGTCTGTACAATGGGCCACCGTCTTAGTTGACACCACTAGGTGCTACCATAATACAAATAATAAATAATGATAATAATTCCTTTCGTGAGTACCTGTGAGACAGGATACAGATTTCAGAAACAAATTGGGTTTAATCTTAACCGTTGGCTAAATTTGTGCCTCCCCGACTTGCTGCCTTTAAGTAGCACTCATGACTACTTATGGAGTAAGGTAGTAAAAGGGACAGAATCAGGTCCTAGACGAGATTTACATTCAGAGGCCTGCAATGAGATTGAATTCAGATTTAACTCCAAAAGCTTTGACTTTAGTGGAGTGACACCAATTTACACCAGTGGAGGATCTGGCCCATGAGTCCAAACTTCAAACCAGAGCCGGCAGTGGAATGATACACTGAGTGCAGAGTTTAGCTTTTTTATGAGCTCGTCATGTGCAAGGATTTCTCTAGACACGGAAGATTTGTGGGCGCCAAACATCTCCAAATCACTGAACGCGGATCGTCCATCTGCCATGCGGTGTACACTTACATATATTCCACAGTGCTGGCTGCCAATTCTTAACAGACAGATCAAACCAGCATAAAACTAGATTAGTATCTGAAGATCGGATGAAATTCCCTGAAGTTACCCCTTAAAAGTTTCAGGTGGGGGATAAAGAAAAACTTGTAACTCTAAACCTTCTGATGTCCAAATTGTTATGTTGCATAGGAAATCTCCTTCTTTCTTACAGCCCCTGGTGGACTTTCACTGATGAGTGAATGGGCCATCTGTTTAATTTCATGATTAACATATGTGTTGTACAGTTACAAACATTTCTTGGAGCTGACCGGGTGCCCGTATCTTAAGTGTAGCTGATTTCAGTCCAAAAACCACAGCAGGGTGTGTAATTAATAAGGGCAATGTTGTGATATGATAAGTGCTGCAGTTTAGTGTGTGGTTGGGCCTATTGTTAACCTCAGAGTTGTTAATTTCAGAGTCACATTTTAAGCTGATTTACATGAGAGATAAGCAAATTTATCTGTATTTTAGTAATAATAATACTACTTAGCACTTATCCAGTTGCAGATATTAAAGTACTTTATAAACCATAATGAATTAAACCTCAAGTATACCCAGGCTACAAAAAGATAAAGTATTATATCCCCACTGTTAAAAACAAAATCCAGAGCAGCAGGGGAGATCAATCGCGTGCTGAAGTCTACTGACACAACCTGAAAACAACTGCTTACAGGTCACAATGGAGATTTCTCCTTTGGGACTCAACCACTTTGGGCTCAATCTTGCTCCTATTGATTCCCATGGCAAAACTTGCATTGACTTCAGTGGCAGCTGGGTAGGGCCCCCACTTTGAGCTTTGATTAAAAGCCGGCATGCAGAGAGGACAATCAGTAAATTAGGGGAGAATGGTTGGGTTCTCCCTGGTATGTTTCATTCTGTGCTGGTAGAATGTCCTCATTTCTTCATTATCTGGTACCACTGCTCTGTCATGCCCTAAAATGTGCCATTGAACTGGAGCTGTTTCCTTTTTTATCTCTGCACCAGGTGCAAAGAACTGTGTAGAAAGTGAGGGTTAAATGTCTCCATGCTAAGTCACTAAGGGCCTGAGCCAAAGCTCATAAAAATCAATTGAAAAATCAGATTTTTAAAGGTATTTAGGCTCCTAACTCCCTTCAATGATAGTTAGGCACTTTCCATTGATTTCAGTGAGCTTTGTATCAGGCCCTCAGAGAACAGTGAAATCAAAGGGAGTTAGGAGCCTACATTAATAATCTGAACTTGCATAGCCTTTTCCATCTGAAAGTGTCAAAGTGCTTGACAAACATTGACTAAAGCTCACCATCTGGTGCGATGGGATGCTAAAACTGTAGTATAAAGGTCAGCCACTAGGTGGTGCTGTGTGTAACAGCTCTTACCTGAGCTGCTAACAGACACACCTGGCAGTGCATTCAAGTATCTGAAAGAGAACACATCTCTTGTGTCTCTCTCCATGATGGAAGCTCTGTAGCCAGTCCAAACCTGGTGCAGAAGCCTGACCTGCTAGCAGCCGCCCTGCAACCTCCCATGTACAAGGAGCACATGACAGCAAGTAAGAGATCGATAGGGATTATTCCACCTAGCACTGAAATCCACCTGGCCCCTTCAGTTGACTTTGGATCAGGCCCCAAGGACAAAGGCCCCTATTTGCAATAGGATGACTCACATGCTTAAAGTCAACATACATGAGTACCTTGCTGAATCAAAGCCCAAATGCTGATCTCATTGAGGTCAATGGAAAAACACCTGCTGACATCAGTGGGACCGGGATTTGGCTGCCTTATTAAAAAAAACATCCCATCGCTGAAAGCAATTGGGTTCTATAGAAATGTAATGGAATTCTATAGAAACTATTCTAAGGTCCTGTAGAACTGACTAGCAAGTGAAAGGCTTTGTATAGGTTCCATAGATGGGCTATACCCTTCTGCCAATCTCTGTGGGAATTTTTCATGCATCTTCATCAGCAATTTAAAAAAAAAAATTCCAGGCGAGAACTTTTACTTCCTCTGAGCTTTTATCACTACTACACTTGGCTTCTAAGGGGAAGTTGTTTATTCTGTTTTATGTAATGCACAGAAGCCTAGGGGCCCCGATTTGTTCGGCATTGATCATACATGTAGTAAGAGACAAGCCTTGCCCCAAAGAGCTTACATTCAAAATAGACCAGTCAGAAGAAGGTGATGGGAAGGACTATCCCCATTTTCCAGATGAGGGAACTGAGCCAGCAAGAGATTAAGGGCCACATTTTCAAAAGTGCTCAGCTCCTGTTTAGGTACCAAAATAAGCCACCGTATTTTCAAGCTGAGTCCATTGGGTGGATGGTGGGTGCTGAGTTCTTTTGCCACTCTGGCCCCATGACTTGACTGAGGTCACCCGTGAAGCCAGGGGCAGAACCAGGAATTGAACAGAGAGCCCCTGTGTCCCAGTTTAGTGCCACCAGACCATCCTCTTTCCTCTGCTGCTGCCTCGTCTTTCTGTGGTGACTCTCGCTGCATCCCAAAATAAACTGAGCATTCAGCCAGCCCCACGGGCTCAGGGTGAGGCCAAACTTAGTGTATGCTGAGTTCACAAAGGCCTAGTTATTGCAGTGCTAGTCTGTAACACGACAGCTTACAATGGCATGACTGCCGGGTTTGGGACCATTACTATTGTATTATTGTAGGATACAGATTCAGGGAATAAAATTATATGCCAATCAGTATTATTGTCAGCTGAGATGCTTGTGGGCCTTCTGTACAAACCATTAATGTTTGTAAAGTGCTTTGCGAGCTGAAGTGGAAGGTGCTGCTGGCTTGCAAACTACTAACACCTCACTGAACTGGGCACCATGTAGGTCTTCGCAGGCCCCCAGAAGAGGGGAGTGCGCTTTGTCTCAGCAGCACGTGAGGGCCCTTGGTACACTAGGGAGAGCTCCATGACACGTGAGCTATGGACACACATCATAAGTGCTTGCAGACAGACAGAAAATAATCACTTGCAGGGAAAAAAAACAAACCCAGTTCATCGGAAACGCAAGCGTGCCAAGAAAACTCACAGCCAGGGCTTCATAGACACTTTCCTGGTGCCAGAGGATGATCTTTAAACATCTGCTACAGCTCCGCACAGGAAAGAATCATGAGCACATTAGCTTGCATGGTCAGACATCCTATCTCCGAGGGGAATGCGCTCATCAACTGACAGAGCTATCTGCAGGATGTAATCATCCGCGCCGCAGCCAGGTACTTGGCAAGCACTTTGGTGACGATGTTCTTGGCATCGCACCTGCCTTGTGTAATCAGTCAAGGGCAGGGATTTCCACATTGCTCTCTCGCTCGCTCGCTCGCTGCCAGGGGAAGGAGCCATGTGCTTGGAGCAAGAAGCACCCAGCGGTGAAGAGTGGAGGAGAGGGGAATTAAGGGTCTGTCGGGGTTGTGAAATCACTTGTAATAATCATACCTCGCTGTGCTCCACACCTGAGGAGCTCAACATCCTTTTATAGTTGTTAATTAATTACAACCTCAGAAACCCCTTTGAGAGAGAGAGAGAGAGAGAGAGAGAGCGCACACCGTTTAATTGACAAGAGAAACTGAGGCACAGAGGGACCAGGTGACTTGCCCAAGCATGACATCGTGGCCCCATTGAACTTAATGGGAGTTTTGCCATTGGCTTCAGTGGAGTCAGGATTTCACCCTAAGCCGGGTCAAGAGGGGATCCTTGGAGTCATGACCCCCACGGTCCTGCTCAGAGTGTTAGACCCAGCTCCACACACTACGGCCTCATGGAACAGAAGCAGCACCAGTCCCAGCACCTCTCACAGGGTGACAAGAAGCACAGCAACATAAAAGGGGAGTGCTCCACTTTCACGTGCGTGTCTGGGAATGGTGTCGTTCCTGGCGCTGTTATGCACTAGCTCCTGGGGTAATATGTCAGGCACTTCCAAGCCCAGCCATTCACATGCTAGCGCTTTAATCCAAACAGAAGCCTCACTCGTTAGTTGGGATCCTCATTCAGGCTCTTATTCCCTCCCTGCCAAATGTTAGTACCCTAAGGTGCCATGTGCCCTCTAAAAATGACTCGTTATACTAGTGAGGACCCAGTTGCAGGTGGGTAGGCAGGTCAGATCTGGATGTTTATCCAAACTTCTTGGGCCTGCAGAATGGTACTGGAAATCTCCCTGGAATAGCTGCCTTGCAAGGTTTCTGCTTCTTCCTGATTTCTGCTGGGCCAGAAATACTGCAACACGGAACATTTCTCACACTATTTCAGCACGTTTACTTCAGGGCCCAGCCAAAGCCCGTGGTGTGTGAGGGACTGAGAAGCTGGGAGCCCAAACTCAACTTTTGTAGTTCAGTGTCCCTGTCCACAGGTCCCCTTCTGCAAATTTCAACAATATTGCCAATGGATGCTAGATTTCATGCTATTTTTATGTTGTTTGGACAAGTGTGCATTGGGAGCCAGACAGAAAATACCACCCCATTTCATACCAGCGTTAGATAGGAACAACTATGGGTCATTACTGACTTGGCTTGGATTTGAACTGGTAGACTTGGAGTGAAATGAGCTGTGGTATTACCAATCCCCAGAGTCATCCAGTCTCTCTACTGGCTTATGGGGGTCAAGTTCGGAGCTGGCTTACACCTTGTGCAACATACCCAGGTGGCAGTCCCCTGAGAAATAACAGGAGGTCTGTCCACATTGTATTTTTAAACCCTTGGCAATGATTCCCAGAGCCTGAGTCTGTAGACACAGCACTCAGAGCAGCTGTGTAGCTGTTCGGGTTGGGGCTGGAGCTCAGGGGCTGAAGCCAGGAAACTAAGGGGGTAGGTTTCAGAGCCCGAGTTGCAGTGTCCACGCTGCTGTTTTTAGCTCCATGGCACAAGCCCTGCCAGCCCAAGGCTGTAGACCTGGGCTCTGAGCCTCGTGGCTGTGGTATTTTAAAAGCCAACGTCCTCATAGCCACAGAAAGAGAGAGAGAGAGTCAGGGCAGAATTTAGTCCTAAATTTTTATTAGCGCTCTAACTCGTTCTCTTTCCCGTTCTTCCGATCTCAGCCTGGCTAATGAAACTCTTGCTTTCCAAATGTGCATTAGTGCGTCATTTTGTATGTGGGGACCAAACAGACTGGGCCAAATCCAAATCCTGATTCCACTGAAGTCAGTGGCAAAACTCCCATTCACTTCAGCTGAACCAGGATTTGGTTCTTTGTTCTGAATGCAGTGCGTACTGGTATGTCACAGAGCTGATTGCCAGAAAGGATTCATACACCCATAAATCCAGGCCAATGAGTATTCGTATCTGCCACCAAGCATTTGTGATCAGTGTGTTAACAATATGAGCCTCAAAGCAGAATTTACCAGCTAATGCATTCCTTCAGCCATTCTTCTCTTGTTGATATGAGAAGTATTGGAGACACCAGTTTCCAGTGTTTCACTGGCAGCAAGAAGAAAAGAGTGGACTCCAGAAGCACAACATTTGAAGTTTAAACTCAAACAGGGTTCTTGGGATAGGTGCCTGGATACCAAGGACGTGAGCACATTAGAAATATGATGGACAGTTACATTGGATAGAGGAAGAATGGTCTTGTCGTTGAGGCACTAGATTGGGACGCAGGAGATCTGAGGTCAATGCCCAGCTCTGCCACCGACTTCCTGTGTGACCTTGGGCAAATCATTTGATCTTGCTGTGTGTCAGTTCCCCATCTGTAATGTCCCTCACTCCCACCCTTTGTCTTGCCCAGTTAGTTTGTAAACTCTTCAGGGGCAGGGGCCGTCCGTGGACAGCACCGTGCCCAGTGGGGCCTTGACCTTGGTTGGAGCTTCTAGCTCAGTGATACTCACTGAGGCTCAGGAGCCACAAGTGGCTCTTCAAAGTGTCTCCTGCGGCTCTTTGCAGCACAGGATATTAAAGCACTGTGTGGTTTAATTATTAATCAATCAAAGTTATTAACCAAGCTGTGAGAATTATATATATAAACATATTTCCCTTGTCATACTGTCAGCGCCGGCTCCAGGGTTTTTGCCGCCCCAGGCAGCCAAAAACCAAAAAAAAAACCAAGCCGCGATCGCAATCTGCGGCGGCAATTCGGCGGGAGGTCCTTCGCTCCGAGCGGGAGGGAGGGACCCTCCGCCGAATTGCCGCCGAATACCTGGACATGCCGCCCCTCTCCCGAGTGGCTGCCCCAAGCACCTGCTTGTTAAGCTGGTGCCTGGAGCCGGCCCTGCATACTGTTTAAATATGAACATATAGTACTATAGTAAATGAAACAATGAATTCACATTACTGTGGCTCTTTTGGGTAATATTGATTGCTAATTTGGCTCCTGACCCATTGATGTCTGAGTATCCCTGCTCTAGCTGCTACTGTAATCATGATGACAATATGGAATATACACTGTATCAACTGCAGGCCACCCACCTCCGGCCGGCTGCATTTTGGCAGAGTTCTTCCAGCCTTGTTTCATACACAGGCTCCTTTTAGCTAAAAAAAAAAAAAACCTGTTTCCTTTCCCGGTGAGTAATTTAAGGACTAGACTGTTAGAGAAGCCAGAGTGAACGCTGGAGACTATTTTGCTGGCATTCTAAAAATGAGTTTTATTTTAAGTCCATGAATGTTTCTTTAAGTCTATTTTAATGTAGGCCCGAGTGCCTGGGGGTGACTGTTTAAAGGGCTTGTTTTTGTTAATGATGATTTTTAAATGCTGCCTCTTGGAAGTGCTACTGTCACCATCTTGGAAAATTCTCCGACTGGGACTCGAGTTGCTCACGTGCGCCTTATTTTTTCCTTTCAGTAACACTGTTAGTCTATCGAGCCACTAATGCCTTGAGGGACTGAGGCTTTGTTCCAAAGCCAAAATGCTTCAACATAAATCGGGAATATGACCATTGAAGCTACTGGAGTTAACTCAGTGCAAGGGAGAGCAGAATCAGGCCCCGTCAATATGCTTTGGAAACAAATGAGGTGGTTTTTAAGTGATCGTATTAGCTTATATTTCTCGGAGTGTGTAGCAGTTGGCAGTCTATCCCGTGACTCGGAGGCAGGGAGACGCTCAGTACTGATATTAAGCAGTCTGAGCTGAGAGCCAGGGAGAACGACAGGCTCCTTGTCTGTGCTCAGAAGCTTCAGTAAAGAATCCCCTTTATATTGACGACAGCTGAGTCCTGTCTCTTCTCCACCATGAGAGACACCACAGGCTTAATGCTGCAAGGTATTGAGCATTTTAAGGTGCTCAGCACCGATCAGAATAATAAAAATACCTGGCTCCTATGTATGTGCTTTTCCTCAGGAGGTCTCAAGGTGCTTTCTAATCCTTACCTCAAAGGATTGTGATCCCCTGTTTACCGTACACCATAACTAGTCCCACTGGAGTAGCTGGGATGTATGGTGCTGTTGACTGTGAGTAAGGACCCAGCGCCTGGCCCATAGTGTTTGAATTCAAAGGAATCCAAAGTACTTTAATAACTACGCTTCAAGATGGACTGTGGCAGGTAGGTAGCTACCCTGTGCACGCGGTGTGAGGGCAAGTTATGGCAAAAGGCACTAATGCACTCCCTATGTTTGTGATGGGGGGACAGAGAGAGAAGGAAGGAGAGAAGGAAGGTCCTGGGGCCGGTTTTGTTCAATATCTTCATTAATGATCTGGAGGATGGCGTGGACTGCACTCTCAGCAAATTTGCAGATGACACTAAACTGGGAGGAGTGGTAGATACGCTGGAGGGTAGGGATAGGATACAGAGGGACCTAGACAAATTAGAGGATTGGGCCAAAAGAAACCTGATGAGGTTCAACAAGGACAAGTGCAGAGTCCTGCACTTAGGACGGAAGAATCCCATGCACTGTTACAGACTAGGGACCGAGTGGCTAGGCAGCAGTTCTGCAGAAAAGGACCTAGGGGTTACGGTGGACGAGAAGCTGGATATGAGTCAACAGTGTGCCCTTGTTGCCAAGAAGGCTAACGGCATTTTGGGCTGTATAAGTAGGGGCATTGCCAGCAGATCGAGGGACGTGATCGTTCCCCTCTATTCGACATTGGTGAGGCCTCACCTGGAGTACTGTGTCCAGTTTTGGGCCCCACACTACAAGAAGGATGTGGAAAAATTGGAAAGAGTCCAGCGGAGGGCAACAAAAATGATTAGGGGGCTGGAGCACATGAGTTATGAGGAGAGGCTGAGGGAACTGGGATTGTTTAGTCTGCAGAAGAGAAGAATGAGGGGGGATTTGATAGCTGCTTTCAACTACCTGAAAGGGGGTTCCAAAGAGGATGGATCTAGACTGTTCACAGTGGTACCAGATGACAGAACAAGGAGTAATGGTCTCAAGTTGCAGTGGGGGAGGTTTAGATTGGATATTAGGAAAAACTTTTTCACTAGGAGGGTGGTGAAGCACTGGAATGGGTTACCTAGGGAGGTGGTGGAATCTCCTTCCTTAGAGGTTTTTAAGGTCAGGCTTGACAAAGCCCTGGCTGTGATGATTTAGTTGGGATTAGGTCCTGCTTTGAGCAGGGGGTTGGACTAGATGACCTCCTGAGGTCCCTTCCAACCCTGATATTCTATGATTATATGATTCTATGAAAGCGTGTGTGTGTATAAAGTTTTTGGTGGGATTTATGCCCCTCAGGGTATGTCCACACTGGAGCTGGAGGTGTAATTCCCTGCTTGAGTAGACATACCTGTGCCAGCTCTAATCGAGCGAATGTGCTAAAAATAGAAGTATAGCCATGGAAGTGTGAGTGGCAGCAGGAGCCACCTCGAGTATGGACATAGGGTACGTCTACACTACCCGCCGGATCGGCGGGTAGCGATTGATCTATCGGGATTGATTTATCGCATGTAGTGTAGACGCGATAAATCGATCCCCAATCGCTCTCCTGTCAACTGCTGAACTCCAGCTCGGTGAGAGGTGGAAGCAAAGTCGACGAGGGAGCCGCGGCCATCGATCCCGCGCCGCAAGGACGCAAAGTAAGTAATTCTAAGTTGATCTAAGATACGTCAACTTCAGCTACGCTATTCTTGTAGCTGAAGTTGCGTATCTTAGATCAATCCTCCCCCCCCAGTGTAGACCAGGCCTCAGACAGAATTGTACTCGGGTGGCTATCTCTTCTTGCCACCCATGCTGCCATGGCTATGCTTCTGTTGTCAGAACACTAGCTCAGTCACTGCTAGCTTGGCTGTGTCTACCCAGACTGGAAATTACACCTCCAGGTCCAATGCAGACATCCCCTAAGTCACTTAGGTGCTTTCCATTTTTTTACCTGCTGTAAGTATTTGTTAAAGCAGCTAATAGATTGTAACTTAATCGCTGCCATTTTCTTTAGAGCCTGACATTTATTTTGAATACATGCAACATTTCAAGCTTGTGAATCCATTTGGAGAATCCAACTTCATCTTCCATTGGAATCTTGATATATCACATTCCTACAGCTACAGAGGTAAGTAATAGTAAAGATCTATTAGATCAGGGGTCAGCAACCTTTCAGAAGTGCTGTGCCGAGTCTTCATTTATTCACTCTAATTTAAGGTTTTGCGTGCCAGTCATACATTTTAACGTTTTTAGAAAGTCTCTTTCTATAAGTCTATAATATATAACTAAACTATTGTTGTACGTAAAGTAATTAAGGTTTTTAAAATGTTTAAGAAGCTTCATTGAAAATTAAATTAAAATGCAGAGCCCCCCAGACTGGTGGCCAGGACCCAGGCAGTGTGAGTGTCACTGAAAATCAACACGCGTGTCGCCTTTGGTTCCCTACCCCTGGATTAGATCATCTGGTGCAGCATTTCTGAAATGCAGGCACCGTGGCTTCATGTGGCCAACAGCAGATTTTTTGGCAGCCACAACAGCCTCCAAAGCTTGGGTGGAGATTGGGGAGGGGGAGGGTAAGCAGCAGCCCCCTCCCTGCAGCACCCAGCTGTTGCTTCTGAATAGCTGTTACCAAGGGCAGTGAGATGTGCCGCCTTGGTGTTTGTGCACCACGCAGCCTCTCTGGGGGCTCTGGGCAACGCATCTGGAGATACATGGGGCTGGTTTGCATGGTCCCAGAGGCGGCTCTTGTCTGTGGAGGCAGCTGTGGTGTTCGATTGCCAGGGCGCTCCTCTGGGCAGCTCCCCCGCTCCCGCCAGTCTGGGACACGGGGAGCCTGGGACTCTCCATGTGGCTGATGAGTTCCCGAGCCACCTTCCCCAGGACAGGCTCTCGCTGAAGGGCCGCGGGAGGCAGGGACAGAGAGATGGGTGTATCGCCCAATGGCCAGTGAAAGATTGTTGATTACAACATTTCTATTATATAGATACCACCAGGTTTTGAAGTTTTGTTTGGAACAGAGTAGTTACTTTAAGGTACGGTTGAATACATGTGTGTCTTACTTTGTATCTATCATATCATTTCAGAGACTTACTTGCCATGAATGAGGTACTCATTTTGGTATCGCACCAGAGCACTATTTTACTATTCCTTTTGAACTCAACGTATAGATAACCTATGGAATGCCCTGCCACAGGATATTGTTAAAGCAGAAAGCTTTGTAAGTTTCAAAAAGTGGAAACGTCATTTATGTGATGAAGGATAGCAGGATAGATTTTCAAAGGCGAAAATGGCTCCTAACTCCCATTGGCTTTCTGTGCCATTTGTGTCTGTGAAAACTTACCTCAGCATCTTTAATTACACTAATCATGATAAAATTACAAAGGTCATCAGTCCAGTCCTCATACTTTAAAGCATAAACTGATAACAGATGGGAACAAGAAACAATTTTCTCTCACTGCATTATTGCAAAACTAAGGGCACTATTGAGTTTGGTGTTGTTTTTCTGCTTCGCTTCCTTGCAAGCATCAGGCATTGGCCACTGTCAGGATACCAGACTGGATGGATCATTGGTCTCTCAATGTATGTAGCTATTTGTATGTTAACTCTTTTATAGGTTTGTGACTCTTTCTTTCTTAGTTGAGCAAGATATTGGCAGATTCACATATTCTTTATCTAGTACAGCACCTAACTCAATGGGGCCTCTACCAGGTTGGCCTCTAGGTTGGCCTCTATTAATAACAACAATAATTAATTGCATTTTTGGATCAGGGGTATGCAGTTCCTGGAATACAAAGGGAAGTGCCAATGTCAACAATACAAAGAAGTCATGTTCATCTATTCAAAAGTGATTGGGCATTTAAATTTTGAATGGAGGAGGAAAAAAGAGCTTTATTAATTATTGTGCTTGAACCTGGGTGAAACGACAGACGTTGCTGTTTTTAAAACTTCCCAGCTGTTCTTTCCTTTGTTCTGGGGACCGCTTGAAAGTTTGAGCAGTGATAAAAGCAAGGACTCCTAAAACAGTTTGCAGAGTTGTAGGAGACTTTTAACAGCTGGTATGATAAAACACCCACATTTCCCCTGACAAATGTAAGCTTAACCGGTAGCTTTTAAGGAACGGGATTCATACTGAAGTCATAAAAGAAATAAAATAGTTAAGAGTACAGGTGACTTTCCATGTTTCTTCCAGCTCAGTGAAATTATAGCTATCCAGCTGCTATCACACAGGTGCACATATATCATTCAGCATCAGACATTTAGGAAAATAATCACCTCTAATGTGAGAGTAAAGTTAATGAAAGTTTGAAGGCATTACATCAGTACTGTTGGAAATATAATCAGCATTGGGTTTTTTGTTGTTAATGAACCCCGGGCTTTTGTTTTGTTGATGTGTCTTGGTTTCTGGCTCTATCAACTGACATCTTAAACAAATCTATCTTCATTAGACATCTACTAAAAACAAATGTGCATTTCCTGGAAGCTAATTAACAGAGGAACTTTGTCAAACTCTTGTTCATTATGGTCCTGATTCAGCAAAATACTTAAACATGTGCTTAATTTCAAGCATATGCTCTAGGCTCATTGATTTATAATGGGGTGGGTGGGGAGAGGAAGTTATCCAAACTTTTTCTAAATAATAGATAATGTTTAGGTTGAGTTAGAGTTGAGTTTAGGGTGAAACTTCCAGTCCTATAAAATCTCCATTATATCTTGAATGAGCTGAAAATATGGTAGGTACCTTAAAGCCACATTACATTTCAGAAGCCTGTTGGTGCCTCCCTCACATACATATTCTCCTACACTCCTCTAAACCTCACGGTTTAATGATGCAGTTCTTGTCAACCACAGCCTAGGAGACTCCAGTACCTCTAATTCCACATCCGACTTCAATGGCACCCATAGTTACCTGCTGTGGTGGGAGACATATCACTCCTCTCAGACCTGTGGCTTGCTACCTGTTCCAAAATTTCTCCTAATCAAAGAGTCTGGTTGATTTTTGTTATTGGCATCTTTTCACACCAGCAGTTTCTATTCCCCAGAGACCCTTTTCTCTTATTATTCGTCTTCCAGTAACAACAATAATCTGTGTCAAACAACCCGCCATTCCTTGTCCCAGTCTCTACTTAAAACACATTTCCAAGAGGCATTTAGGAAATAATAGACCAAGTAATGTAGTGGCAGTAGTACACCCCACTATTTTTAAAAGGACAATGTGAATTTGATCTTTTTGAAATTATCTGTATTTTATAATAGTTTCTGATATCGTTTATTTAAAATTCCTTAAAAGAAAGGTTTTATATGGGCTCTTCTAATCCCCTGTGAAGAAGGGCTGAAGGCTTAGGCCAGCTCTAGGTCTGAGTATCAACTGACAATATGTCAGGCTTAATCCTGGTGGAAGATTATTATAATTAAGTGGTTAAAATTGCAGTAATATATGTAATTTTTGGACTTTCTTAAATGCTGGTGAGTGGGTGACTAATACTCATATGCTAATCTCTGAATTTCTCATGTTAGGATAATATCTCTACATGTTGTCAAGTATCAGAGGGGTAGCCGTGTTATTCTGGATTTGTAAAAAGCAACAAAGAGTCCTGTGGTACCTTAAAGACTAACAGTTATATTGGAGCATAAGCTTACGTGGGTGAATGCCCACTTCGTCAGACACATGTAATGGAAATTTCCAGAGGCAGGTATAAATATGCGGGCAAGAATCAGTCTGGAGCTAACGAGGTTAGTTCAATCAGGGAGTTCACACCTCTTCTAGCAGTTGAGGTGTGAACACCAAGGGAGGAGAAACTGTTTTTGTAGTTGCNGGGAGTTCACACCTCTTCTAGCAGTTGAGGTGTGAACACCAAGGGAGGAGAAACTGTTTTTTTAGTTGCTTAGCCATTCACAGTCTTTGTTTAATCCTGATCTGATGGTGTCAAAATTTGCAAATGACACCATTTCTCAGCAGTTTCTCTTTGAAGTCTGGTCCTGAAGTTTTTTTGCTGTAAGATGGCTACCTTGACATCTGCTATTGTGTGGCCAGGGAGGTTGAAGTGTTCTCCTACAGGTTTTTGTATATTTTGTATATTCCTTTTGTACATTCCTAATATCTGACTTGTGTCCATTTATCCTTTTACGTAGGGAAGAAAATCCAAGTTCTGCCAACTACAAAAACAGTTTCTCCTCCCTTGGTGTTCACACCTCAACTGCTAGAAGAGGGCCTCGCCCCCCCTGATTGAACTCACCTCGTTACCTCCAGCCTGATTCTTGCCTGCATATTTCTACCTGCCTCTGGCAATTTCCATTACATGCGTCTGACAAAGTGGGCATTCACCCACGAAAGCTTAAACTCCAATACAACTGTTAGTCTTTAAGGTGCCACAGGACTCTTTGTTAATCTTTACATGTGTGTAACATAACTCTCATGTGGTTGGGCCAGACCCCATGATAACAAGAGCCATCAATCATTGCTGAGTTTTGCCCATAAAAACGGCTACATCCCTTAGCGGGGAGAGTGGTCAGTTGATACCCATTAAAAAGCAACATGTCCAGAGGAAACCCTTTGATTCTCAATACAGTATGTAGAACCCTGTTTACAGGACAATGGAGAAGAGGAAACTCCCACCCAGGGAAGAGTTACACAGGATGACTTCACTGAAGAATTACCTCATGGACTCCCCCCATCACCTTTTGCATCTGTGAGGTGTGGGGTCAGAACACTCACATGGCAGGGTTTTTGGATAAAAGCTGCCTAATGGAAGGAAACATTTTTTTCTAACAGATCCTAAGAGGCAAGGACTTTGTCTGCCAGGTAAAGGACCACTAGCTGCCACAGCTGGGATAAGCCTCAGAAGCTGAATCTGTAAGTCTTGTTACTTTGAACAGAAATTTTATTAGCTAATAACCTAAGTTTGCCTTTGTCTCTCTGTGTCTTTAGAATTCTTAGCATTGTACAAATATCTTTTGCTTCATTTTCATTTAATTAATAAAACCTAAACAAATGTATTCCCGGGTTGGACTGACCATTGCCTTATTGGATAAAGGAGGGAGATCTAAAGAAGAACTGACCTGTGGTATGTGTTTAGTCCTTTGGGAGCAGAGGAACTTGGATTTTCTTTGATATTATGGTTGTCTTATGCTCCATTGTGTCTGGATCTTCTGCCATATACAATCTCACTCTGACACAGGGTTAATTAACAAACCCCAGCTTCATTGTGGCTGCTTACAACATGGCTTCTTCAGTCTCATGGCTTCTCAGACAGTTCCCCAGACAGTGTCGCTTCCAAACAGTATGCTGCCTGAAAGTGTCTGCTACCACTTTCATATTGTTACATCCCTTCTCTTTTAAAGAAAACTGTCAAACACCCAAGCAATAACTGATAACATAATCTAACGTATTCCTTTCAGATGCTGACCGTTTTTGTGGTTACTGAGTTTATCACCTTATCAGTTTGTCTAGCTATATACCTATACAACTTGGAAGTCCATCACACAAAATCCCTCAGATGAGCAGGTCTTTTAACAATCCACCGTCCTCTAGTACCTCCCTGGTGCTGTCTTCCTCCAGTCTGGTCAACCAGAGTCTCTAGGCTTGGTGTTGCTGGCATATCCGTTGAAACACCCTCTTCCTCCTGTCTATCCTCTGGTATGCCCCAGACATTTTCTACTTCTAACAACTCTGACTTGGGAGTCTCCTGCTGTAGAACCGTAAGATGTGTGTTGTCTATACTGTCCTTACAGGTTTCCTTTATATTCCTGAGGTGCCTATGGTTTCGCCTCACTAACTGTCCATGTCCATTTGCACTTGATATGTTTCCTGGTTGCACCACTGTAGCTTTTTGCCAGAACTTATCCATTTTTGTTAATGGTTGTATATGCACTTTGTCACCCGGCTCCAGATCTGGCAGATCTCTCATGTATCTGTTGTAGTAAAACACTTGTCTTTGTTGTTGTTTTTTCTGTAGTTCACCAAGTGAAGCACCCAAATACACAGGCTCTGACAACCTGGCAAGAGTGTCCTCATTCTCTGGCTCATCAATCGTTGGGCTGGACTAGAATTTAGGCCTTGTGAGGGAGTATTCCTGTGATCTAGTAGTGCTGAGTATGAATCAGCCTCTGCAGTTTTATTTTTTTTCAACAGTTTCTTAGCAGTTTTTACTGCTGGTTCCACTTTGCCATTGTTTTGAGGATACCCCGGTGAAGATATTATCAAAATCCCAGTCCTTATTGAACTTCCGTAACTCTCCTGAAAAAAAACCTGTGGTCCATTATCGGAACACATGATATCTGGTATCCCATACATGCAAAGTGTGCTTTTATCTTCCAGCTGACTGTTCTGGATCCTGCGTCTGGTAAATTGTCTATCTCCCAGAAGTTGGAAAAATAGTCTACAATGATCATGTATCCTTTGCCTCAAATGGTAATTAAATCCACTTCCCACCTTTGCCCATGGTTTTTCTGGAACTTCATGTTGCCACAGGGTCTCTTTCAGTTGACAGTCTTCCCAGGATATGCATACATCACACTTTTCCATGAATGTCTATAATCATTCCTTCATTCCTGGCCAGTATATAGTCTCTTTGGCGCACTATAAGCAACCCTCAATTCCCAGGTGTGATGAATGAACTTTTTGCATAATCTCATTCCTAAAAGATGCTGAAATAATTGCTTTTTCTCATGGATATATGCTGCCATTCTGTACACACAACTCATCCCTTATCTGAAAGAATGGTACCTCTTTAGATAGTTGGTCTTTTGTGGCTGGCCATCCTTGTAGGATCATGAGTTTCAATGTCTGCAGCATTCTGTCTTGCTCTGTATATCTCTCAGCCTTCCTTCTGAGATAGACAAGTACTGTACCATATTTATTGTCTCCACATCAGCCTCTATGGATCCCTCTTTGCTGGGTTGTGGCAGGTATGCACGGCTCAAGGTGTCTGCCAACATCAAGTCTCTGCCTGGGCAATACTTGGTCTGTACATCATACCTCTGCAGTTGCATCATCATCTGCTGTAAGTGCTTTGGTGCACTGAGTAATGACGTTCTCTACATTCTTTTGAGAGGTTTATTGTCAGATTGTATGTCCACTTTGCAACTGTAAGTGTATTGGTCAAACTTTTCCATTCCAAACAGTATTGCTAACAACTTTTTTTCAATTTGAGCATAGCCCTTCTCTGTCACAGACAATACTCTGCTTGCAAACTTGACAAGTTGTTCCCCTTGCCGCCTGATAGCCCCTAGATCTGACTCAGATGCGTCACAGTGCAGCATCAGGGATTCCTCTGTGCTGCAATGTTTCAAAATGGGAGCTTTCCCAATTATTTCTTTTACATTCCGGAATGCTTGCTCCTGTCGGTCCATCCATTCCTATAAGGCAGGGGTTCCCAAACTTGGTTCCCAAACTTGGCTTGTTCAGGGTAAGCCCCTGGCAGGCCGTGAGACGCTTTGTTTACCTGAGCGTCTGCAGGTATGGCCGCTCGCAGCTCCCACTGGGACGCTCAGATAAACAAAGCGTCTCGCGGCCCGCCAGGGCCTTACCCAGAACAAGCCGTGAACCAAGTTTGGGAACCCCTGCTATAAGGTGTCTCAATGTGTCAGCTGTCTCAGCAGCTCTCTTGCAGCTCTCAGACAGATGTTTGCAAAACTTTGCTAAATAATTGACTAGTCTCAGGAATCTTTGGACTCCTTTGACGTTGCTGGGTCTTGGCATTTATCTAATTGCCCTCACTTTTTCTGAGTCTACTTTCAGGCCTTTGGAAGTCAACAAATGTCCAATATGTGGCACCTAGGTTACTCTCAACCTGAGCTTGTCTATGTTCAATTTAATACTCTTTTCTCTGCATCTCTGTAAAAATTGTAGTAATTTGTAGTCGTGATCTCGTTGTGATTGTTCTGGATTGTAATCCTCCCGCACTATCAGTACATGATCTGCTATTGTCCAGATTCTGGTCAGGCCCTCCAATGCTTGGGTCACTCTGCTCTGTAATAGTTTTCTGGTGCCGGACTGACTCCCATTGGCATCCTTAATCTTCAAATAATTGGATTCTTCATCCAGTTTGATGTGCCAGAATCCACTTTTTGCATTGCATACTGTAAAAAGTCTCATTTTAGACTGATCTAGTAATATGTCCTCACTTGTAGGCAGAAGAAAATGGCTACCCATTTCAAAACTTTGTTTAATGTCTTTGGGTCTATGCATATTCTTAGTTTTCTGGATGGCTTTCTTACAACCACAAGACTGCTTATCCAAGACTGCTCTTCTCTACAGGCTGTATAATTCCGTGATTCTCTAGGCTCTGCAGTTCATATTTCAGTGGCTGTAGTAAGGCAATAGGTACTTTTTCTTTTTGGCAATATAACTGGCTTCACACTGGTGTCAATCTCTATTTTATAAACACTGTCCAGCCATCCGTCTCCCTGAAATACATTCCTATACTTCCTCTGTATCATCACCTGATCCCAGGTAATATCATCCAAGGAATCTTCTGTCACTCCTCTATCCACTTGCATTATGTTTTGGAATTATACTTTTATCAGGTTCGTGGCTTGGGTGGCCTTGCTGCCCAGAAGTGGTACTGCTATCTCATCATCTATGACCCCAAAGTCCAGTCTGTATTTCTTTTTGTTCTTTGAATTTCTTAATTTAATTGTACATTTCCCCAGGGGCTTTAAAGTGGTATGAATGTACATTGTTAACAGCTGGTTAGTCTCTTCTAACTGTATGTCTGGGTTCAACAGACTGGTTGGGATAATATTACAACTTGTGCCACCATCTAATTGAAATTGTATCGCTTTCTTCACAAGTAACACGATTCCATGCAACTGTTTTTGATGCCTACTAGGGTCTTCTTGCACTGTGTTTACCCACGGTTCGGTCACCCACATAATGTCCTCATACTCTCTGTTGCTCTCTTCAGTTACTGTGTATACCTGGAATTTGTTTTTCTTCTTTCTGGACAAACATTTGACTGCAAAGTGATTAAATTTGTCACAGATATGGCATTTTCCCCTATAAGCCAGACACCTCTTTTTCTGTCTTACATGTTTTCTCCCATAGTACTTGCATGTTTCTGTACCATTGTCATCTACTAATGTTGTATCTGGTTTTGATTTCTGTTTCTTACGTATTGCATGGACAGTTTCTCCTGACTGCATTTCCAGGGTTCCAGTCCTCTCTTTGAATAGGTCTGCAGCCCTTCATATCTCCAAGCTTTTCCTCAAAGTTAGGTCAGCTTCCCTCAGCAACCGCTCTCATACTTGTGACTCTCGGATCCCAAACACCATCTGGTCATTTATCAATTAATTTTTAATATTTCCAAAATGGCAACTGGCTGCTAGCATGTTTAAATCGGTGCCATACTCATCTATACCCTCCCCAGCTGCTTGATCCTGAGTAAAGAAATATTATCCCACCATTTCACTCTTCCTGGGAGTACAGGGAGTATTAAAACAGCCTGTTATTGCTTCGAAGGTGTGTTGAGCTTGGGGAATTTCTGTGAAGTCTCACTTCATCCTCTTTATCTGTCATAGTAATCTCTTTAATTGCCTCCTCCCAGCTCTTCTGTGCCTGACCTAAATTCTTAGATTGCAGGTTTAATACCCCTCCATTTTCTGTTATCAGCCTGGTCTTGTAAAGCAAACTGTGTACGCACAGAAGTATTCTGCTCTCTGCAGCGCAGCCCTCAATGGTCGCTCCTACTGTCTAAGACTCAACCACTGCCACCGTGTTTTATGCTTTCATTGTGTCTGGATCTTCTGCTACATGCAGTCTCACTCTGGCACAGGGTTAATTCACAAACTCCAGCTTCATTGTGGCTGTCTACAACATGGCTTCTCCAGTCTACTGGCTTCTCGGGCAGTGTCACTTCCAAACAGTTCCCTCCAGGAAACAGTCATAGAATCATAGAATATCAGGGTTGGGAGGGACCTCAGGAGGTCATCTAGTCCAACCCCCTGCTCAAAGCAGGACCAATCCCCAAACAGATTTTTGCCCCAGATCCCTAAATGGCCCCCTCAAGGATTGAGCTCACAACCCTGGGTTTAGCAGGCCAATGCTCAAACCACTGAGCTATCCCTCCCCCCGAGTCTGGTGCCTGAAAGTGTCTGCTGGCACTTTCCTGTTGTTACAAAGGTGAAGGGGGCCTAAAATCACAGGGGTCTGCTTACATGGTGTGAAGAGGGAATGGAGTTTCCAAGGAGGCTGTTCAAATTCTATATTAAGGCTGGCAAAAGTTAATAAGCAGTGTGATTAGCTCGTGTGCCTAAGGAATTAGAGTCACAGTTGGATTAACTTCCCTGTTATCGAACAGTCTGCCCTGAAGTGGAAACCACAGTCATGAGATGCCAAGGCACCAGGGATACTGGAACCATTTTTATAGTGGGATGCTGAGAACGATTGAACCAAACTGTGAACTCTGTATATAATGGAAACCACTTCAAGCCAGGAGATGCAGCACCCCTAGTTCCAAACGTGTCCTTTCACCTATATGACTGTGAGAGGATAGTTTGATCAGTCAGAGGATCTTGAGCTGGCTGTGTGTATCCAGTGTGAATTTTCCACAGGAGGCCTGATGTTCTGTTCTGCATAGTTTCTTATACCACACTCATCACTGTAGTATCCAGGCACTTCCGACAGTGCATTTAGTAACATGACTACACATCTGCCACGTGTTGTTTGTTTTCTCATCCTCTCCCCAGAGGGAGAAGCATGTGCAGGGAGTGTCTCTTGTTTTGGCAGGGTTTGTTTTTTTATAAATATACCTGTTGTGATGTGTTTGTTAGAGAAGGCAAGGTCAAAGAAATGTGCCTTGCACTTGGCGTGGAAAGTGGTGAGGTTTGTGATGGTCCTTAGTTCCTGGGGGAGTTCATTCCCCAGTCTCAGACCTGGTCTCCAGAGAAAGTTCTGCCTCCCGTACAACAATCATTGATTGTAGAGGTAGGAAAGACTTATTAGGTCCTCCTGCTGGGGCCATTCGAGGATTGATCCCTGTGTGGGGTTCCTGGTCCTCAGCAGAGAACAGAACCCTGGAGCTTACACTCTAAAAGCAGATACCCCTAAACTTTAGTTAAAGAATCACCTTTTGCTGTAGTTGTACTGCGGATTAAATCTTCGGTGAGCCAGCCAACAGAGAGTGACGTACGCACTATGAGCAAGGTCTACATGGCATCCAGTAAAGGGCATAAACAGAAACACATGTGTCCTCCTCACCTTACATATTTCCCCATCCAGCTCCATAGCAAAACTCATCTTCAAACATCTGAGATTCACAGGGCTTCAAATCCGGCTTGCCCAGCCACCTACCAGTGAAGTATTGTTCCTGACTGTGTGTTCTCCAGAGCTCCGTCCAGTCCAGTGACTCAAGAAATGTCTCTTCCATCACTTCCCTGAGGGAGATTATTATGCAGTGTAAGAATACAGCTGAACTCACTTTTAGCCAAAATAGATTTCACCATTAAGAAATGTTTAGAAAACTGAGTTGGGGAGCTCCTGATTTACGGCTGTCAAACAAAACAGGTTTCAAGGTGGTTAACTAGGAGAATGTCACACAGATTGTAAACTTTTTGGGGCAAGGACCATTGCTTCATACTGTGTTTGTACAGCCCCTAGCACAAGAGGGTTTGGGTCCATCACTGGGGCTCCTGGTGTTACCACAATACAATAATAATAGCTACTAAGTTAACATTTTCAATAGAGTCTTAAAAGGAACTGCCCATGGAGATTCTGATGGGTTCCTGACCTCTCTTAAGGTCTAAATGCAGTCTGTATCTTATTGGGTCAAGCTGATTAGAAAAAGACTTGCTATTCCCTGCTGAGCTTTGATCCAAGGCCAACTGAGAGTAAAAGAGATGTGAGCTTGAATGTGACCTGGAGAGCACAGAACATGCCAACGCAGAATGAGAAGACCTTGCCCCAACCAATTTCAAAAACGGCTGTGTCCATTATTTCTTTTACCCTGCTTGTTTGTACTTTATTATTATTTGTAGCTCCTAGAGGCCCCAATGAAGACTAGGTCACCATTGCACTAGGGGATGTACAATCACATAGTAAGAGACAGTCTTTACCCCAGAAAACCTATCTCTAGAAAGACAAGAGAAAGAAGTGAAATGGCCTACCTAGGGTCATGCGGCAGAACCAGAAATAGAATCCCAGTCTTACGATTTCCACTCTAGTCCCTTATCTACTAGACCACACTGCCTCTCAGCATTTAATTATTCATCCCTACTTGCTCTAGGAAGCACATTTGTTATCTACTGGCAATCCTCAGCTGGAAGGCATTCCAGCTGCAATTTTCTTTTTGTAATTCTGCAGGAAACAAATTGCTTCTGTGTGATTTATGGAATTTTAAGAAGCCTCATACAGAAGATTTTTTCTGATGTTGATCTTGCAAGTGTCATCACTGGCGGTAATGCTCCAACTTTAGAATGCATGGAGCATGCTTCCAGGATCTAATTAACATTATTAGCAGGATGCTCTGATCAGTTGCCAGCATCTATCCTTCACAACACTAACCATATATTCCCGCCCCCTCCCCCCAGTCTGCGTGGGCATATTTAAGTAGTATTCTGGAGTTTATTATCAAGCTATTTTTATAATTCATGAATATTTTATGGTGAACAAGGGAACACATCTTAATGTGTTTCCACATATCCCGATAAGCAATAAAACCCCAAAGGGCAAGCAAGCAAGAGCCTGTTTTGTGTGTTAGAAATGCTTTGTATCCACTGTTAGGTTAAGACCAAGAACATTTGCCAACTCCAATGAAGTTAAATATCTTTTACACCTTGTTACAAACAATGGCAGCTGAGCTCAGAGAGCAATCACTTGGGGCGCTCTGCTAGACAGGGTGGAGGAGTACAGGAGAATTCTGGGGTAGAATGTGGCAAAAAGACAGCCTCATTGGTTGGGATTTTATGTGTATCCTGGGTTTCTGAGTCTCCTACACATGATTCCTTATTGTTCCCATAGAGATAGACAGTAGTAATGTAATGTACTAATATAATTGAGTGAATACTTCAAGTACTTCAAATTGTAAACAAATTTGTTTTGACTGTGTTCACACTCATTTTGTTTGCTTGCCGAGGATATTCTAGCGGCTGTGACTGAGCAGGTCTTTTCAAGATCCCCTCTGCTCATCCCAAGTAGGGTGGGGGCTATAAAAGGTGCCCCAAGCAGGCTGTCTCACACTCTTCCTACTGGATGGCTGTATCCAGTGGGATCACTCAACTTTGAGGCCGAAATAAGAGAGATAAGACAATGAATTTTGCCACCTGGAATGTCCGCACTCTTGTGGACTCTCAGCACACTGAATGCTCAGAAAGAAGAACTGCCATAATTGCCAGAGAATTGGCAAGACTCAACACTGACATTGCAGCTCTTAGTGAGACCCGCCAGGCCGATGAGGGCCAATTAAAAGAGGATGGAGGTGGCTACACCTTCTTCTGGAAAGGAAAGCCACCTGAAGACAGACGCATTCATGGGATTGGCTTTGCCATCAAAAATAAGATCACCAGTCAGCTTTTGGAGCTTCCCGTGGGGATCAAAGAGCGTCTCATGACTCTTTGGCTCAAGCTCAGCAACAACCAATATTCCACGGTCATCAGTGCACACGCCCCAACTCTCAATGATGAGGAAGACAACCGGAAGCAGTTTTATAGTGCTGTTGATGCAGTCCTTACAGCCACACCAAAGGCAGACAAACTCATCTTTCTGGGAGATTTCAATGTCAGAGTTGGTCGGGACTCCCAACTCTGGAGCGACACAATAGGCAAAGAAGGGGTGGAAATGTAAACCCCAATGGTATTCTCCTCCTCAGCAAATGTGTGGAGCATGACCTGCTCATCACAAATACCATCTTTAGGCAGAGCAACAAATTTAAGATCACCTGGAAACATCCTCAGTCCAAACACTGGCACCTCCTTGACTTATGTGATAGCCAGAGCCCGAGATAACACCAACGTCCATATAACACGAGCCATGAGAGGTACAGATCACTGTTGGACAGACCATCAATTAGTAAGATCAATCATGTACCGACAGCTCGCTCCACCATACCACAAACACCCAAAGATTAAGCGAAAGCAGTACAACCTCAAAGCCTTTCAAAACCAACCCAGCTGTGAGATGTTCCAGCAACACTTGTCTGAGAAAATCTCTAACTTCCTGACAACATCATTGACATTCAAGAGCACTGGGGTCAACTTAAAAACACCACTCACAATGCATGTGCTGAAACCATAGGATATTCCACTCATTGGCACCAAGACTGGGTTGGCGAAAACAACAAGGAAATCCTAGCATTAATTCAACAGAAAAGAAATGCATTCTGTAACGGGCAAAATTATTCCTCTAGCCAATGAAAACATGAGGTCTATCATCTGCTCAAAGCCGAAGTCCAAAGGAGGCTACATGACATCAAAACCAAGTGGTGGCAAGAGAAGGCCTCTGAGATCCAGGGTTTCATAGACCAGGATGACATGAGAAACTTCTTTCAAGCAACAAAAGTTATATATGGGCCAAGTTCCAAAGGCCCAACCACCTTATGTTCCCACTCGCCTCAAGGACAATGCAGCCATTAAACAATGCTGGAAGGAGCACTTTGGGAGCCTACTAAACCACGACTCCACGGTTTCTGAAGACACCGTTGAGTTCATTTCACAATGCCCAGCAATGGAATACCTTGCTGATGCCCCATCTTCTAAGGAAGTCCAGCGTGCCATCACCTAGACAAAAAATCACAAGGCACCAGACCCAGGCGGTATCCCAGCTGAGGTTTTTAAAGCTGGTGGAACAATGCTCCAGCACTAACTTTGCCAGCTCCTTGAAAAAATCTGGACCTGCGAAGAAACTCCACCTGACTTTAAGAACACCAACATTATTATAATATTCAAGAAAGGGGACAAATCTTTGTATAGGTAGTGCCCTCTTCTCTATTGCAGGGAAGATCCTTGCCCGGATCCTACTAAACTGTCTCCTCCCCCTTGCTGAGGAACTCCTCCCTGAATCACAATGTGGCTTCAGGCGTTCCCGAGGCACAACCAACATGATCTTTGTGGTACGACAGATTCAGGAGAAGTGGAGAGAACAACACCAAAATTGCTCATGGCATTCATCGACCTAACCAAGGCCTTTGTCTCTGTCAGTCGTGATGCCCTATGGAAGGTGCTGTGTAGGTTTGGCTGTCCACAGAAATTCATTTCCATCATCAGACTACTCTATGATGGGATGACTTTGAGCAGGGGGTTGGACTAGATGACCTCCTGAGGTCCCTTCCAACCCTGATATTCTATGATTCTATGACTGCAACCATTTTGTGCAATGGCTCAGAGACCAAACCATTCATCATTCACCCTGGTGTCAAGCAGGGCTGTGTCATTGCTCCAACATTGTTCTCCATTTACTTTGCCATGATCCTGATTCTCATTCATGTCCGTCTTCCTGATGGAGTCAGGATTGAGTATTGTATGGATGGCCAACTCCTCAATCTCCGAAATCACCAAACAAAATCTAAGATCACGAGAATTGGCATCACTGATTTCAGTATGCAGACGACTGTGTCATCATCGCACACACAAAGGCCGACCTGCAAAGTACCCTAAATCTTTTTGAAGATGCCTATCACAGCCTCAACGTCGGAAAAACCAAGGTACTCTACCAGCCCTCACCTGTACAAACTTCTTCATACTCCACAAATCACCATTGGCAGAGAACCCCTGTAAAATGTGGACCATTTCCCATACCTTGGCAGCCACCTCTCCCAAACAGCCAGCATTGGCACAGAAATTAAATACAGGATCCACTGTGACAGCACATCCTTTGGAAGACTACAATTATAGGGATTGGCAAACAGGCACCAAGATCTTGGTTTACAAGGCAGTTGTTATCCCCACCCTTCTCTATGGGTGTGAGACCTGGGTAACCTACAGATGACATCTCAAGCATCTGGAGTGGTTCCGGCAGTGCTGCCTCAGGAGGATTCTCAGGATCAGCTGGGAAGACCGATGCACTAACATCAGCGTTCTCTCTGCAGCCAGCACCAAGAGTATAGAAGCGCAGGTCATGAAATACCATCTCCCCTGGGCTGGCCACTGTGTACGTATGCCTGATATTCGCCTCCCAAAGCAAGTACTCTTCTCTCAGTTAAGTCAGGGAAGAAGGGCTCATGGAGGGCAGCGGAAGCATTTAAAAGACATACTGAAAGTACATCTTAGAAAGGGAGGCATCAACCAAACAAACTGGGAGGATTTGGCGTGGAACAGAACACCATGGCGCCACACCATACACGAAGCCACAGCCCACTTTGAGGAGAACAGATGTGCTCATGAGACAGAGAAGCAACAAAGGAGGAAAGAAAGGGCACAACACTCCAGCCAACAACTATGTCTCCTCCAAAATCACACCTGTCACTTCTGTGGGAAAATCTGCAGGGCACGAATTGGGCTCCTCAGCCACCTAAAAACCTACCAGTGAACCCCCTTGGCAGACATCATCCTCACATCGAGGGATAGTTGAAGAGTATAATTAGAATGTCCAGAGTTATAGTACTAAGTATGAGAAAATAAAGAAGAGCTTTGGAAGGACTATAGACCCTCAGGATTATGGATAGAAGCCAACCTCCAACTATTGCGGTCGGAGGAAATTTTCCATGGGCTCATGTTATGCCCTAACTACCTGCTGCAGGGTTTCTTCCTCTGAATCAGCTGGTATTCACCATGATCAAAAAAGGACACTGTGCTAGATGGCCCACTGTTCTGATCCAGTGTGAGAATTCCTGTGTTAAAAACTCCCTCTGAAGTCAATAAGTATTTGAGTGAACAGGGATTGCGTCAAAACTGAGGAAGAACCTGTATTTGGCCCTTGGTATGTAAGGTGCTTTGGGATCATTTGGTATGAAAAAGATCTGTATAAAGCTAAGATGTTTCAATATTTCAGGACAGAATTGATTAGACAGGGGCCAAATTTACCAAATTATGTGTTAGAGGAACTCTTCCTCATCTTTTAGAGCTCTACCGGGCAAAGAAGATGAAGGAAAGGCAGCAGCATGTATAATGTTCTGCAACACAATTATTTGTCCAGTCCAGCTGACCAGCTATAATGAAAGAAAATGATGTCTGTTTCTGTGAGTCATTTTGTTAAAAGATATTGAGGTTAATCAAGAAGCAGAGAGAAACACTTCCCCCCTTCCTGTCTTGCAATGTTCTCACTTTCTTTAGGGCATGGTGCCCAAACTGCTTGATGAAGGCTGAGGTGTGACAACTTTCCAGGAGCCAAAGGACTAATGTGATTCAAGTAAATGGAGAAGACTTCTGTAGCCACCCTCAGGTTTAATAGTGGTGATGGCCCTGGAGACTTCCTGTGCCATCATGCAATGCTACTTCATCTGAGCAGAAAGCCACTCAGCTTAAGATGGGACATTGGGTGGTGGGCCTTGCAGTCTCTGCAGACTAAAAGGTTGCACCTGTAATGCAAATGACTGGGGACTGCAGGCAACATTTTAGATTCTGTGGGCTGCATTTGAACCACCTCTGTTTTTCTTTAAAATTTCCAATTAGCCACTGTAAATGTTTAGTAAGCACATGGGAATTCAGGTTGCATGCAGTATTGCCAACCCCAAACACTCAAAAAATCATGAGTCGGGCCGCAACGATTGGCTTAAAAAACATGAGGGTTTTGGTTTTTTAACAGTAATACATTTCAGGTTCTTTTGTTTGCCTTCTGGTTTCTGAATCTTTAGGATACACTTGGGTCATGTTCTAAAACTTTTCTCTGCAAGCATGAGGGTTAGAAGCTTCTTTTATTTAAAATGAAAGCTGAGATTCTCATCTAATAGCACAAATCCAGGAGCCTGGAGCTTTAACACATGAGATCTCCTGATAAAATCGTGAGAATTGGCAACACTCAATTGACCTCATGAGCACTCAGCTCAGTCAGAGTCTGCTCAGATTCCTGGAACTATCTAGTTCACATTGGGCACACTCAGAAACCTGACAAAATCATTAGCTTGATCACTGCCATACTTAGGGTGACCAGATGTCCCGATTTTATAGGGACAGTCCTGAATTTTGGGTCTTTTTCTTATATAGGCTCCTATTATCCCCCACCCCCGTCCTGATTTTTCACACTTGCTATCTGGTCACCCTAGCCATACTTGGTAAATATACTCAAGCCACCAAGCAACTGGTAGCATTAATAGCCTGCTCTGCAGTGTTAATGGATGGAAGTTAAATTCATTAATTTATCGTGGAAAAAATACAGTAGCTCTGTGCATTGTTCCTTTAGTGGTGGACTGTTTTCACAAGTTTTACAGCTTTTTTTGTAGTAGGAAGTTTCCTTCAAGTGAACATAAGACTATTTGATGTTACAATAAACCATTCTGCTGGCTCAAATCAAAGATGAGACACAAAGGTGTTGTAAAAATCTTTGAGTCAATGAAAGACAGCTGGTTGAATCATTTCCCAGTTTTTCATATGACTCATAAATATGTTACATGGTGAGGAAATTCCCTGAAAGCTTTTTGGCAGGCGCTACCAGTCTGACCAGTAGCTAAGAAACACACAACCCTCCAGTTAGAGGAGGGGAAAAAAGAATACAAAGACTCTGCCTTAGGGCTTAAATGTGGGGGTCACTTTAAAATGCAGTCCTGCGCCCTGCCACTGAGGTCAGAACAGCTCTGCTTGAGGGACCAGAAGATTTAAAGGATAGTTTTGTAGCTGTAAAATATACAAAGAACAGTCTCTCTCTCTCATAGAATATCAGGGTTAGAAGGGACCTCAGGAAGTCATCTAGTCCAACCCCCTGCTCAAAGCAAGACCACTCCCCAGACAGATTTTTGCCCCAGATTCCTAAATGGCCCCTGTAAGGATTGAACTCACAACCCTGGGTTTAGCAGGCCAATGCTTAATCCACTGAGCTATCCATCCCCCGCTTATACATATAAACACACAAGGCCAGATCCTCAGCTGGTGGGAGTCAGTGGAACTATATCGATTTATTCCAGTGGACAGTCTGGCATGTATAAGCAATCTATGAGCTTGATCACACCTCACTTTAACCAAGTGTGTCATGGGGAAGAGGGACATATCGTGCTCAGCAAGACAGGATTTTTTCCTACCACTCACAGATCACTCTGTGGCAAGAACTGTTTCTTATGTTGATCTGGTTGAAACTTTTTAAATAAAAACTTTGTTGTTGAAAAATTGCGCTTTTTTAATGACAGTTTCTTAAAATGTGTTTTTTTCATTTTCTGATTTTGTTTATTTATTTTTGAATGAAGCTAGAAAGCAAAAAAATTGTTTTTTGTTTGTTTTTATTTTTCACTTTTCACGTTTATCATTTTTCACTTTTCCCCTCCTCTTTCTCTTGTTCCCCTACCCCTTTTCCAAGTGGAACAGTAGAAGGAGGGAAAAAGAGATGGTGGGAATGGGAAAAAAAGAGAGGAGAAACGGAGCTTGTCTACACAGCTTTACCAAAATTACTGTACCAGCAGTGCCCCGTTAGTGTAGATGCAACATATACTGACAGAAGGAGTTTTTCTGTCAGCATAGTACAGGTCTGTCTCATCTTACACGCATTTAACATGCGCGATTTCGGCTTTGCGCGGTCGGCAAAAACAAAAAAAAACACACAAAAAAGAGAAAAATAGCAATTTATGTACTGTTCCTGTAGTGCGGGCGATTCCGCCCGCCATTAAACTCAATGGGATTTCGACTATACGTGGTTTTCGCTTTACGCGCTAACCGCGGAACGTAACCCCAGCGTAAGATGAGACAGACCTGTAATGCTGAACGCCATCAACTGTGGTGACAGAAGCACTCTTCTGTCGACATAGCAGCATCTACACTGGGATTTTTGCCGGCGTAGGAGTGGGTTTTTTTTTCACACTCCTGACTGACAGAGCTATGCTAACAAAATTTTGTAGTGTTGACCTGACCGAGGAAAACTGAAAAAGCCCAAACTGTGCAAACAAAACATTTAAATGACAATATTTCTATAAAAAATTTGAGATAAAAAATATTTGCAAATGTTTTGAGTGACTAGAACCCATGGAATGAAAATGACGGCAAAAATCACTGAAAATGTTCACAGTGTTTTTTCTATTTATTGACCAGCTCTAGTTATGTTTGTAAAATGCATAGAGTAAGAACACTGGGGCCTCTAGGTGCAACCACAATATAAATAATAATAAGAAAAGGCAGATTTCAATTGAATAGATACAAGTCATAGAATTATAGAAATGTAGGGATAGGGCACAGTCCAGTCCAGGGGTGCCTTTTTAACCGGCCATAAGGGCAAGCGAGTGGGGGGAGGGGGAGGAGGCAGAGAAGATCGAGTGCGGGGGCAGGGTCTTGGGGGGAAGAGATGGCACTGTAGCAGGGTCTTGGGGGAAGAAGCAGTGTGAAGGCAGAGACTCAGGGAGAAGGGGTGGTGCGAGGGCATGGCCTCGGGGGAAGGGGTGGGGTGGAGTCTTGGGAGAGGGTGGCGTAGGGGCGGGGTTTTGGGGGAGGGTGGTGTGGGGGCGGGGTCTCAGGGGGAAGGGCGGCATGTGGGCGGGGCCACGGTTCGGGTGCTGGTGACTCCCCTCACTTTTAGGAAGCTTCTGCCATTCCTGGTCCAGTCCCTTGCACTGAGGCAGGACCAGGGCCGGCGCAACCCATTAGGCGACCTAGGCGGTCGCCTAGGGCACTGCTATTTTGGGGGTGCCGGCGCCCCGGCCGTCAGTTCAATTTTGGGGGCGGGACCTTCCGCTGCCGCTGTTGGGGGCGGCATTTCGGGGGCGGGACCTTCGGGAAGAGCTGGCGCCACTACTGGGCAGGACTAAGTATTAACTAGACTATTAAGTCATTTCTTATTCTAAATACAGAGAAATATCACAGAATGCCAGATACTAGAATGTTGACTTTTCAATGGCGACCGCTGTTTTATGCCTTGATTGCTAGTGACAGCTACAGGTAAATGTTGCCTAAGCATTCTAGTCTAAAGCCCTGCTCTGAGTTGCTTAGAACTATCCAAAAATCTCCCTTACTGGGCTGATGTGTTCCACACCTAAGCCAAGATGTTCAAAACCAGAAGAAAAAAATTCTTGCTCCACATTTTGAAAAGCTTTCGAACTGAAATGGCTGGGTGTAGGAAGCCGTTGTTTGACAGAGAAATAGCCCTCGCTGAGAAGAAGTGCTTTTGAAAGCTCCAGTGAAAAGCGTGTTATGATTAGGCTAGCTTAGGAGCCTTTGAAAACCACACTTCATACATGCTCAGTGAATTTTAACAATAACAGGAGCACTTTTAAAGCAACGAGATGAAGGGAGGTCAGGGTGTATTATGCATGAGAGTGCGGTTAGCTGGAGATCTCTTAAGGTGAGCACCCTGCACCCACAGAAGCCCTGGCTTCATTTATTATTGGTATTACATGGTGCTCAGTGATCCTTTGCCTCGTTTACTGTGCATCTTGTACATAATATAAGTGACTTTCATGGACTGTCTCTGCACATCTTGTTTTACATAAATGAATTTACTCTGCATGTTGTCATTAATGCCTTTCATGGGCTTTCATGTCTATCTGGCATAAACATAATAGTTAATATAGCAATACACAACACTACTACACAGCCATACCATATCTAAAGGTGCAGACATATTTTTGTAATATGTTGTGCTATTTAAGGTCTAGTATGTGATCATATCACTAGTAACTCTCTCATGAGGCATGCACACCAGAGGGAACGGAATTAAGGTTGCATATGCAACTTTAACTTTGGCATTTCTGTGCATAAAGTAAACTCTCGCTGGACATTAACATTCTGCTATCATTTAAATTAACTTAAACTGAGCTACGCCACTACACCAGTGGAGGATCTGGCCCCTTACACTTTGCATACATGCACTCAGACAACTGTAGACACCCACATATAAAAACATATTTGCATATATTATTCACTGTCACTGATCAGTTTATATTCATACACAATCAGGAACACACACACACACACACAAATTCAATGGAACCCTGTTTTACCCTTGATAAGTTAAAAAAGTCCAAAAGAAGCATAAATGACATGTTTTCTCGCTTTGGAAAATGGTATTTGGAAAATGGCAAAAATGTATTGCATTTCAATGACTTGGCCTTGTTTATTCATACAAAAGTCAAAAGAATTAGAGTTTAAATAAAGAGTCTGAATGAAACTCCATATATTTGTGTCTATGAAATGCAGCTCTTTTTAAGAAACAGACATCTGATGCCTTGACGAAGCTCATCAATGGAAGGGGAAGCTTTAATGACACCCGTGGGTATGCATACAATTAAAGTGGATCAGGAATTTGGTCTGGTTGACAACACAGCAATTCCAGCTTGATACATCCCCTAAAAAAGCATCCCCATCTCATCACAGATTTGGCTTCAAATTGCAGCATGAAAATATGTCCAATCAACTGGTTTAGTAGCAAAAGCAAAAGAAAAATCTCTAGGAATTCAGAAACCATTATTAGGACCGCTTTCCAGATTTTCTGTTTTCTTTTATTTTAATTTAGTAAAGGAAGTGGAGGCAAATAGTTTAATCACAACCATCCCTAGGGGCAATTTAGAATAATTTTCTCATTAGGCAATATAATGTGCAGTATAACTAATGTTTAATCAGATGACAGCTAGAAAGGCCTGTGCAGCCGCTGCAGTGAAATGCACTCTCTGTTGCCATGAACAGTTGTATGGGAATAATCTTGTCTCCTTGCATTTTGCTCTTTTGTCAGTGGGTGCTTGGAAAATGCTGCTTTGTGGTCAAACTGTCTTCTAAAAATAAGTGAAATAAAATGATATATATAGGGGAACTCCAAGATCGTTAGGCCCCAGGGAGCCTGACTGCACAAAGCAGGGGGGCGTGAAAGGCAGGAAGTATTTGGGGAAGGAGAAGAAAATAAAAATACAAGAGGTAGAAAATATGAGCTATACAAAGCTAGTGGGAGAAATGCATCCAGGTACCACAGGGTTGGGCACAATATAAGTATGTAGCTCAGTGGTGCTCAAACTTTTTCAGTCCACTCTCCCCCCACCCTCAATCAGTAACGGAATCTGGCCAGGGCCCCCCTCCTCCCCCATAACTGCACAACCAAGGCTTCCTCAGCAGTGGAGCTTGGGCTGAAGGCAGAGCTGGGGTCGGAGTGGAGCTGTGGCTGGCAGCAGAGCAGATCTGGGGGGTGGCAAGGGAATGAGGGCAGAGCTAGGCTGGGGGCAGAGCAGGCAGCAGAGTGGAGCTGTGGCTGGGGGCGGAGCTGATCTGGGGGTGCAGAGGGAGTGATGGCAGAGCTGGGCCTGGAGGCGGAGCAGGACTGGGTGCTGAATGGGGCTGGGGGCGGAGCTGATCTGGGGGTGCAGAGGGAGTGATGGCAGAGTTGGGCCTAGAGGTGGAGCAGGACTGGGTGCTGAATGGGGTGGAGCTGGGCCTGGAGGCGGAGCAGGACTGGGTGCTGAATGGGGCTGGGGCAGAGCTGATCTGGGGGTGCAGAGGGAGTGATGACAGAGTTGGGCCTGGAGGCGGAGCAGGACTGGGTGCTGAATGGGGCGGAGCTGATCTGGGGGTGGAGCAGGGGTGTAAGAGTGACACTCCCTTTCTGCCCCCTGTGGGGGCTGTCCCTGGCCCCACTGTATGCCCCCCCCGAACGTTCCTCTGCACCCCACTATGGGGGCATGCCCCACAGTTTGGGGACCACTGATGTAGACAGATAGGCAAACCGATGGACAGACAGTTGGATAGATAGGCAGAAAGCTAAATGAACAAGCATGGGGTTGATAGCCATGTGACTTCCCTCTAGTGATAGCTATATGTGGGGGTGTTAATACTTTGACTTCCATTTACAGTGCTAGGTATCGCATGGGGTCCAGTTGTCTGTCCTCCCATTGTCTTTGTTGTCAGGCACATGGAGCATTAATGGTGAGGCACCCATGGAACTCTGGCACTAAATGGGGAACATACCAGGCAGATGGGGCCGCACTGGAGTACTTGGTATGAGGGGCAGCACCTAAATGATTGATGGAATTGTATGTGGCCTCTTAAGCAAAGCCAAGACCTTAGAAGTCATGCAGACGTTGCTGTCACTTTAGACTGTTCATTTACAGACGGGAAGAGAGATGGGTACAAATCCCTGCAGCAAGTTAGCTCAGACGGGGCTGTTAACTAGAGCTACCTCACAGGGGCTTGTGAAGATCCTTTTTCAGATTCATCCAGTGACGGGGTGACCCTCCCCGGTTTCACTTTACTCCTCAGGGTTGAAACAAAGGAAAAATTCACAGTGGAACTGATTCCAAATCTCCACGTTTGGTTTAGTTTTGGCTGGAAACCAAGCAAAATCACTTAATTCTGACATGGTTTCCTCCAGAAGCTATATATTGGTCCAGGTTTGGTTGAAACTCAGTCATGGCTTTTATCCACTCTACAGTTCATGTAAACTATAGGAAGAAACTGAAATGATGCGATTATATGTGAATCCTCACATCAACGGTTTTTAAAAAGAAAAACCTTTCAGTTCATTTGCGCGTGTGCGATGGACGATGTACCAGAATCGTTCTCACTGAATTTGAAATGCTCAGTAAATGAGTAATAGGAGAACTGCTCTGTTCACCTTTAGCACCATAACCAGTGTTGTTCCCCCTGGACCTGCCAGGGGCTGATTAGGGGAGGCAAGAGAGACTCAATGGCTCCCCGTTCCTAAGGAAGAAGATAGCAAGTGTGTGTAGTGGGGTGAAATTTCAACCTGTCTCACATGCGTCTTTGATTTTGGTTTCTGTTTCTGATCTCATAGCTGTAGGAAGGGTTATAGCTCTTGAAGGAAACAGAGACAAGGAATAAACCCCTTTTGGCTGAAGCTACAGGGTGGGAGTGTCATAATGTGATGCAAATATGAACTATGCCCTGAGGCAGAGTGAAATCCAGTGGCTAGAAGTTGGAAAGTAGATCTATCCCCACAGGGAATAGGCGGACAATTATCCTCCGGAACAGTTTATCAAAGGAGGCGGTAAAGTCATCCTCACTTGGAGGCTGTACATTGCGACTGGATGGCTTTCTGAAATGTGGTCTAGTTAAACCACAAGTTATTGGACTTGATACTATTCACTTAGCTAGTCCGGAAGAATAATAACCGACACTGCAGGAATCACTGGGTGAAATTCTATGGCCTGTGTTATGTAGAAAGTCAGACTAGATCATTGTAATGTCCCCTCTGCTCTTAAAATCTATGAATTGCATACTCCAGCGAGCATAATCACTAGCCATCACCAATCTTTCACTCATCAGCTAATCTTCCACAGTGGCCTTCCTAGGAGATACAGCACTGGCCTGGGCCCGCTGCCCGTCATGCTGACCAATATTGTTCACTTGTACTCCAGCTGTCTATAGCCACCCTTTGTCTTATACTTAGATTGAAAGATACTTGGGGCAGGGCCCATGTTTTTGTTCTGGGTTTGTAGAACCCAGCATAGTGGGGTCCTGGTCCATGATTAGGGCTCCTAGGTGCTACACTAATACAAATAGTTTATTATTAATTATTATTATTGTTTATGTATTTATTTTATTTATTTATTTATTAGCTCTGCCACTGGCCTGCTGGATGATGTTGAGCAAGTCACTTAATCTTTCTTTGCCTCAGCTTCCCCATCTGTAGAATGGGGTTAATGAGACTTGCCTCCTTTATACCGTGCTTTTAGAGCTACTGGTGAACAGTGGTGTATAAGAGCTAGGTGGTATTATACCAGGAGTGGCCAAACGTACTGACCCTCTGAGCCGCATACAATGATCTTCAGAAGTTCGAGAGCTGGGCGCACCTGCTGGGGCTCGGGGCTTCAGCCCTGCAGCGGAGTGGTGGAGCTAGGGTCTTCTGTCCTGTGGGGAGGTGGGTTTGGGAGCTTCAGCCCTGTGGGAGGCACCTGCTAGGGCTGGGGGCTTCAGCCCTGCTCCTGCTAAAGCCCTCAGCCCCAACAGGTATGCCCTGTGGGACTGAAGCCCCGAGCCCAGCAGGTGCCTCCTGTAGGGCTGAAGCCTCTAGCCCCACCATGCCACCACAGGGCAGAAACCCTGAACTCCTCCCTACCCCCAGTCTGGTAGGTGGAGAATGGGGGGGCATGAGAGGTTCCACAGGCCGCACTTTAACTGTAAAAGAGCCGCATGCAGCTCGGCCACCCCTGTATTATACCCTCCACTCTGTACCTTCCTACTTCTACGAGCAGGAGACAATTCAAAAATCCCTCCACACTCTGTCCTCCTCCCTGAGATGCGCACACACTAAAAGTACATGAGAGGAAACAAATCATCTAGGGCTGTCCCACTGCACGGGGTTGAATTGTTTCTCTTTATTTACAGTGCATCCACATCTGCTGCCACTGAGAACCAAACTTCCTGGAACAACAGACGTGGTTATTTCTAGGAGTTCAGCTAGCTGGTCTGGAGAGGGGAAAATCTTCTCTGAAAAGGCCTAGCTATACTCAGAGATCCTGTTTCCTTTCTGAGCCTATTTCATAGCTAGATTGTATATTCTGTATACAGAGTACAGCACTTTGGAGGTTCCAAAGCACCAGGCAGAGCGAAATCCTTCAAGCAATTGCATCAGCACAGGGCACAGTTGCCAACTTTCACGCGGTAAATAAGCACCCCGACTTTCCCAATAAGCCAAAAATAGAGCTAATCCCATTTCAAAACAAGGCCAAAACAAGCCGATCCCTAAAACCCCAACTCTTTATGTGACTAGATTCCCCCGGCGTGCACTCTGGGACTGTGGTGGGCCCGCTGTGCACCCCTGACTCTCTCCCCCACTTGTCTCTGCCTGCCCCTTGCCCCTGCTTGCCCGGAGCTGATAAAAACAAAAAGCAACAAGCCAAAAACTAGCCAACAAGCAACTCACAAGCCAAGTAAGCCAAAAACAAGCCCAATTTCTGTGTTTTTTTCACGGGTTTGGCATGTCTGGAACAGGGGTCTCTGTTTAGAATAGAACAAGTTTGCTAGCATGTGGCTGGAAATAAATCAGCACATTTTAAAGCAGTACAGGTGGCAAAAATCTCTGTATTGGAGAAGTAAAACACACAGTCACCTGCAAGCATGCGCCTATGTGTATAAACATTGTGTATCTTGCTGGAAATGTTACCCAGCAACATATAAATCAAGAACCTGTTTAATATTCTCCTTCTGCCCTATGAGACAGAAATTACTTGCTGCGCAAATTACTTGCGCACACACAGAGCCTCACTGAGGGTACGTCCACACTGCAACTGGAGGTGTAATTTCCGGATAGGGTAAACACACCCGTGCTAGCTTTGTTCAAGCTAACACACTAAAAATAGCAGTGTGGCCATGGCAGCATGCTGAGTACAATCCCATCTGAGACCCTCACTATGTATGCAGGCGACTAGCCCCTCCTGCTGCTCTCCCTGAAGTGGCCACACTGCTATTTTTAACATGCTAGCTCAAGCAAAGCTAATGTGTGTGTACCTCTGCCTGAACTTGAAATTACTTTGCCAGCGGCTGGGTAGATGCATCCTTGGTGTCAAGTCGTTGCTATAAAATGGCTGCTCTAATCCACAAGAAAGATTACCACCCTAAATGACATGCAAAGCAAAATGGGATTCCTAAGTGGACACAGCCATACCCCCCAGACTGTCTCATGTATTACTCTGGATTTCCTCGGGCGTCACTGAGATCAGAATCCAGCCCCAAATTTCAAGCCGTTTCCAATCACGAAGGAGATTTTCTGAAAGCCTCTAAGGGACTGAGGAGCACGGTTCCATTGCCTTTGACAGTACTCGTGCGCCTAAATCCCTTGGATGACTTTGCAAATCTTTCCCTAAACAATTTATATCACGATTTTCCAAAGTGGGTAGTCTCCGAAATAAGTGGTTTGATTTTCAAATGTACTGCGCACCCAGCAGCTCCCATAGAAGCCAACACGCACTGATGGGCTGTCCATACGTTTAGAAATCAAGCCACGGATTTAGACCTCTAAATATTGACTTAGACACCTAACTGTAGGCACCTGCTTTTCAAAACTTTCACCCTCAGTACAGCTCTCTGGGGGAAGGTAAGTACTAGCAACCTCAGGTTGTGGCTAAGGCAGCTGAGTCACAGAGAGGTGAAGTGGCTTTTTCAAAGCCACCCAGCAAGTCAACATCAGAGGCTGGCTTAGAATTGAGGCATTGCTGGCTCCCAGCCCCATACTCAAATCTCTAGATCGTGCTGCCTCTCAGACAAACAACAACAGGTTAATATTAATATGAAAAATGGCTCAGTCACTCGCCATTTATGGAATAAGCAGAGTTCTTACCTATGGAGCAGCTAGGTCCCAATTCAGCAAAGCACATAAGCACATGCTGAAGGTCCCAATGAAGTCAATAGCACTATTCACGTACTTAAAGCAAAGCATGTGCTTAAGTGCTTTGCGCGATTAGAACCACAGGTTTTCCCTTAGTTTTGAGTTCTGATATATTTAAGGGCTACGTAGTTGCAGCCGAGTCATATGACCACAATGTATACAGAACCTCCCTCCACTATCTCTCTGCCATACTGAGTAACACTCCATTTCCTTGCCTTTAAATCTCAGATCCTTCATGTGAACCACGTCTGTATGTCATTAAAGGAAATGCCAGATAATTATTTTCCTTGCTGTATAAACAGAGCAAAGGTACTAAAGATAGCAGCAGACAATTTTGCAAAATCACATCTTTTATTCTCGGTTGTGGCTAGAAAATGGCAAACAGGATACACTCTCTGGCTCCACAGTGGTCACTGGTGGCATGACTCATGAGTTATTTTTACTTTCCTTATAACAGAACATCTGGCTGTGGTAATTACCGTAATCTTATTTGGTTTTGCCAAATGCCTGACCAAAATATATTGCTTGCCATGTTTTTGTAGCCATTTTGGTCCCAGGATATGAGTGAGACAAGGTGGGTGAGGTAATATCTTTTATTGGATCAACTTCTATTGGACGAAGAGATGAGCTTTTGAGCTAAACAGAGCTCTTCTTCAGGTCTGGAAAAAGTTAACCAAGCGTCACCGTTAAATACAAGGTGGAACAGATTGTTAGGCATAAGGGGTTCACACATGTTGCAGGAAACCCAGGGCTGGATTTAGGGCAAGCAACCCAGGCGATCACTTGGGGGGCCCTGGGCTCAGGGTGCTGTTTTTGTTGTTAGCAACAAAAGGGAAAATAGAATGTTTGAAGTAAAATGTTTCAAGTATTTCGTATGTGAATTCATTTTTCACTAACTTCCTAGAATGTTCTGGACCTTTGTAGAATCTCGTGGAACCTTCCAGACTTTCTGAGAACTACATGTAACCCACACACCTCCTGTGTGTGTTGTTCTGTCCCATCTAGTGGCACTGAGACAACTTAGAGAGAGATTAATGAGTCTGCTCTACAGCCTTAGCTAAGGACCAGATGGCTTTTAGATCATGCAGTAGAGGCTTATGCATTTAACTCCAGAGATCCCAGGTTCAATCCCACCTGCTGTCTGTCGGTGTTACATACATTTTCCTCGAACCACCTACAATGCTCTCAGTGAGATATAAGAACTAAGTGAAGTTAAGTGAGAGCCCAGCTGTGATATTGTGAACCTTGTTTTATTGTTTATTTGTGAAAATGTACTTGTGTTTTAAGACTTGAAGAGTGTAAGTAGTGACTAATAAAGGACATATTTAATTAGATGCCAGAGATATCTATCAAATCCCTATCTACACAGTGTAGCGGGGTGAGCACCCGCTCCAGCCCTGAAGGGGTTGGAAAAGCCCTGCAGAGGGCTGGGGCTGCGAAAGGGAGCAAAACCCTGGCTGATTGGGGGAAGTGGCTGCAGATGGGGCCACACCCTAAACTGAGCAATTAGGCCTTATAAGAAGGCCAGGGCAGCTAGAAGCTCAGCAGTCTCTCCTCTAGCTGTGGAGGGAGACAGGCCTGGCTGCTAGACGGTTGAGAGGCACCNCCCTGAAGGGGTTGGAAAAGCCCTGCAGAGGGCTGGGGCTGCGAAAGGGAGCAAAACCCTGGCTGATTGGGGGAAGTGGCTGCAGATGGGGCCACACCCTAAACTGAGCAATTAGGCCTTATAAGAAGGCCAGGGCAGCTAGAAGCTCAGCAGTCTCTCCTCTAGCTGTGGAGGGAGACAGGCCTGGTTGCTAGACGGTTGAGAGGCACCTGGGAGTGAGGCAGGGCTGGGGAAAAGCCAGAGGAGCAGGGGAGCTCCAGGCTGGCGACTCCCCAGGCTGTAGGGCCTGGTTCTAGGCCCATAGAGGTACTGAGGGTGGAAGAAGTCAGCAGGCCAAAACCCCCTTGCCGGTGATGAGTGGTTTACACTGCCGTCTGCCCCAGGGAATGGGGGCTAGTTGGTGACTGGCAGTAGCCTTACAATGAGGCAAGGTGGGGATAGGGGGTGGGGGTTCCCCTGGGTGGAGAAACCCTGAGGCTGTGGGGGTACTGCCAGGGGGCAGCACCCAGATAAAGGGGCACCGGGGTCCTGGGAGGGACACGGGGCCAATGGCAGGTGGATCACTGGTCTGCAGAGGGTGCTCCAGAGGGCTGGTGGGCTAATTCCCTGAGACGACCAGCAGGAGGCGCCGTAGGGGTGAGCCTGCACACCCTTAGGCCTGGTCCACACTAGGGGGGGGGGGGGTCGATCTAAGATACGCAACTTCAGCTACGAGAATAGCGTGGCTGAAGTCAACGTAACTTAGATCGAATTAAAATTACTTACTTCGCGTCCTCGCGTCACTGGATCGACGGTCGCGGCTCCCCCGTCGACTTTGCTTCCGCCTTTCGCACTGCTGGAGTTCAGCAGCCGACAGGAGAGCGATCGGGGATTGATTTATCGCGTCTACACTACACGCGATAAATCGATCCCCGATAATTCAATCGTAGACGTAGCCTTACACACAGCAATATAAAATAAATACTGTTACTACTTTTACCATGCTTAACATGTAATGTTTGATGACTTTCTAAGACTGCGGAACACAGACTTTTGTTCTCCCTAATACTGTCTGTTTTCCCCCATAGAAAATAATGATGCCCCCAAAGAAGCCTTCAGGAGCTCAGTATGGGAAGCAAAAGGCTCAATTGAAATCTAGTTTGCAGCAAGGGGCAAATTTGATCGGAAAATATTAACATAGACTGGGCTTTAGCAATCGTCCCAGTACAGAGGAAATCGAGCGAAGAGTAAATGCTGGAAGTCCTATTACTAAAGGAATTAGCAGGTTACCTGAAGATAAGAAATGAAAGTGTGAGGCAAGTGATGGAGAATCAGACTGTGTTCCTGGCAGCATAAAGGAGAGTGATATATGGCCGGTGATCCTAAACTCTGCCAAATTGATTGTACAATTTTTGAACGGTCCGGGCAAAATCAAGGATGTGATTGTGGCATTATGCCCCAGATTCTTCATAGGAATATTATTATGATATGAGTATGGCATAATTATGATGTATTTTGTGCAAGATAAGATGTGAGATATCATTGGAAAGGTTATAATTTACTGAATATGATTATCCTATTTGTATGCATGTATCATTTTTGTATCTGAAGTTAGGAATATTGTCTGTGCATCTATTACAAATGTGTTTATTTGTGGGGAACGCCCACTAGACAGATGCAATCAGTCTAGATTGCTGGCTGAAAAGGGCCGTTAGGAAGAATAATAGGTCTTAGAAGGTGCTAATCTTGCACTGGGGAGTTTTCCTAGAAAGCCTTCCTGGGGATGCTGCAAACAGCCTTTGAATTATGGCTGCAGGGTCATGTGATCAAGTCACCTGATGCTGGACTCCATGATAATACTAGTACTTCCCCACTGACTGGGGTGGGGGTGGGAATCACACTGGAAGACAAAGGATTCCCGCCATATGTAAAACCTATTTAAGGCAGGGGAGTGACATAATCGTGGCTCGTTATTCACTGAATCCCTGCCCAAGATGACTGCTATAAACATCTAAGAAACAAAGACAGAACGAGGGGAGAAGGACTGAGCCCAGGCTGGAAGGTCGTCTGGCCTGTGAATGAAATATCTGAAGTTGTAAACTGCAGGCAAGTGCAGCTGGCCTTCAAGAGTCACGACAATCTGCCTAAAACAACATTTAGGGTGAGAAATTGCTACTTGAAACCAGTTTCTTTAGTATCTTAAGCTTAGATTGAATTTTGTTTTATTTGCTGGGTAATCTGCTTTGATCTGTTTGCTATCCCTTATAATCACTTAAAATCTATCCTTTGTGGTTAATAAACCTGTTTTTGTTTGCTCTAAAACCAGTTTGTGGAATTCATAACTGGGGGGCAAAAGCTGTGCATATCTTCCGCCACATTGAGGGAAGGGGCGAATTTCATGAGCTTATGCTGTATAGTTCTCTGTGCAGCACAAGACGGAACAATTTTGGGTTTACACTCCAGAGGGGGTGTGCACTTGAGTGCTGGGCAGTTCCTTAGCTGAGCCTTCCCATGCAGAGCTGATCTCAGCATCTGTGTGTAAAAAGGTGCCGCTGGGTGTGTCCCTACCTGTGTGTGCTGGTAAAGGGCAGTCTGAAGTCTGAGGGAGGGCTTGGCTAGCTTGCCTCAGCAAGTAAAGGGAACCCAGGCTGGTGGGTCAGGCGGGCTCAGTGGTACCCCAGTTCCAAGTGGCATCCCGGGGGGAAACCCGTCACAATGATGTTTCCAGTAAATGAGCAGAAGCAACACTTCTCAAAGTCACACTGTAAAAGAGTGCTTGAGAATGGTGAGAAACTGAATCGGCATTGGCTAGTTACTCAAAATCAACTGACAGCATTCTGTTTTTGTTGCAAAATATTTGACAAGAATGCCACATTTTCAGGTACAATTACTGGCATAATTTAGCTGATGCTCTGAAGCAACATGGAAAAGTCACTTAGCTATTTTACGGCCTACTCCAAATGGTCGAGTCCAGGCTCAAGCTGAATAAATGCATAGGCGCAGAAATCCAGCGTAGTATTAATGTAGCAACCCAGCATTGGAAGAATGTGCTCAAGTGTCTGATCACAATTACCCTCTTCCTTGTAAAGAATAATTTGGCTTTCCGGGGCTCATCGGATAAGTTGTTCACTGAACATAATGGTAAAGGAATACTTCATCTGTTTCCAATCTGTGAAAGTTCTCTTAGGCCTTTTCCAGTAGAGTCAGTTTATGAACATTTTGAATGAGAATAAAATAAAGCTTCAGGACTGCCGCGTCAAGGCTACGACAATGGTGCGAACATGAAGGGAAGAAACAGTGGCATCCAGGCAAGGAGCCTTGCGCTGAATCCAAGAGCTTTCTTCGTGCCTTTTGGCTGCCATTCCCTCAACCTGGTTGTGTCAGATGCAGCATCATCTTCTTTAGATTCAGTACCTCTCTTTGGAGTACTGCAAAGGATTACGTCCTGTTTTCAGCATCAACTATCAGGTGGAAAATCCTCATGGACAATGTGACAAATCTGACCATGACGCCACTAAGTGACACTTGCTGGGAGAGCCACATTGACAGCATAAGGCCAGTGAGGTACCAAGTACTGAGGTTTAAAACGCCCTTATGGAACTGGTGCAGTCCAGTAAAACCGTGGCTGGAATCTGATACGAGGCACAAAGCCTGACAAACCAGATCACTGACTTCAAATTTCTGGTCTCAATTGTGGTTTGGCATGATATCCTGTTCCAAGTAAACGTTGTACGCAAGGCATTACACACTCAGTCAATGGACTTCGTGACCGCTACTACTTTGATGAGAAGCTGCCTTGATTTCGTTGTGACCTATAGAGATAATGGATTTGAAGATGCCATCACTGCTGCCAAAGAAATGGCTGAAAACTTAGGAGTTCAGTCTGTCTTCAAGGAAACTCATAGTCATCAGAAGAAGAGCCAGTTTGGTTATGAGGGCAGATATGAGGTGATGGGAAGCTTGGAAGAAAAATTCAAGAGTGAGGGTTTTTTTGCTCACTCATTGACATTGCTCAAGTGTCCCATGGAAGAAAGATTTGGACAAATGAAGCACCACCAAAAGATCTGGGGTTTTCTGTATGATCTTAGTAAGCTGCCAGCAGACAGGAAAACACTCTTAAACAACTGTACTGACCTTCACCGGACACTGACACATGGGGAATGTTCGGACGTCAATGATAAAGACACATCTATATCAAATTGGACAACATCCGTCACATTTTGCAACATGGGAAACACTCTCCACTCCAAGTTCTCCAATTCATTCATGATGCAGAGCTGAAGGACACTTTTCCTAATGTGTGGATAGCTTTGAGGATTCTGCTCATGCTGTTGGTCACAGTCATGAGTGGTGAGCGCAGCTTTTCGAAGTTCAGGCTCATTAAAACATCTTCGATTGATGATGGCTGACAAGAAACTGACATTGCTTACTATTTTATCCCTTGAAAATGCCATTGGCCAGTCTTTGGATCCCTCTGATGCTGTGCTTCAGTTCGCAAGGGCAAAGGCAAGAAAAGTGACCTTTTGAACTAAAGGACTAGGGTTAACATTCTAAGTCTGTCACCTACTGTAACAATATTTAATACTGGTTCACCCAAGGTTGGTGCACAGTTCAATTAGTTGCTGTTTGTACATTTCAGTTATTCTTAAAATTAACAAGTTTTTATAAGGTTAGAGGAAAATAATTTTTTTATTTGCTTATATATGGCATGAATAAATACAGATTTAGAGATGCTAGTGTGCAAATATATCATCTTATATGACAGGGATAAATCATGCATGAAAATCGTGCATCGAAGTCATGAAATGGGCTACAAATGCAATAAAAAATAAGGTATTCAAGATTTTAACAAATGGACGTGGGGCTGGGGGGACGATGTTCCTCGCCTGGGGCGACATTTGGTCTACAGCTGGCTCTGAGTAAACCACTTAAACTGAAGTAGGCAATTAACATCTCAGGCAATCCTAGGACAAAGGAGGGTTAGTAGGTTACAAATTGTTGTAGTGAGCCATAAAACCAGTGTCTCTGTTTTTTATTGTTCTAGTCCTCACCTTAGTGGTACTATTTTTAAGTCCAGCTATATATTTAAATATAGTCAAGAGGAAGAACAAGTGTAGGGGGAATGAATTCTGATTTCCAGTTCTGCCACTTTAAAGCAAAACAAATCACATGATGGCAAGATTTAGTCTGGGCTTTTCAAGAGAGTGCAATGGGATTTGGGGGCATAATTTCACTAGGATTTAGGGTGCCTAACTCCTTTCGACTCCTTAAAAATTCCAGTCTTATTTGCTAATAAATATGCACCAAATAATCATCCGGCCATCTACAGAGCTGGTTTGTTCATGGAGAATTATCTGATGAGAAAAGGCCAAAAATTCACAGTGGGTGGGACTATTAGTAGCAATTAAATGAGTCAACTTTATTTGTGCTCCTAAATTGGGTAGATGCTGCTGAAACCCCCCATTCCACGTGTTATTTGCAATGAAGCACTTGTTATGACTTGATTTTGGTAGGGCACAGAGAGTATGAGGCATGTTCCAGACAGAAATGAAGGCAGGGTGTCTCCCCTAGGAGCTCACAGTCCGAGAGACAGACATGTTAGGAGAGTGGCCATGTGCTGCTAACTGCCTAGTTATTGATTTGGTTTTCACTTAGTGACTCAAATGACTTCAATGAGACTACGCATATGCTTAAAGTTACACATGTAGTAAAGTGCTTTGCTGAATCAGGGTCTCAGTGAATGACTGAATTGATAAGTGTAGTTATGAGAAAAAATGCATTCACATCATTAGCACAGGGGTAGGCAACCTATGGCATGCGTGTCGAAGGCGGCACGTGAACTGATTTTCAGTGGCACTCACTGCCCAGGTCCTGGCCACCGGGCTCGGGGGCTCTGCATTTTAATTTAATTTTAAGTGAAGCTGCTTTAACATTTTAAAAACCTTATTTACTTTACAGACAACAATAGTTTAGTTATATATTATAGACTTATAGATAGAAAGAGACCTTATAAAAACGTTAAAATGTATTACTGGCACGCAAAACCTTAAATTTGAGTGAATAAATGAAGACTCGGCACATCACTTCTGAAAGGTTACAGACCCCTGCTTTAGCATAACAACACAACTTAGGATTTCTGTTCCATTTCTAAACTGGCTAGTTGATATTTTGCCAAGTTTTGCAATTGTTTATCACTCAGTGCCTGGTACTGATGCCTGAAGGCTACAAGTAAGGTTATGTTAGCACTTGCATAAACTGCTTCAGTCTTACTCGGAGTTCCTTGGTTGCTGTCCTTTATCTCCGCAGCAGCAGCCCAAGTGGCTGAAAGAAACTCTGAAGAGTTTAGGTCTGGCTCCCAGAGCTGAAGCTGTCCTGCACGGCCTGCTCTCTCTTTGGAGGTTTCCAGCAGTCAGCATTTACATGGGATAACAAGAATATCCACAGTTATGGTTACAAATACTTAACAGTCTAAGTGTTTTGGAAGGATGATAAACTCCCAGGGTGAAATATTAGCCCCCTTGAACTCACATCTGCCTGTGTCTTTACTGGCACCAGGAATTCATCCTCTAGCTTCTGGCAGTCTCTGGTTGCTGAAACATCGCTGGAGCCAGGTTATCCTATAACTGCCCGCTGCAGTTTATGGTTTCCCCTTGTGCTGGCTGTTGCGAGAGACAGGATGCTGAGCTAGACAGACAAGTACCTTGATCCAGTGTGGCAACTCCTCTGTTCCAGGCTCATCACCACACAGGGAAACTTCACGTCAGACAGTTACCTCCCTAGCTGTGGAGTAGATGGCCCCCAGCGCAGCTGAACACCTCACAAACTTTAGCATGCTCACCCTTAAAACACCCCTCTGAGGCTGGGCAGTGCTATTTTCCCTTTTACAGAAGGGGAACAGAGCCACGCAAAGGCTAAGCATCCTGCCCAAGGTCACACAGGAAGTTTGTGGCAGAGCAGGGACTTAAACACAGGCCTCCCCAGTCCTAGGCTACCACTGGACCAGCCTCCCTCTTTAAGAGCCAAGGTGCATCTCAGTTGGGTATTGTACTGTGAACCGTATGAGACCTACAGGGCAGGCAGGCTGGGGGTTTGCAGGCCTGCTGTAATATCCTGACTACAGAGTGAGCTAAAGTTGCAACGTCAGAGGTGGAGAGGGAAGATGGTCGACCACGTTGACTAGGCCCTTCATGGAATTTGCTGTACAATAGGCCGGTACTGTACTTTGGAGATGTTAATTGTCTTCCCTCCTCCTCCTCCACCTATGGAAAATGTTTGCAGGCAACATATAGCAGTATCAGAACACTTCCTATTAATGTGGTATATACACTCCCGCCCTTCTCACCTCTCCTGCCAGCAGCTATAGGGTGGCCAACTTTCTACTCGCACAAAACCGAACACCCTTGCCCTGCCCTGCCCCTCCTCCGAGGCCCTGCCTCTTCTCTGAGGCCCCGTCCCACTCACTCATTCCACCCGCCCCCGTCACTCGCTCTCCCCACCCTCACTCACTCGCTCATTTTCACTGGGCTGGCTCGGGGGGGAGGGGGGTGAGGGCTCCGGGATGGGGCCAGAAATGAGTTCAGGGTGTGGGAGGGGGCTCTGGGCTGAGGCAGTAGGTTGGAGTGCAGGGGGGTTTGAGGGCTCCGGCTGGAGGTGCGAGCTCTGGGTTGGGGCTGGGGATGAGGGGCTTGGGGTGTAGGAGGGTGCTCCGGGCTGGGACTGAGGGGTTCAGAGTGCAGGAGGGGGATCAGGGTTGGGGCACGGGAAGGAGTCAAGGGTGCAGGCTCTGGGCGGCGTTTACCTCAAGCAGCTCACAGAAGCAGCGGCATGTCCCCACTCTGGCTCCTACGCAGAGGCACAGCCAGGCGGCTCTGTGCACTGCCCCATCCGCAGGCGCCGCCCCCGCAGCTCCCATTGGCTGCGGCTCCCAGCCAATGGGAGCTGAAGAGCTGGTGTTTGGGGTGGGGGCAGCATGTGGAGCCCCCTGGTTGCCCCTACACCTACGAGCCAGAGTGGGGACATGCCGCTGCTTCTGTGAGCCGCATGGAGCCAGGACAGGTAGGGAGCCTGCCTTAGCCCTGGCACCTGCTGTGCCACCGACCGGACTTTTAACGGCCCGGTCAGCAGTGCTGACCAGAGCCGCCAGTGTCCCTTTTTGACCAGGCGTTCCGGTCGAAAACCGGACACCTGGCAACCGCAGACAGCTACCAACTCAGGACTTGTTTACCTTGTACTGCAAGGGGGAGTGAAATGCGAAGCACTGCCGGTACGAATGGACAGGTACGTAGTTCACGTTAATGCAGCCCTCTTTCAAACAGGACTATGTTAACGCCAACTAGGTTTGAGTTCGCGCCAGCAGGGGCCACACGGGGCCATTACACCGCAACACTTGGGTGCTCTCTGCAGCTTACATCCCCGTACTCCACACTGTGGTGCAGTGTAGACAGAGCCCTAGCAGTGGCCCAGAGGCATTTCAGTGAAGCCTTGACTATGCTGGGGCAGGAGGCTTGTGCGCTGTAATAGTGTTTAAACATGGTTGTTGCCTGTGAGACGCCAGCATTCTTTCCTGACAGGGAATTTCTCAGTGGAGAACCAGGAGATCCCTCCATCTCAATAGAAACTGGTTTTATACGTTAAAGTCTCTCTCTCTCGTCTCCCCCTCCAAAGCAAGTGAACTAGGATGCTGCTAGCGACAGCCACGTCAAACATCATTAGCGTGAGCACCACTTTGTTCCCAGTGTGGACACATTCTAAACACAAGGAATCCCTCCTTGGAAGTCCTTCAGACTTCAGCATGGCCAGTAGCTGCATTATAAGCCTTAGGGAAGCTGGGGCTTTCTTTACTACGTGCCCAAAGTGTGCCGTTATCTTATATCACTAACTACATACCCTGCCTTGCATTTCTCCTTACTAATAGGCCAGTGGGATGTACCAGGCTCATCCAGTGGCCATACAAGTCCTGTTTAGCAGCCATACCTTGGATAGCACAGTTCATCCTTTTGTGTGGGTTGGGTTTGCCCTTTTGTCTTGTAGGCCAGAGAATGTAGCTCACCCATAATTTCAGTGGGAAGTGAAAAATAGATGCCTTTCCGGACACTCTCCAGTCACATGCATAGTTAATCATATAGCATAGAGGCTTTCCAAGTATTCTGTGTCATGAACTGGTTTGGAAGAGAGAGATCATCGCTTGGAACCTCTAAAGTATATCTAAACATAGTGGGTGGGATTTTTAATAGCACCTAAGGCTCAGATCTTAAAAGGTATTTAGGCACCTAGCTCCCTAATCTGAATGGCAGCTGTGCTCCCCAGTCACTAGGGTGCTGTTGAAAATCTCACCCATTTGCTGTGCTAAATGGCATGAATCTAAGCATTTCTCCTCTCAACATCCTGGTCTTTCAAAATGTTTCATGGCGCTGACACTAGAAAAATACCCCACAACTGCAGCATTGCCACATTATAGTCCTTCACATTCTCTGTAAGCGCAGTTTAAGGTATTTTCCCACAGAAGCCAGGAATGCTAGACTCCTGTGCCTCCTTGGCTAAGTTTTCTGAGTGTCAGAAAAACTCAGGCTGCAACACTAGTGAATGGAACGCAGCTAGAAGATGCAAAGGGGCTGGTAGTCCTTCAGTACACCCAGGTGTCTCTCCTAGGGAGTGTTGACTCCCCTGAGGTGAGGAAGGTTGGTCCAGTGGTTAGGGCATTAATATGGAACTTGGGACACCCACGTTTACGTCCCTGTTTTACCACAGACTTCCTATGTAACCTTGGGCAAGTACGTTAGGTCCAGAACCTAGAAGATATTTAGGCACCTAGTATGATTAGAGTTAGGTGCCTAAATACCTTTAAGGAACTAGGCCTTAATCTCATAGTACAATAGGGGTGATTCATAGATTCCCAGGCCAGAAAAGACCATGTGATCATCTAGTCTGACCTCCTGTAGAACACAGGCCATAGAACTTCCCCCAAGGAATTTCTAGACTGGAGCATGTCCTTCAGTAAAATATCCAATCTTGATTTAAAAATTGCCAATGATGGCGCATCCACCACAATCCTTGGTAATGGTGAATTATGCTCACTGTTAAAAATTTACACCTACCTTACAGATGTGTTGCACAGCTACAATAAAGATTGTGGTGTGCTCATATACCATAGAGATGGCAGCCATGTAAGTACCATAGTATAGCACTATTCTTTTTATGCTTCTTACGATACCCACGAAAGCTTATGCCCAAATAAATCTTAGTCTTTAAGGTGCCACCGGACTCCTTGTTGTTTTTGTGGATACAGACTCACACGGCTACCCCCTGATGCTGTATAGTGATACAGAATGGAAGGATGAAGGACCAGCATTATTGCAGCTCAGCCTGCCAGGAGTACTTTGCAAATACTGGGCTCTCAGAAAAATTTGAGTGAATATGTGATCCCCCCTTCCCCGCCTCCACCACACACACACGCTGGCATGACTTTGTTTGATCAACTCTGAGTCCTGGAACATTTTATGTACAAGGATTCTAGGGACCAATCAATCAAAGGCTCAGGTAAGGCATATGCTGATAACATTGGCAGCAAAACTAACATTTTAAATGCAAAGTAGGCATGTTTGAAACGGTTTCAAACCTTGAAACCGTGTTATAAAAATAAATTACTGTAGTGCTTTGGTTCAACAGTGCTACCCACCTTGCTGCAGTAAAAGGCCATCTTTTGTGAGAGGAGGGACCATGAATTAATCATGCTAGTCTACATCCTAGTACTGTACTGTGGCCATACCACTGTCCACTGTGATCTTCTTAGATCTCACAGGGTCCAGCCTGGCTAATGTTTTGATGGGAGACCGCAAAGGAAAACCTGGTTAGGCAGCACAGTCAGTTTGTCACTAGGGGCCGGTCTCCTCTCTGTACCAATGCACTGTGTTACTGGAGTTTTTTCAGCTGAGACATACAATGCAGGTCCCAGCCACGTTACTGACATGTATGTGAGGGGTGATTTGCACCACAACATGGCCAAATTTTAACCAGGCTTTTTACAGTATGCCTACCTAACTTTCCTAGTAGTTCCATCTGGATCCAGAGGGCCAGATATGCTGGTGTAAAATGGCATCGCCCCACTGAAGCTAATGGAGTTGTGCCAATTTACACCAGCTCACAATTTGGTCCCATAGTCTTCTTCTTGCCCTAAACTGTTGCCCCGTGTTGCTGTGCATTCTCCACCAACTGTTGCTGGATGAAAAGTTGATCCTCACATGTATCTTGTATAGCCGTGTGGATAGTAAAGCACCTTGGGATCCTTTCAGCTAAGCTTAAGCATAGTAGACATGTAATATGTGAGGGCCCCTCTAACAGAAGACTGTATCCTGTAGTCAAAAAGAAGTCAATAAGTTCAGGGAGTTTAGGTTCAGCAATGGCTATTAGCCAAGATGGTCAGGGATGCAACCTCATGCTCTGAGTGTCCCTAGCTTTTGATTGCCAGAACCTGGGAATGGACAACAGGGCTCACTCGAAAATTGCCTATTCTGTTCATTCTCACTGAAGCACCTGGCACTGGCCACTGTTGGAAGCCAAGCTACTGGACTAGATGGACCAGTGGTCTGGCACAGTATGGCCGTGCTTATGTTCTATTCCGCTCTTGAGGGCGAACTTGACATTATTTTACAGGGGCAAAAATGATGTTGGCTGTGAATAGAAGTGGCCCCTGCCCTGAAGGATTTACAGTGTAAACATCAGGTCTGATGCAACAGAAAGGGTGGGAGTTAACAAAGCTGTTGAGCGGGGATTGGTTGAGGCATGTCAGTGGTAATGAGCGTTTGCTGATCACACAATTACTTAGCAAAGGCTAGTGGAATAAAATTAAGTGACAAAAATGCTCTTGTTGGTACATTTCTTCTAGGCTCTGTGGTAGAAGTGGGTCTTCAGGAGGGATTTGAATGCAGAGTGGGTCTGGCTTCATGGCTCAGCATGGGAAAGGTGTGGGGAGGGGGTTGGGATGAGAGAAGACGAGAGTCATGGGTGAAGCAGGATGTGGGAGAGCAATTCAGTAAGACAAGGGCGGGTAAATAGGTAAGGCTGTCAGTAGCATCACTGGTATTAGGACACTTCATGCTTTAATAAACTGAGTGCTCTGTCCAGAACACTCGAGCTGGAGAAGACCTATTTTGTCTTCTAGTCATTGGTTGTCAGATTTCCTAGTGTCTCTGGGATTCTTGCCACTATTGCCAGGTGACTTTTTCACCCATATGGATTCTGATCACCTATTCATAGAATCATAGGGTTGGAAGAGACCTCAGGAGGTCATCTAGTCCAACCCCTGCTCAAAGCAGGACCAACCCCAACTAAATCATACCAGCCAGTGCTTTGTCAAACTGGGCCTTAAAAACCTCTAAGGATGGAGATTCCACCACCTCCTTAGGTAACCCAGTCCAGTGCTTCACGACCCTCCTAGTGAAATAATTTTTGCTAATATCCAACCTAAACCTCCCCCACTGCAACTTAAGACCATTGCTTCTTGTTCTGTCATCTGGCACCACTGAGAAGAGCCAAGCTCCATCCTCTTTGGAACCCCTCTTCAGGTAGTTGAAGGCTGCTATCAAATCCCCCCTCACTCTTCTCTTCTGCAGCCTAAATAAGCCCAGTTCCCTCAGCTTCTCCTCGTAAGTCATGTGCCCCAGCCCCCTCATCATTTTCGTTGCTCTCCCCTGGACTCTCTCCAATTTGTCCATATCCTTTCTGTAGTGGGGGGCCCAAAACTGGATGCAATACTCCAGATGTGGCCTCACCAGTGCCGAATAGAGGGGAATAACCACTTCCTTCTATCTGCTGGCACGAATCCTACTAATGCAGCCCAATATGCCGTTAGCCTTCTTGGCAACAAAGTCACACTGTTGACTCATAGCCAGTTTTTCGTCCACTGTAATCCCCAGGTCCTTTTCTGCAGAACTGCTGCTTAGCCAGTCGGTCCCCAGCCTGTAGCAGTGCATGGGATTCTTCTGTCCTAAGTGCAGGACTCTGCACTTGTTCTTGTTGAACCTCATCAGATTTCTTTTGGCCCAATCCTCCAATTTGTCTAGGTCACTCTGGACCCTATCCCTACTCTCCAGCATATCTACCTCTCCCCCCAGCTTAGTGTCAGCCGCGAACTTGCTGAGGGTGCAATCCATCCCATCATCCAGATCATTAATGAAGATGTAGAACAAAACTGGCCCCAGGACCTGGGGCACTCCACTTGATACCAGCTGCCAAATAGACATCGAGCTGTTGATCACTACCCGTTGAGCCCGACGATCTAGCCAGCTTTCTATCCACTTTATAGTCCATTCATCCAATCCATACTTTTTTAACTTGCTGGCAAGAATACTGTGGGAGACCGTATCAAAAGCTTTGCTAAAGTCAAGATATATCACGTCCACTGCTTTCCCCATATCCACAGAGCCAGTTATCTCATCATAGAAGGCAATCACGTTGGTCAGGCATGACTTGCCCTTGATGAATCCTTGTTGACTGTTCCTGATCACCTTCCTCTCCTCCAAGTGCTTCAAAATGGATTCCTTGAGGACCTGCTCCATGATTTTTCCAGGGACTGAAGTGAGGCTGACTGGTCTGTATTCCCCAGATTCTCCTTCTTCCCTTTTTTAAAGATGGGCACTATATTTGCCTTTTTCCAGTTGTCTGGGACCTCCCCCGATCACAAGTTTTCAAGGATAATGGCCAATGACTTTGCAATCACATCAGCCAACTCTCTCAGTACCCTCGGATGCATTAGATCCGAACCCAGGGACTTGTGCATGTCCAGCTTTTCTAAATAGTCCTTAACCTGTTCTTTCACCGCTGAGGGCTGCTCACCTCCTCCCCATACTGTGCTGCCCAGTGCAGCAGTCTGGGAGCTGACCTTGTCTGTGAAGACCGAGGCAAAAAAAGCACTGAGTACTTCAGTTACAGATGGAAGATAGTTGCAGACAGAAGATGCCTCTATGAAGCTGGTTGTGTGTGACATCAGGGCTGAAGTAGGAGATCAGTGGCAGCCTTAAGTTACAGTTTCCTTCCTTTTGCTGGATTGCATCTCAGTGTCAGGTTATTTTTTCGCAGTTACGTGTGCGTGTGTTTCATTACAGCGCCCGCTTAGCTGTACTTTCCTTGAACATCCTCCTAAGACACTCAGGCGCATGGTGCCAAGTTGCACTCAGAATACATGAGCAAACTGCTTCCAGCTGTGAGCAGTGAGAGTCTCCAATCTGCTTGTGCAGTTGCTGGGGCTTTGGCTCCCAAAGCCATAGAAAAGTCAAAGGATGGGAGGAAACGGGAGGAGGAGAAAGGGGCCAAGCCATAATGCTGGTTTCCGTACTAAGCAGTTGTTTGAGCATCACTGCAGGTTGCCTTGGGAAACTGCAACAGCCAGGGTACATAGCGCCCTGCCAACAGGTTAAAAGAGTTAGTGACAAATGCAATTGATCAGGCTCTGTCTTTCACACCATCACTACATAGGGTGTAACAGCTCTTGGCCGCGTGGCTGGCTGACCTAGATAGGAGAAAGGCCACCCAGCCCATGCAATCCATTTTCATCTCTTGTAACAGATCTGGCAGAAGCAGCCCTCCATTTTCTATACCAACTCATGGAACAGGACTTGTGCGTCTCTTTCCCACTCAGCTAGTGTTCCGACCTGTTACTGACTAGGTTTGACCGTCTGTCAAATAGTATTAGGCTCTATGGGATTCAGTTCAAAACGGCCCTCATTTTTTTTGAAGCTCTTCTTTGGATTTGCTCCAGCTGACTTTATGAATGTTGTGCCTCTACCCTCCCCTTGTCTCGCACTGCCCCTTCTGTCACTTCACCCTGGCTGGCTAACCGTGGGGGAAAAGCCTGATGGATGATCTTGTGGACCAGGTACTAGCTTGGGACTTGAGATACCAGCTCCCTCCCCCTTCTTTGGGAAAATCACATCGACCCTGTGCCTCAGTTTCCCATCTATAAAATAGGTGTAAAGATTTCCTACCTCAAAGGGTGCTGCAAAGGTAAAATCCATTGTGAGGCACTTTGGCCCAGATTTCCAAATGTATTTAGAACCTAAAGATGCAGAGAGGTGCCTAGTGGTTTTTTTTTTTGCCTCCCTGCATCTTTGGGCACTGAAATATGTTGGAAAATCTGGCCCTTAGAACACTACAATGTAGGGGACCGTATGAGTAGATTGATACGTCCAGCCATCTGGCTCAACCTTCCTGCATCTCTTGTTCTGTTATTGACAAGTCTTGCCCTCCATCTGCTTTTCTCGTTTATTTCATATTTCAGTGTACGTCTGTGTTTGTCTGGACCAAGTGTTTGCAATGAACCATCACACTTTTGGCTGATTCCACAGTTTCTTCAGTTACTGCCACAACCACGTCTTGTTTGCCCCCGTGGGCTTGGCTTCAGGCCTGTGATCACTCAGGACAATGTACTGTTTGATCAAGGGAAGGCAGACAGACAGTTGTTCATTTTCTGGTGATGCACAATCTGTATCCTGTGGTGACTGGGTAACTGTAAAATCAAAATAGATCCCTGTTATTAACCAAAAAGCCCTTGCACTGAAGAGAAGGAGATGAAACCCAACTCAGTAAAGTTGGTTTTGTTTTGTTTCTAATTAGACGTGATAGGAAGCCAGACTGGCTGGCCCTATCCACACCCCCACCTTTAAACTGCTAATAAGCTTAGCACAGTTTAACATAAGGCAGCACACTTTGTACCCACAGCAGATTTCATGGCTGTCCTCGGCTTGGTTCTCAGAGTAACATAGTAAAATCTGTTTAATGAAGACCTCCCAGTGGTGAGTGAACCGTTCAGCATTCCTGGACCTGTTGTATAGAACTGTGAAGTATGACTCAGGAACCCTGGCTTCCATTCCTGTCGTGGTGGTGGTGGTGTGTGTGTGTGTGTGTGTGGGTGTGTGTGAACCTTGGGCAAGTCACCTCACTGTCCTGTGCCTCAGTTTCCCCATCTGTAAAATGGGAATAATAATACACAGCTCCTTTGTAAGGCACATTGAGAGCTATGGTGGGCAAGTGCTATCATAACAGATGGTTATGTTACACTCAGCAGCTGCAGTACACCTGGACACACCATCTCTATCTATAGTACTTATTCATCCCCTCTCACGGTGGTATCTGAGGGCCTACCACTTTAGTGCATTGATTCTTCCGCTCCCCTGTGAAATAGGGAAGTGCTGTTATTGCCCTGGGGTAATCGAGCTGGGGGCTAGATTCACAAAGGGACTTAGGGGTGGCAATCAGAGTTGCCACACCTAACATTTAAGCACCAAGAAAATAACTGGAACATCACTGAGATCTGCAGCGCCTGGGTGAGGCATGTAGGCTCCCGATACAATGAATGGGGAGAGAGAGAGGCACTACTATTGGGATCCTCAAAAAGCCAGCACGCCAGCTGGGGAGAGGCCTAAAGTAGCCCATGATAGCTGCCGATGAGAGGAGTGTGTCCTAAGCGCCACCTCTCTTGGTGCCTTTTACTGTCTGGGGTGCAGAGTCAGGACCCCAGCTCCTGGCCTCGGGTGGCTTAGGCACCAACATTTCCTGGGAGAATGAAGCTCCTGTCTCGTTCCACACGAAACAAGGCATGGGCGGGCAGAGGCGGAGCAGCAACCCCCTTTACAACTTTCAGCCAAGGGGTGAGAGCCTCCACCTGGGATGTGGGAGACCCAAGTTCAGGCCCCACTTTGCCTGATGGGAAGAAAGGATTTAGAACAGGGGTCTTCCACCTCTCAAGGGAGTGCTCTAACCACTGAGCTAGGAGATATTCAGAGGTGGGACTCCCTCCACCTCACCTATTGAAGCTGTTGCCCATTGGACAAAGAATTAATGAGTGACAGGGCCAGAGAATGACACAATAGCCTAGGGGTGAGGGCACTCACCTGGGCGTTGGAAGCCCCAGGGTCTAGTCTGCTGGCTCTAATGACTCTTTAATTTGGTAAATAAAGTGGAAGAGCCGCTGCTGGAGTTGGGTGCCTACATACCAGAGACAGAGAGACCCACGCCTCATTATAGCCAATAGCCCACTGGTTAGGGCACTCACCTGTTACGTAGGAGACCCCTTGCTCTGCCTGCTTTGGGGCAGAGCCTTGAACCCAGCTCCTCCAGCTGTCCCCCTACCAATCAGTGTATTGAGTGTGCTGTGATGGGGTCACCCTCAATTTCTCCTCCTGAAGCTGTTCCACTTCCTATAATGAAACGCTCATTGGTCCAGTGAAAGTGAGAGCTTGACTCTAGAGCCTGGGAGGTGGGAAAGGCAGGCTCAGGTCCTTACACCAATACATATTCATTACTTACATAAAGTGGAACAGTTCCAACGGGGAGACCTGCCTGCAAACCCCCACTAGCCTGGTAGTTACAGGTAGGAGACGTGGGTCCAATTCCCTGCTCTGAATCAGGCGGAGGGGGGATTCAAAGCAGAGTTTCCCACCTCAGTGCCCTAACCAGTGGGCTGCTGGGTAACACTCACCCCCTCTTCTGCAGGGTCCTGCCTGTAGGTCTGCTCTGAGCATGCCCACAGGGGGACGCTGAGAATCCCACTTCAGGGCCATGGCGTGGGCTAGGGCTCCAAGCAGCTCAATAGCCAGGAGGTGCAGCAGGACTTAGGCAGGTTTGCACACGCCCACTGGCAGAAACGTGGGCATCGAAAGGGTCAGGTGGCAGCTGCGTGGTGGTTTTGAGAATATCAGTGGCAGCTACACACTGGCCTGAAGCTCCTAAGGATTTTTGTGACTGTGGCTCTAAGCAGCTCACGTAAGTTCACACAGGGCACCTCGGGCGGATTTGAATCTGGGCCACGTGAGCCCCAGGCTACCAGCTGAAGCACTGGACCATCCTGCCTGTAACAGAGAACAGCAGTGTGAAGCAGGCCCCATCTGCACTGGAACTGGGACAAAGCACAGAGAGCTGAGCGTTCAGTCAGCCTTGAAGGAGCAAGCTAGCAGGTGGGTGAAGCACTGGCTACACTTTATGCACGTCTATCAGCGAAGGAGGGACTGAAAGCTGCTGTTGAAGAGCCAACACGACCCAGACACAGGCAGTAAACTACCCCTCAGCAACTCACCTGAAGGCATCCCACGGAGATAGAATGATCATCCTCCAGGGCTTCCCCCACTTAAACTATATCAGCTTACGTAGCAGATGTGCTAGACGTGTTGGGCTAGAAGTGGTGACAATATATGTTACTGCATCAAGATGGTAACACCATGCATATGTTAGCAGTCTGGTTTTTTTAAAACTGCTTTCCAGCTCAGGTGAGCTCATTCTTCTAAGCTTGTGTGCGCGGCCCAAGCAAAACAGGCTGGTGTTGGCTTTAGTTTCCTCCATGAGTTGGACAGTATGCGTGTATAGTTGTGCCATTCCTGGAGCAAACATGCTCTAAGTGAGCAATTATACCAAGTGCTCATCAGCAAGCTCAGTGCTTCACAGACAATAAACAGGTGCTGTGATTCTCAGTGGTTCGCTATCCACTCCTCTTCACCTCATCTTACTCCCTATGGGCCAGAGCATAATCTGATGTAAATCAGACCAGCTCCACTGGAGTCAATGGAGCTATGCTGATTTACACCAGACGAAGATGCAGCCCCATGTGTTTATTTGGGCCTAATTGCAAAGCAGGCGGAAGGGGGAGACCTTTCTTAAGCTGCAGGCTCATTCTCTGTATATTTATTAATCGTCATTGTTCTTTCCTCTCTCAATTCTCTCTGCCAGGCTCTCCCCACAATTCTCCTCTCCCTTGGTGATCGCAGCAATGAAGGAACACATGGAACATTTAGGTGGCTGCCGCACGCCGCTGGTTTGTTCTATCAAGAATTCTGAACCACAGGAGGATCGATTTTTTTAGAGCTGTGGGACATGAAATATTAATGTCTCTCCTTCGCCACCATGCAAACGGCTCCCAACTTGTCTCAGTTTCCTCCTCAACTTAAAAAATAAACCTCTGGCATTTTCTCTTTTCGGCTAAGAATACTATTAAAGTGCCAGGCAAAGGGTAATGAAAATCTTTGGCGTTTAGACTTTAGATGCTTCCCTAAATCAAACCCAGCCAAACCAACATATAATACAAAGACCAGGTGTGTACAGCCTTAGGGTACCTCTACATAGCAAAAAAACCCCCAAAACCCACAGCAACAAGTCTTAGAGCCCAGGGCAACTGACTTGGGCTCATGCTGCGTAGCTAAAAATAGCAGTGTAGACATTTGGGTTTGGGTTGAAGTCTGGGTTCTGAAACGTGGTGATGGGGGAAGCATCTTGGAGCCCGGGCTCCAGCCCAAGACAAAATGCTATTTTTAGCCCAACGCAGCTGACCTGGGCTCTGAGACTTGCTACCGTGGGTTTTTGTTTTGCTATGTAGATGTACCCTAAGGCTGAACACACCTGGTCTTTGTATTATATGTTGGTTTGGCTGGGTTTGATTTAGGGAAGCTGGACAGGGATACCTTCCTGGCTTTGCCTGCAGTCTTTGTATGCCCTTTGGTATGAAATCACTCTTCACTATCATAGCTATAAACGTGATTGATGCTCATATATTTATCTAGTCTCTCTAAAGATATAGCTATGGTGGTAGTCTTGCCAACATCCTGTGACAAGTACACTATGCTAATCAGGTTACATGTATAGTGCTAGCATGGTGGTTCAAAATTATAATGGTGAGTTTTTACTAAGACCCCGTGCATCAGAGGAAGAGTTAGCTAAATATTTAGTGAAACAAACAATTCAGTCGGTGCCTTTGCATCTGATGTGTGAGCAGGAGATTTATTCCCCTTAAACGGAGTTCGTTCTGGCACAAGATCTTGCAGGAGATCAAGTTAAAAGAATTCCTTTTAATTTGGTGAGCTGTTGGCCTGGCTTATGAAACTATTAAATATAAGTGACTAGCTATCTTTCCCCTCTCTTTACAGAAAGACTAATCATATAAACAGGGTGAAATCTTGGCTCCACTGAAATCAATGGCAAAGCTTCCATGCTTACAATGGTTTAAAATGTTACAGGCATGATGATTACACAAAATGGACCCCACATGTGTTGGTTTTTTTTAAAGAGCATTTTTTGTCAAATCCCAAGCAACATTCACCTGTAGCATATACTTGGCAAGGGATCTGACACATGAATTGACTAAATAAGAAATATAGTCTCCATTTCCAGGCATCACAATTCATAAATGCTATCAATGTACATAAATGATCTTAAAAGAGGTACTTGAGTTTCCTCTGCGAAATCTTTAAGTAATTTGAATACATCAGAACCACTGTTACAACCTGTAAACGTTAAAATGATCTAATGAGGCAAGTCCGGTCTAATCCGAGATGTGGAAAAACCTTTGACTTTAACTTGAAAGGGAGATTTCTTGAGAAGCCCAACCCTGGCCCAACGACAGCCCCTAACAAATCCTGAGCCAAACGAAGGAAAGACAGACAGACAAAAGGCAACCTTGAGTTCAAATACGAAGCTCGAGAGTCAAGTGATTCATTTCTCACACCTGTTATGCATTTCACTATCATGGATGAGGCACTGGTAAGTATTATGAGCCATCCACAAAATTAATTATAAGAATATGGGCCTAGAGGAAAGGCTACCTCGGCATTAGTGTGACGTGACTGTGCACAGCCCCGAAATGAGGCCATGAGGCTATGCACTGCTACTCATCTTTTGTTGAATATTTTCAAGTCACTAAGGACTCTGTTCAGCAAAGCACTTAAGCACACGCTTAACTTTAAACACATGGAGTTGTCCCATCAACTTCAAGGGACTTAAGCAGGGCTTCCGTGCGTTACTGAATCAGGACTTTGCTGAAGAGGGACTGATTTACTCGTGCTTAAAATTAAGCACATTCTTCAGTGCTTTCTTAAACCAGGATCTTATGCTCTCCTTACAGTCCATTTGAGCTCTGCCACTGACTTCACTGAGAGCAGGATCAGTCCCAAAGTTGCTAATAAATAGCTTTGCAAGTCACAACATTAGAATGATGGAAGGGAGGAATCTGGAATCATTTACAGGGACCATGAACTGCTTTTGCTTTTAGAATTAATACCTGGCTATTTTTCAGCCAGCATTTCACAAAACTAAGACAATGGGGAAAATGCTATTTGATACTGCACTTTGAAATCCTACTTGCTATACAGGTGCTGCTTTGAACTCTCAGCATGGGGGATAACGCCAAGCATTGGATTTTGGAGATGAGTGTGAGGGAGAGTAAGTCCAGGCCGTAATAATGCCATCCTCCCCAGCAACCAGGCTGTCTTGGGGAGTAAAATCAAGCCAAAATTTGCACACTAGAGTAAGTTATTGCTGTAGGATTTGTAGCCAAAGATGTTCAGATTTGGGTTTCTAAATATAAAGCATAAAAATCCAGGTTTAGGCCACATTTTAAGGCACCTTTGAAAAGTGGCTACATTTTCAAAGGTGCTGAACTCCCCCCACAGCCACCATCCAGCCAAATTGGTGATGAAATATTGATTACGGTACCAAGCATTAGGAACCCAAATTTTGGCCTGCGTGTTCAAGGCTTCACTTAGAGCTGCTAGACTGGCTAGTAACTTGTAACATGTCAAAATGATGGAAACTGTGTGGCTAAATGCAATGTTCATTGTGGAGAAGACAGATTTTCCCAGGCACCACTGGGAGTTAGGGCTTGATCCCTTTTGACTTTCAGTGGCAGCCTAACTGCCCTTCGTGCCTTGGAAAATCTCCCGCATCGTCTTGTTTCTGGAGTACGTTTAATGGTGTCATCTGCAGGATCCTGATCCTCAGCTGCTGTAAATCAGCACAGTTCCCCAGTTACTTCACCCGGTGCCTGATACAAAGCCCAATGAAGTGGATGGCAGTCTCTCAATAAACTTCAATGGGCTTTGGAGAGGCCTCAGCTGAGGACTGATCCTGTACATAAATACCAAGTCTGATTCTTACGGGTGAAAAGAAAATCACTACACCATTGAATATTCTGATATGGAGTTCCCTCACTCTCTCCTATTGAAATTGTTCCATTTTAATTTCACTGGCCCAATTAAATTGTTTAATTAGCCTAGTGGTTAGAGCATTCACCAGAGAGGGGGCAGATCCCGCGTCAAATCCCTTCTGCCCCTCAGAAGGAAGGGGGATATGAACCAAGAGTTCAAGGGGTCATCTGGACAAACTGGAGAAATGGTATGAAGTAAATAGGATGACATTCAATAAGGACAAATGCAAAGCACTCCACTTAGGAAGGAACAATCAGTTGCACACATACAAAATGGGAAATGACTGCCTAGGAAGGAGTACTGCGGAAAGGGATCTGGGGCTCATAGTGGATCACAAGCTAAATATGAGTCAACAGTGTAACGCTGTTGAAAAAACAACATCATCATTCTGGGATGTATTAGCAGGAGTGTTGTAAGCAAGACACGAGAAGTAATTCCGCTCTACTCCGTGCTGATTAGGCCTCAACTGGAGTATTGTGTTCAGTTCTGGGCGCCATATTTCAGGAAAGATGTGGACAAATTGAAGAAAGTCCATAGAAGAGCAGCAAAAATTATTACAGGTCTAGAAAACATGACCTATAAGGGAAGACTGAAAACATTGGGTTTGTTTAGTCTGGAGAAGAAAAGACTGAGAGGGGACATGATAACAGTTTTCAAGTACATAAAAGGTTGTTACAAGGAGGAGGAAGAAAAATTGTTCTTCTTAACCTCGGAGGATAGGACATGAAGCAATGGGCTTAAATTGCAGCAAGGGCAGTTTAGGTTGGACATTAGGAAAAACTTCCTGTCAGAGTGGTTAAGCACTGGAATAAATTGCCTAGGGAGGTTGTGGAATCTCCATCATTGGAGATTTTTAAGAGCAGGTAGGACAAACACCCGTCAGGGATAGTCTAGATAATATTTAGTCCTGCCATGTGTGCAGGGGACTGGACTAGATGACCTCTCGAGGTCCCTTCCAGTTTTATGATTCTATGATCACTAGCAGCCAGTATGGATTTACTAAGATCAAATCATGCCAAGCCAGCTTGATTTCCTTCTTTGACAGGGTAACTGGTTTGGTGGATAGGGGAATTCGGTGAACATCATATACCTGGACTTCAGTAAGGCTTTTGACACAGTCCCACATGACATTCTGATAAGTAAGCTGGAGAAATGCAGGCTTGGCAGAACTACAATTAAGTAGATATATAAATGGCTAAACAACCGCAAAGAATAACTATTAATGGAATGTCAGATCGGAGGGAGGTCTCAAGAGGGGTTCTGCAGGGATCTGCTCTGGGTCCGGTGTTATTTAACATCTTTATTACCTGGATGTAGGAATAGAAAGCATACTGATCAAATTTGCAGATGATACAAAGCTACAGGGGGTTGCAAACTCTTTGAAGGATAGAGCTAAAATTCAGAGGGATCTTGATAAATTGGAGAACTGGGCTATAGAGAACAAAATGAAATTCAATAAAGACAAATGTAAGGTGCTACACTTAGGGAAGAAAAACCAAATGCACAAATACAGAATGAGGGATAACTGGCTTGGCAGCAGCACTGCTGAAAGAGATCTGTGAATTGTGGGAGAGATCCGTGAACCTCAACATGAGTCAACAACGTGATGCTGTTGTGCAAAAAAAAAAAGCAAATGCAATGTTAGGTTGCGTTAACAGAGGCATTGCATGCAAGTCACAGGAGGTGATAGTACCGCTCCACTCGGCACTGGTTAGGTCTCAGCTGGAGCACTGTGTCCAATTCTGGTCACCAATGTATAGAAAGGATGTAGAGAAACTGGAATAAATCCAGCGGCGAGTGACAAAGATGATCAAAGGGATGGAATACAGGCCATATGAGCAAAGACTGAAGGAACTGGGTATGTTTAGTTTGGAAAAGAGATTAAGGGGGGGACCTTATAGCAGTCTTCAAATACTTGAAAGGCTGCCATAAAAAAAGGTGGAGAAAGTTGTTCTCTCTTGTCACAGAGGGCAGGACAAGAGTCAATGGATTCAAACTACAGCAGAGCACATTTACATTCAATCTCAGGAAACGCTTCCTAACTGTAAGAACAGTAGGACAATGAAACAAACTGCCTAGGGAAGTCGTGGAATCTGCTTCACTGAAGGATTTCAAAAAGAAGGCTGGATGGCCATCAGTCTTTGATGGTTTAGACACAACAAATCCTGCATCTTGGCAGCAGGTTAGACTACATGACCCTTGCGGTCCCATCTAACCCTGTGGTTCTATGATTCCAAGAGGGGCTTAGCACACACCCCTCCTAATGGCTGGCTTAAGCAGCTCACTGCCTAGCGTGGTGGCTTTGTGGATCACAGTCTAAGGCACCTAGCTCTGCCCATCCAGTGCCTAGACACCCATCTCAGGCTTGCTGGATCACAGTCGTGTTCCTGTGATTTTCTAGGCACCTCAAAATGTAGGTGCCATGACACGCAGTGGGTGCGACACCCAAGTCTCTTTGTGGATCTGGGCCCAATTCTCTGCTCACACTTTACACTGTAGAACTCAAGTACTTTAGTGTAAGGGTCCTGGTTGTCAGTGACTCATGTGCATTATCTACCTTCTTCAAGGACTGCTAACAACTTCCATTTTTTAAAAACTCTTTTTGTTTTAAATTCCAGTTTGAGGTTCCCTTTAAGGACAAAACACAAAACTAAGGGTGAGATTTTCTTGAACGCACAGCCCAAAACTCAGCCCAGGAGGACATAGACTTAGGTTGGCTTTAAGACGCCTTTGAACCCTCCTGATCCTGGGCTGCTCTGGGGGCTGGGAAGGCTCCCGGGGGCCTGTCTACACTGAGGGCTTGTCTACACACGGAAATTAATCAGGAAGAAGGCAGGGTGTGAATTTAAAGCAAATACACTATTTCTGATTAATTCCCATGTGCAGACGTTCTTATTCCAGATTTATGCTAATTCAGAGCAAGGCATTCTGCTCCAGAATAAGAGCATTCACACAATGGAGTTAATCAGGAATAGTTAATGAGGAATAACTATTCCAAAATAACTCCCGCTGTAGACAAGGTCGAAATAGCAGCAGCCTCCACTGGCTGCCCTATAGGCCACAGCACTGCCCAGAATCTCCACCCATGTTACATGCAGGAGCCCTGCCCTAGACACTCCCCTCTCACTTCCAGCACACACCCTACAATAGGCCTTGCGAGGATGTTCTCAGGAAGCATCTTTTGCAGAGCCTGTGCTAAGGGAATCCTCCCCTGGCTAGATATGGGGCTTTTGGGGTCCCTCTGCGCTGGATAGAAGGGCTGGAGCAGTGTGAAGAGATCAGAGCTGGAGTTAGGAAAGTGTTTTTCTGCTTCATTATTGATGTTTAATAAGAATCTTTTCTACAAGGCAGAAACTGACCAAAGACAGGGAAAACAGTGAAACTGACTATACACAACCTGCTGTCAAAGGCAGGAAGCAAACAACTGAGAACACAGAATAAGATTTCTGTAAACTTCTTTCAAATGCAGTAACCTCAGATATCAATAACTACAGCAGGTACACACATTTCAGAGAGAAATATGACTTTTCATGACGACTCTGTCCTTTAACTTGCCACCATAGAGCATTCGGTCAGAGGCAGAAGGTTTGAGTACCTACTTGGCATAGAACTGTCAAGAAGAAATGCAGGAAACCTCAAAGACTCTGTTGCTTTCCTCAACAAGAAAGGGAAGAATCCCAATTGTGGTTGTGGTAAACCTAAAAGGGGTTTTGTTAAAATCTCCAGCTACTATACAACCACAAGAACTGCTGTATAACACACACGATACACATTACAAGATTTTCCTTTTATATATACACCAAGGTTAAAATAACCAAAATGCAAGATTGATCCTTATTTTCTTTATCCTTTAAAGACGCTTTCTCTGATGTAGTTAAAAACAAAACACACACACACAAAAGTGAAGAAAATAATTTCAGCTGTGTTAATACTTATGATGAGATCCCCCCTCTAATGAATCTGTATTGAAGAAAGAGAGATTTTGAAGGGCTGCTAATCAGCCCATCAACAGTCAGTGGAGTCAGACACGGACTATCGATACCTTTCCAAATTGCTCAATCCAGCAATGAAAACGATGGCCATTGCTGATGCTTTAAACAGAAATCTGCACACCTAAGATCTTCATGCTGCCCTCCAACGTTCTTCCCATAAGGCCTGGGTATGCTGTAATCAAGTAAACCAAGTTACAGTAGAACTTCAGAGTTACAAACTGACCAGTCAACCACACACCTCGTTTGGAAACGGAAGGCGGCAATCAGGCAGCAGCAGAGACAAAACAAAACAAAAAAGCACATACAGTACAGCACTATCTTAAATGTCAACTACTAAAAAACTTAAGGGAAAGTTTACAGAAAGATTTGGCAAGGTAAGGAAACTGTTTCTGTGCTTGTTTCATTTAAATTAGGATGGTTAAAAGCAGCATTTTTCTTCTGCATAGTAAAGTTTCAAAGCTGTATTAAGTCAATGTTCAGTTGTAAACTTTTGAAAGAACCATAATGTTTTGTTCAGAGTTACGAACGTTTCAGAGTTATGAACAACCTCCATTCCCGAGGTGTTTGCAATTCTGAGGTTCTACTATATACGCATTAGCACAGAGACCCTGCATGATCACACAGCAGCCTGATGGGGTTTTTCAGTGCTATCAATTAAATTAAAAGAGGCAGCTGTTTGTGGAGTACATGAATAAAAGAGCAAACAACGGTTTTTAAATCAGTGGGTGTAGATAACTTGCATCCAAGACTTTTAAAAGAGCTGGCTGAGGAGCTCCCTGGACTGTTAAAGTTGATGTTCAGTAAGTCATGGAACACCAGGGAAATTCTGGAAGTTGGCAGAAAGGTAATGTTGTGCCAATATTTAAAAAGGGTCAACAGGAGGACCTGTGTAATTATAGGCTTCTCACTGTGATACCGATCTCAGGTAAGATAACAGAGCAGCTTATACAGGAATTCGATTAATAAAGAATTCAAGGAGGGTAATATAATTAATGCCAATCAACCTGGGTTTATGGAAAATAGGTCCAGTCTAACCGGATAGCTTTTTTTGATGAGATTACCTGAACCAGGAAAAAAAAGGGAAAAGGAACAAGGGATGTAGTTAAAAAATGTCAAAAAAACAACATGAAAGTAACGCTAAAAACCCACTGGCCTATACATAATAGTAAAACCCAAATCTTTATGGTCTTAGGTTAGCCAGAACAACAAAGGGAAAAAGATTTGGGGTGGGATTCTGAAAAATTCCTTGGTGTGTTAGGAACACAAGTCCCACCCTTATGATTTAGAGGGAGAGCGTTAAGGTCAGAAGGTTACTACAGTAACTCCTCACTTAAAGTCGTCCCAGTTAACGCTGTTTCATTGTTACGTTGCTGATCAGTTAGGGAACATGCTCGTTTAAAGTTGTGCAATGCTCCCTTCTAACGTCGTTTGGCAGCCGCCTGCTTTGTCCACTGCTTGCAGGAAGAGCAGCCCTTTGCAGCTAGCTGGTGGGGGCTTGTAACCAGGGTGGACCGGCAGCCCCCCTATCAGCTCCCCACTCCCCTATGTTCCCTGTGCTGCAGCCGCCCAGCAGGCTATCAATCGGCAGTTCAGCTGTCCCTCCCCACACTGCCACGTGCTGCTCCTGCCCTCTGCCTTGGAGCTGCTCCCAGAGACTCCTACTTGCTGTGCAGGGGGGAAGGGAGGGGGCTAATGTCAGGGTGTCCCCCTCCCCCCTGCTCCTGCACCCCGCTTACCCCTTCTCCATATAGAGCAGGGAGGGGACACAGAGGGAGAGAGACAGAGAGAGCTTGGGGCAGCAGCTGCTGTCTCAACTTCCTGATCCACTTAAAAAACAATGCACTTAAGAGTGGGTCAGCTGACTTAAAGGGGCAGTGTGCATCTCTCTCTTTCTCCCACACACAAGGAGTGTGTCCTGTCTCTGTCTGCTATGCTGTCTCCTCTCCCTCGTGTTCGTGCTGCCTTGTGTGAGAGGCTACATTAACACCGTGTTAACCCTTGAGGGCTCAGCCGAGTGCTAGTTCATCATTTAGCAGCAAGGCATTCCCTGGGAAATATCCCTCCCTCTTCCACCCTCTAACTTCACCACCTCAACCAAGCTTCACAATCATCATGGCTGTGAACAGTATTAAATTGTTTGTTTAAAACGTATACTGTGTTTATATCTATACAATATAGTTTTTTGTCTGGTGAAAAAAATTTCCCTGGAAACTAACCCCCCCAATTTACATGAATTCTTATGGGGAAATTGGATTCGCTTAACACCGTTTCACTTAAAGTCACATTTTTCAGGAACATAACTACGCTAAGCGAGGCGTTACTGTAGTCCAAAAACAGAGGGTGCGATTCTGTGCTGAGCCTCTAAGGCTACGTCCACACTACCCGCCCGGATCGGCGGGTAGCCATCGATATATCGGGGATCGATATATCGCGTCTCGTCTGGACGCGATATATCGATCCCCGAACGCGCTCCCTTCGACTCCGGAACTCCAGTAGGGCGAGCGGAGGTAGCGGAGTTGACGTGGGAGCCGCGGCCGTCGATCCCACGCCGCGAGGACGCGAGGTAAGTCGCGGTACTTCGAAGTAAGATACTTCGACTTCAGCTACGCTATTCTTGTAGCTGAAGTCGCGTATCTTACTTCGACATCCCCTAGTGTGGACCAGGCCTAAGAGGCGCAATACAAAACTTGCAGCCCAGGAGGAGGAGCTAAGGTGGTTTCAGGCCACCACAGCACCCTCCTAGTTCTGGGCTGCTCTGGGGGGCGAAGCAACTCTCAGTATTACTTAGCCCTGAGCCTGGCTACCTACAGTCAGTAGTACTGTCCAGGATCTCCATAGCACTGTGTGCTGTGACCACAGCCCAGTTATACCCTCCTGCCCTCAACATGCAATCTATAGCAGAGTTTGTGAGGGGGTCCTTACAAGGCAGCTTGTGGCTGCCTTCCTCAGGTTCTTCCCTAGCTGGATCGAGTGCCTTTAGAACCCCTTTATGCTGCTCCGGCCTTTTCTCCAAGTTTATGGGGCCAAAATGTGGGTTAGGATCTCATCCAATAAATTAATTGTCAGCTGAACCAAGAGGAGAGATACTATTACAGTAGGAATTTCAGAGCTGGCCTAATTCCGTTCCCCCTGAATTCAGAGGTAAAATTCCCATTGATGTTGATGGGAGCAGCTAGGCCAATGCTGAGTGCTTTTGGGAAAAAACCACCCTATTCCTCAGTGGGAAAGGTAAAGCTAACCTTATTTCTTCAATCCTTTTATGTATCAATATGATCACTGGGTATCCAGATGTTAAAAAAAGAGCATTGAGTGACATATGCATAAAATAATGGGGAGTCTTTAGTTTTAGCTGGCCTGCCTGCAATAGCAGGGGACTGGACTGGATAACCCAGGAGGTCCCTTCCAATCCTATGAATATGTCCCCTAGTTATACTACATATATGCCCTTACTGATAACATAGCTCTTACTTATTTGACAGTAAAGTAAAAGAAAGGCTTTCCCATTAGCATGAAACAGATATTTCCTTTTCTTTTCTTTTTTTCAAGATTCCGTTCCAAGTGAGAGACAAACATTTCTTTTTATATATTTCTTTACATTCCAGGTTTATTCAAGAGACATTATTCACAAGCACATATACTGCAGGTATATGTTTGGTAGATTTTAAGAATGGTAAGACACTAGGAGCATGAATCAGCAATAACCCTAGCAAACAACAACATGGCTAAAAAAATCCCAGTGTGATTTCTTCTTTTAATATCAAAGCCCTGGACGTTTAAATCCAAATCTCGAATATTGAACCAAGCCGTTCACACCTAGAACATTTGGTACAATGACAGTCCATTTACAAAAAACACAAGATGCAAAGAGTTGCAAATTTACCTACGCTTGATTTCTGAGATATGGATGGCAAGATGCAGGAGAAGTATCCGTGCATTTGAAAAATGTTACATCGAACAACCAAGTAATTTTGTGCTTCAATATTTTGATTGAAAAGTCTCCTTATCCAGCATAAAGTCTGCAAATCTCTGCTGGAGCTCCTTCTCTCGCTCTTGCTGCCGCTGCACGTCTTCTTTTAGACACTAATAGGAAAACAAAAAGTAACAACTGGTTAGTTCTCACACAATTTACACTATCACACACTGAGTTAGCATGGGCTGTATTTTTCCTTGAGACCAAAGTGTGTTGTCTGAGATAGAAACGCTATTTGATTGGTTTAGAAACACAGGAATTGCTATCCTGGATCAGAGCTGTGGTCCATCCAGTCCAGTGTCCTGTCTCAGAGCGGCCAGCCCCAGCTGCTGCAGAGGAAGTGCAAGAAGCTTTACGCAGGTATGGGAAGATGTGCTCCCCACATTAGGTCTCCTAATCCCTGGTTCAATTAGTTTAAAATCCCATGTCTGAGATTTAATGTCTCTTCCAAAATCTGTTTGTATTAGTTCTTTTAAATTTTTAACTCTTGGCAAGTTTTTGGCCTCAATGACATCCTGTGCCAAAGGAGTTCCGCACTTCAATTAGATTGCGTGAAAAAGGATTTCCTTTTATTGCCTTTGCCAGTTATAACTAGAGCCGACAGGAGGATGATGACAATTTTATTTTGCGGCAACTTTCAAGGTTACAAAGTTTGCTTTCACTCGCACTGGAGCAAGTTCAGAGTGATCAGGCTATGTGTACACTTAAAATGCTACGCCACTGTAGCGCTTCAGTGTAGGCATTCACTAGCGACGGGACGGCTTCTCCCATTGCTATAGTTAATCCACCTCCCCAAGAGGCAGTAGATAGGTGGACAGAAGAATTCTTCCGTTGACCTAGCACTGTCTATACCGGGGGTTAGATCAGCATAGCTACATCCTTCAAGGGCGTGGATTTTTTCACACACCTGAGAGACGTAGCAATGCTGATGTAAATTTTCAGTGTAGACCAGCCCTGGGGTGAAAAACAGCTCTGAATCAGGCACGGCAGGGTCTTCCACATCCCAGACCTGTGCCAAAACCACTAAGCTACAGAGATTGCCTGTCTCGCTCTAAGACATGATCAAAACGGGGAGGGGGGGATAGCTCAGTGGTTTGAGCATTGGCCCGCTAAACCCAGGATTGTGAGTTCAATCCTTGAGGGGGCCACTTAGGGATCTGGGGCAAAAAATTGGTCCTGCTAGTGAAGGCAGGGGACTGGACTCAATGACCTTTCAAGGTCCCTTCCAGTTCTATGAGATAGGTATATCTCCATATATTATTATTATAACTGATACGTCTCCACAAAAACATTTTGGCTTTGACAAAATAGCAGATTCCTGACTGACTAGCTCTTGTATTAACCTAATGACACAATTTTAAAGACCAGCCATTCTTATTCTGATTAACAAAACTCTTCACAATTTTCCTGTGTGCACTATTAATTATAGTTTCCAACTCAAATGATAATTTAATACCAGTGGCTCCCAACCTATTGGCATACTACATCAGTTTACCTGATTAAGATCCTGGCTGTAACTTCTCATGGCTGCCATCTCCCATTTGGTTGTGTACACTGCAGTCCACAATGAGAGTGGAGCTGCTCCAAACTCTAGCACATGCCACTGACTAGAGCAGCGTTTCTAAAATGCGGCCACCGTGGCTGCATGTGGCCACTAGCGGAGGTTTTTGTGGCCATGACAGCCTCTAAAGCAGGGACAGAGACTGGGAGTGGGGGGCAGAGCAGCAGCCCTTCCCTGCAGTGCCCAGCTGTTGCTCCTGAATAGCTGTTATCAAGGGCAGTGAGATGTGCTGCCTTGGTGTTTACGCTGGCACCGCCAGCAGGGATCAGCGCCCTACATCGTGCAGCCTCCTTGGAGGCTTTGGGCAGCACCTCCGGAAACACGTGGGGCCAATGTGCTTGGCACCGGAGGCGGATCTTGTCAGTGAAGGCGGCTGCAGTGTTCTCTTGCCAGAGCATGTGGAGCCTGGGGACTCCGCAGGTGGCTGGTGAGTTTCTGACCCACCTTCCCTGAGGAGGGCTCTTGATGAAGGGCCACGGGAGGCAGGGACAGAGAGACGGGTTTGTCAAGAGGAGCCACCAGCAAGAGTTGGTGGCTGGACTCTGAGGCCACCAAAAATTTTGTTGCGAGAACCCCTGGACTAGAGTGTTCACAACTGAATGACTATGACCAGCTTTGGGTTCAGAGCAGATTCATTCAAGGAGGGGCACATAGAGCACTAGTCACCTGACCTACTAACATATGTAACAATGCCTCTCTTAGAAATCAAAATCTGGCCATTTAAGTGAAGCAGAAAAATAAGTGATACTTTTGAACCACAGGACATACACTGTTCAATAAAACAGTGATGCATTTAGGACTGCAAGGCAGTGTACTCCAAAGATTTTGGATAAAACAATATGGGAAAAAGTGCAGGGAATTTGCAGTTTCTTACATGAAATTCCCTACTTAGGTATGTAAATACATCCAGTTCTCGTAAATTGCCTTAAGTAAGACTGCTGCTGATACTTTACAAAACTGGGACAATTAGTGAGCAATCAGCACCAGCTTTTTAAAGCATGCTACAGAAAAGTAACTGCACAGAAGAGTGATGTATGCGTGATGTTCCACCTTTCCTTCCCCTGAATGACTTCCAGATAGTTTGCTATGTTGTAAAACAAAAACAAGGTCTTTCTAATTGCCAACACTGCACACACAGCTTGGTATCTGAAAATAAAGTAGCTTCTTCCCGCTTCATACAGCTTCTCCTACCATAAGCATTTGGAATAAAACTTAGCTGTAATTTCTTTTTTTAAATACAAGAGGGAGAAGAGAATACAGCTGCTGTTCTGTAGTCACCTTGACCAGCTCAGATCCTATATGAATCCCATATTTTCTTATCCCTATTTCCCATTTTTCCAGTTATATACATAAGAAATCAGATATTAATTTGAAAACAATGCATTAGATACACTATCAATTTAAGTCATTCAATAGTTTAGTTTTTGAAACAGACCAGTGATGTTGGATGTCAATGTTGAAAAAAATCCTAATACAGGTCTGCCTCATCTTACGCACATTTAACATGCGCGATTTCGGCTTTGCGCGGTCGGCAAAAAAACCCAAAAAAAACAAAAGAGAGAAAAATAGCAATTTATGTACTGTTCCTGTAGTGTGGGCGATTCTGCCCGCCATTAAACTCAATGGGATTTCGACTATACGCGGTTTTTGCTTTGCGCGCTAACCGCAGAACGTAACCCCAGCGTAAGATGAGACAGACCTGTACAGCATTATCATGTTCATTCACAGCACGGCGTTGGTGCTTTTAAATGACACAAATGTGAAGGTCACGTGTCTTCAACCTCTGATAAAAATATCCTCTCTTTTCAAACTGCTAAAGTTATGTTGCTTGTAGTAAGCATTCCTTTTCATGTGAAAACAATCTTATCCAAACTGGACCTTTTTCATTGTGTAGGAATAGATGAAGAAAGCAGGCACCTAATTTCCCATGATGTTATACTACACAGTAATATGCCCATTCTGATATGGTTCCTCTACCCCTTTTTATTTTTAATTTTTATTTAAACATGACCATAACCTTATTACTTTTGTTAAGACTAACATATGAGAGATAACAGGCCTATCTACAGCTGGTGTAAACTGTCATAGCTCCATTGACTTCAGCGGCGATAGCTCAGTGGTTTGAGCATTGGCCTGCTAAACCGAGGGTTGTGAGTTCAATCCTTGAGGGGGCCATTTAGGGATCTAGGGCAAAAATCTGTCTGGGGATTGGTCCTGCTTTGAGCAGGGGGTTGGACTAGATGACCTCCTAAGGTCCCTTCCAACCCTGATATTCTATGATTATATATTATAATAGTCAACTAAAAATAACTAAGTAACATATAACTTCTGCTAAATCAAACAGTCTGTGTTGTATGAGATTAAAAAACCAAAACACAATAAAATAAACAAGGGTGGGAGAAGAAGCAACAATAAAAAGATTAGGGGGGGAGGGATAGCTCAGTGGTTTGAGCATTGGCCTGCTAAACCCAGGGTTGTGAGTTCAATCCTTGAGGGGGCCACTTAGGGATCTGGGGCAAAAATTGGTCCTGCTAGTGAAGGCAGGGGGCTGGACTTGATGACCCTTCGGGGTCCCTTCCAGCTCTAGGAGATAGGTATATCTCCATATATTATTATAATTATTATTATAGCCTCAGCTTTAACATGGCCCAGGATCTCAGATACTACAGTGATGGGAAACTGTAAGAACCCGGATAATTACGCAGAAGAAAAGAACTTGACATTAATTTTAAAAAACGCATTATTAAAAAATTAATGTAGCCAAGGAGCAGCAGCAGCCCATGAAAATTTAACACTGTTAAACAAACACTTCTCTGTTTCTGTGTGGTGTTTAGGAATCCTACCTCCAGTCTCCTGGGAATAGCAGCGTCTTCATGTTTCTTTAACTCCTCAAAAGTACGTAACTCCAGGTAAACCTGTTCAATCTGGTCCCACAAATCATTTAATTGTTTCATGAGTCCCATTGCCCGAGACTGGTAACCACCAAGCAAAATCTTCATCTTCTTTTCCATCTTGGCAGCCCTCTTAGCTTCTGTTGTCATGTGACCTCTGTTTATCTGTAGAGAAGAAACCAGTGTGTGTATTACTGATGCAGAACAATGCTAAATCTTTCTATTTCTGAAGTGCACTGTAGGATAAGCACCTTCTATAGTGCAACAACCCAAGACAGATGAGACCATAGGCTCCGACTTCTTCTGGCACCGGTGGGTGCTCGACCCCCCTCTGCTCCCGGCCCCACCCCGACTCCACCCCTGCCCTGCCCCCTCTCAGCCCCCTCCCGCCCCCATTCCAACCCCTTTCCCAAAGTCCCTGCCCCGACTCCGCCCCCTCCCATTCCTATTCAACTCCTTCCCCAAATCCCCGCCCCAGCCCCGCCTCCTCCCTGAGTGAGCTACGTTCCCGCTCCTCCCCCCTCCGTCCTAGCGCTTGCTACAGCTGTTTGGCAGTGGCAAGCGCTGGGAGGGAGGGAGGAGCAGAGACGCGGCGCGCTCAGGGGAGAAGACGGAGGCGAGGTGGGGGGGGGGGGGAGCTTGGCTCACGGTGCTCCACCCGCTAATTTTTCCCCGTGGGTGCTCCAGCCCCGGAGCACCCACGGAGTCGGCGCCTATGGACGAGACATTATTGTACTAAAACTTCAAATCAAGGAGCAGATTTTCCTACTGTAACGACCCCTAGAAAACACAAGCATCATTACAGTCTATCAGAGTACAGCGTTAGACAAAGATTATTAAAAGCATTGTGCTGAGTGGGCAGCAAGGCCACTGTACATGCATATCATGGCTACATACCAACTCCCAAGGGAATAGCTGGGAGAGAAATCCCTACCCCCGTTACAGAAAATAAAATAAAGGAGATTAATATTTTCCTCTTTTTAAATATTACATACTATACCTGCAAAGGCGGCCAAAACCTTCAATCTGGCTCCCCTTACCTCCCTACGCCCACTATGCCCCATTTAACTTGCTCTTTCGCATTAAAAAAAACTGAATGAGGAGCCTTAGAGCAACTCCCAGTTCATATTTCTGTAATAAAAGCACAGTTAAAAAAAACACAGTTGCCTCTGCAATACCACCACCACCACTCTTCTGCAGTGCTTTTCACCTATGGATCTCAAAGCACTGTAGAAAAGTGGGAAAGTAACATTATCCCCTATTTACAGATAGGAAAAGAGGTTAAATGATTTGTCCAAGATCACACAGCAGGTCAGTGTCAGAGCAGGAATGGGACTCAAATCTCCTAATTTGCAATCCAGGACCAAGTGCAGCAAATAGGGCGGGGGAATAGTAAAAGGGTGGTACCAACATACTGGAGCAATTGGTACACTAGAAAGAAGTGGTGATCTCTCTCTGAAGCATCATTTTGGTGAGTGCCAACAGTGGGGCTCTGGGTCATGAGAAGTGTAAATGGGGAGAAAGAGTTAAAAATATTGTAACCCTAAATATGTCAAAGCAGCAGAGAAGAGACTGTTTATACCCATTTCCCCTACACTTTCATTTCCTCTTTGTTTAGTGCAGGGGTTACCAACCTGTGGCTCAGAGCCACATGCAGCTCTTCAGAAGTTAATATGCGGCTCCTTGTATAGGCAACGACTCTGGGGCTGGAGCTACAGGTGCCAACTTTCCAATGTGCCCGGGGGTGCTCACTGCTCAACCCCTGGATCTGCCACAGGCCCTGCCCCCGCCCCACCCCTTCCTGCACCCTCCCCTGAGCCTGCCATGCCCTTGCTCCTCCCTCTTCCCCTCTGAGCCTCCTGCATGCCACGAAACAGCTGATTGGGAGGTGTGGGGAGGGAGGGGGAGGCGCTGATCAGCAATGCTGCCGGTGGGCGGGAGGTGCTGGGGGGTGGGGGGGAGAGTGATATGGGGCTGCTGACGTATTACTGTGGCTCTTTGGCAATGTACATTGGTAAATTCTGGCTCCTTCTCAGGCTCAGGTTGGCCACACCTGGTTTAGTGGAAAGATATCCCCTGCCCAAACTGGACTTTAAAGCTATTCTAATGAAATTTCATATTCTAACAGCATGCACAACAGCACCCCCCGCTCCAGTTGTGGCTCCATGATACACTAAAATGAGAGAAAAGAATCTGCGCCATGGTAGAGGCCTGCTAGTTACCAGAATTTGATTCTTATTCCTGGGGTCTTGCAGTGAGCACTTTACACTGACTCATCGTAACACCTTGGCCCAAGAGAGTCCTGCCCAGGCCTCTAAACTATTCGGATGGTAGCCGCAGTCTGGAATTAGGGTTTTCAAATGACAAATGCTAATGAAAAAGATGAAATCCAAACACCTGCCATGTAGGACATTATATATGCAGAGGAGCAAGCACAGTAAAGACAACTTTTACCACTGGAAATGAAAGGCATCAGAACCTGTCACGTATTGTGAGAGATATGTCTGCCAGCCACAGACAGTGCCGAGAGAGAGAGAGACACCTTGCTTATCTGGGCAATATTAATTGGACTGTCAAAGTTTTGAAGGATTGTTAACGCTGACACTCCTAGTCCAGCTCCAACTGATAGTATCAAAGAAATGCTCTGTGTTGAATCAGCAATCTAGTAGCACTATGAAATATCACTGAACAGAGTCTGAGAGAGGTGTAGCATTTTTCACATCTCTATTTACGGACATATGGATTTACTTGTTGTTTTAGGCTATTTTCATGGAATACGTCTTTTTGCAGAAAGCGTTGTGCAAACGATTCTAAATTTAATAAAGGGTAAAAATCCATCTTCTCAAAATGTGGCTTCCCAGTACTAACGGTGTATTAAACAGTGCAGAAGATGTGAATAAATGCTTTTTTTAAGCTGGCAATACAATCTGTAAATGCTAAATTACAAGTTCCCAACTCAAGTAGCAGTAGTCAGTGGGGTCTATTTTCTTTTAGAAATCAAGTGCTGCGTTGGTAAATATCACATCTATCAAACACAAAGGCATTATTAACCGATTAACAAAAATACAAAATACTGCATTGCTTTGTGCTAAGTCTACCCTCTGGTCTCCCAGTGCATGATGTGTTTTATTGTGTATGAAGATTGTAAGCACATTGGGCAAGGAACATTTTTCTAAGTGTTCTGTAGTGTGTCAAATATACTCAAATAGACACCTACGTTCACACCAATCAATCACAACCATTATAGTCACATGATCCATGTTAGGACAAAGCAGATATTAATGCCAACTCCTGTAGAACTCAACTTCTTAACGAGTTTTACTCTAGAACTAAACGTGCGAATTAGAGCCTTTTACATACCAGTATTTTAATAGGCAAAATACAGAAAAACAAGGGGATTGTAAGGGTGGGAAACTGTTAATGGGACAAGGGAGAGAGATTTGCGCTTCTGAGCTGCCTGGCTTGCTGGTAGGGGTTAGACTGAACTGGACTGTGGCTCTTTTCAATGTATTTTCAGGGTATCTAGAGCAGCGGTTTTAAAACTTTTTCAGCTGAGCCCCGACTTTGAGTTACAATTTTTAGTTGCAACCCCCTCTCCCGCAAGCCAGACAAAAACAGACACAATACCTGCCCCATCTCTCTCGGACTTTCAGGGTGGGGGAATGTACGTGCGACGGTCTCTGGGGGTGGAGCCAGCGCTGGGTGCGGAGGCTGCTGGGAGCAGAAATCAGCGCAGCCACCGCAGATGCTGACACTGACCCACAGGCTGGGTGACCTACTGAGGTGAGTCAGAGGGTAGAGGGCGCTCCCTCCCCGAGCCACTTGGCATCGCTGGCCCGAGCGCCTGGCATCGCTACTTGGCCCCCCCCCCAAGGGGGCATGCCCCACGGTTTGAAAACCTCTGAGCAAGAGTATATGAAGAGGTGCCCCTTTCTCAACATTTGTAAACATCTAAAGAAAAAAAAAGATCACATAAATAAATGAGTCCCTAATCTTCCTGAGGTTACTTTATGACTAAAAAACTATGCAAACTTTAAATGTGCAGATGGTTAAATGTATTGTTACTTCATCAACAAATACAGCGACATAATAAATGGACCATTTTTCTGATTACTACTACTAAAAAACAAGTCTTTGGAATAATTTATGCTTGGATGCCACAGCATGGATAGATGCATAGGTAGGTAGAGAACTCTGATATAATGAAACTCTACTTATAGCAAAGGAGAAGAGAGTACCACTTTGTTTCATTGTATTACAGTGCACAAAAGCCAACCTCCATTTACAATGAAGTTGCTCACGGGAAGAGGCTGGAAATGACTTCACTATAAGAGAGGAGGATTGTATAGCAGAACCAAGTGTATAATCTGTGCTTTATATAACTTCCCATTAAAATGCTGGAGACCACAGTCCCAGCAATGACATAGGCTGGCCCTACACAAACAAATACTCCTAATTCTAAGGGCATGGCTACACTTGCAGATGTAGAGCGCTTTGAGTTAAACCAGCCTTCGTAGAGCGCAGTAGGGAAAGCGCTGTAGTCTGTCCACACTGACAGCTGCCAGCGCACTGGTGTGGCCACATTAGCAGCTCTTGCAAGGCCACAAAGAGCAGTGCATTGTGGTAGCTATCCCTGCATGCAAGTGCTTTTCAAATGGGGGGGGGGGGTGGAGTGTGACAGGGAGTGTGTTGTGTGTATGTGGGGGGAGAGAGAGTGGGTTTTTGGGGGGCTGAGAGCATGTCAGCATGCTGTCCTGTCAGTTCAGACAGCAGCAGACCTCCCCCTCCCCCCACGCCTCTCTCTCTCTCTCACCCAGCATTCCACAGTAATGGTCGCTTTGTCTCGGAGCAGATAAGCAGCCAGCTGTCAAACAGAGCTTTCACAGGGCATATCCAAAACAATGACAAGAGTGGCCACTTCACTTAAGGGGATTATTGGACGCTTCCGGAGGCTGATCAGAGAGCAGTAATGCAACACCTCGTTCACACTGAGGCTGGGGCGCTCCAGCGGGGGTGCATCAAACGTTATTCTACTTGCCAAGGTGGAGTACTAGGAGCGCTCTAGCCGTGGAGTCAGAGCGCTCTACGTGCCTTGCCAGTGTGGATGGGTAGTGAGCTAGTGCGCCCGGGGCTCCTTTAATGCGCTGTAACTCTTAAGTGTAGCCAAGCCCTAACACTTGATAAAGGCTGAAGTTGACAAAGGGCCCAGGGTACAAAGTAAAAAGGGATTCAAGTGAGATTCTTACTGAAAATACAAGTTGGATCTCAGTCACCCATAATCCAATACTTTCAGATCTTCAGAAGGTCAGAATTGAGCTCAAAGTCTCCACTTCCTTCTGGATACAGATTCTCATTCTCACCTATGTACAGATTCTCAAGCTGCCATTCACCTCATGCTTTTCTGCACTGCTTCCTGCTTATCTAGGTAATCACAGACCCCCCCACTGTAATATCCGGTGCCTCCTAAATATTTAAAAACAGAAAAAACATCTATTCCTTCCTTCCTAGCCTGTAACCAAGAAACTGGAGCATTCCTCACCTTTCCCTCTTCCACCCAAACTAGAAGACTTAAGGACCCCGTGGAAGGGTCGGGGGGGAGGGCGTGTGTGTGTCTCAACATTTTGTAACAAATTCTAAGTATTAAAAATTGCTGACTGCTGCATTAATGCCAAGAACTGCATATAATTTTAGTTCAAGCTTCATAAAACGTTAAGGCTCAGATACCTGGCTAAAACACAAAGCTGTTAAGGAGAAGTGTGTTTAAATGCATTCTTTCCTTAAAAATGAGAAATGGATTTCAGTAAAGTCTGACAACTGTTTTCCTTGTGAAAATAACAGGAAAATTAAAAACACTTGAAGGATTTCTCTGCTTAGTTACTTATTTCCCACTGCTTCTGGGCCAATTTTGGTCATGCTGCCTGATGCACCCACTATCCTGGAACAGAACAATGCGCACAGACATGGGCAAAGTGAGTCAATATCATTGGATCAGGGCAAAACCTTTGTATATCTTAAAGACACAGGAACCTTCCCTTTCCAGCCCCTATGTACTATATTTCTCTCTACAGATGTGCAGTGGATCCTTTGGGAGCAAACCTGGAGCCACCTACAAAAGCAGTTATCAGGGAGCCCTTCAGCTGCAATAATTAAATATCAATATGCAACCTTTCACTCTACCCCAAACTCCTGGTCCATGGTCCGGGGAAGGAGAGACCAGAGGTCAGTTCTGTGGGATGAAGGTAGGGAATTGGAAGGTATCTAGAATTAGTATGTGTTAGGGAAGTTAAGGGAATGGAGATTTCCTGTAAAGTAGGAGGAGGGAAAATTGCGATGTGCTCCAGACAGGGCTGCAATCATAGATTCCTAGATTAATAGATTCCAAGGCCAGAAGGAACCATTGTGATCATCTAGTCTAACCTCCTGTATATCACAGGCCATAGAACTTCCCCAAAATAACTCCTAGAGCAGATCTTTTAGAAAAACATTCAATTTTGATTTAAAAATTGTCAGTGACAGAGACAACTTGCTTGATAACTCTGGAGAATCAGGGTGTCACTACAAAGCTCTACCAGTATGAAGCAGCTTATACCCCCATACCACGTGACACTGGAATGTGAGTTACATTACACCGATATTTCAAACAGACCCACGTGGACTAAGACCCCCAGCATCCTAGGGTCCTCTGGCGCTGGGAGCTCTTTCCATGCCAGTGTCAGCAGTCAGCTGTTTTGGCTGTAGACCAAACAAAAGGTCACAAGAATTTATTTTTTAAAATAAAGTGTTTTTTCTTCCATGCTCCTTGTATTCACAAATGACTGTGCCATTTTTTTCTGCCAGTTTTGAGCAAAGGCCAAGTATGGAAAGTTTCAGTCCGATATATGAAAACTTCAAGAAGTGATTGGGAAAGAGCGGGGGTTATGCAACCTTAGGTTTCTGTGCCAATTCCCACTTTAACAAAACAAAACAGAGTCCAAGGATTTCTTGACTGGATGTACACTGTGCAAGGATGAGGGGAAGGATAGTCTTGTGGTTAAGGTACAGGACTGGGACTCAGGAGTTCTGGATTCATTTCTCACCTCCTCCACACACTCCGTGTGTGACCTTTGGCAACTCACCAATAGCTCCAGGCCTCAGTTCCTCATCATCTTTCCTTCAAGCATCTTTTTGTCTGTTTTGCCTATTCAGATTGCAAGCACTTGGGGTAGGGCCCATCTCTCACTACCTTGCTAGCATAATGGGGCCCTAATCTCAGCTGAAGACTCTAGGGCAGCGGTGGGCAACCTGCGGCCTGTCAGGGTAATCTGCTGGCGGGCCGTGAGACAGTTTGTTTACATTGACCGTCCACAGGCATGGCCGCCTGCAGCTCCCAGTGGCCGCAATTCGCAGTTCCTGGCCAATGGGAGCTGCGGGAAGCAGCGCGGGCTGGCGACCACTTCCCTGCAGACGGTCAATGTAAACAAATTGTCTCACAGCCCACTACTGCTCTAGGGTCTACTGTAATAAAACAATAATGGTTTTAAATAGTCTTCCTGGTCAGACAGTAAAGGCTACCATCTTCAAAAGTTAACTAATTACGTCAACTTTAGCACAAGCTCAGCTAATCAACACTACCACTCCATATGGTTCAAACACACTATAAACTTAGCACTTCACTATTATACTAAAGAGGAGCATTTCTTAATGTAGCTTGGATGCAAGGATAAGGGTACTACCTGTGTACTGTATTCAATAAGGCCACTGAGTTTGACATCTCTTAAAAATTATTCAAAGTGAGATTTAAACCTGATTTACTCAGGCATCTTGATTTTTCATAGAAAAATTACTCAATAAAAATCCCCTGAAGTGAGGTATTACTGTATATAAATTATATCCCAGAACTGAAAACAGACATAACTCAAATGAGAAAAGGCCAGCTAACATTTTATGTTCCTATTTAATCCAACAATCAGGAGGCCTAAGGGTGAACCACTATTTTGCACTTTATTATATAGATTACATGCCACTACTGTTTATTAACACTTGTGGCAGACTGTCTCCTGAACAGTTTGGCCAAGATCACAACTAATAACTCAACAGCAGTCTATGAATGAAATATGTTGCTGGAGGTGGGGATTGTTATGAGCTTCCTTCAAGTTTCGTAATACATTTTGGTTAAGATTTTTTTTTAATAAAGCCAATACAAGATTTATATCATGTTACACCCTTAACAATATGGTCCCCTGGCTGTTACCAACACACAAGCTCATAACTTTCTCTGAAAATGGTGATCCAATTAGCTAAATACTGGATTTAAACAGAAAAAATTCGTAGGAGCCAAATCTGACTAAGTTCATTAGCAATTTTTATAAACACTAGATTCATTTAGATCACATCTCCTTTTAACATCCCTTTGTGGAAATTACCTGCTATAATTGCAGTACACTGAATAACTCGGCCCATCATAATGATTGATCCCAATAAAGATAAACCTAGAGAAGTGTGATTTTAATAAAGAGGTGTTGCCTTGGATTCTCTCCCTCTCTCTCTCTCTCTCTTTTTTAAACGTTCTTGAAGTCTTTTCCCTCTTCAGTATTTAAATTCTCTCATTCTCCCCCCAGCTCAATACCATACTATAGGCCAGCGGTTCTCAATCAGGGGTCTGTTGGCCTCCTGGGGGTCCGCGAGCCCTTTCAGGGGGTCCTTGGAGCCCCGCCACTGAAACCTGGTGCCCCGAGCCCCCTCACTGGGCTAACGCTGGGAGTGGTGCAGGGCTGAAGCCCTGAGCTCTCCCCCTCCCGCACTGCAGCCAGGAGCAGCACAGGGCTGAAACCCCGAGCTCCCCCCCCGCCCCCCAGCTGGGAGCAGCATGGGGCTGAAACCCCGAGCTCCCCTCCTTCCCCCGCTGAAGCCAGGAGCGGTACAGGGCTGAAACCCCGAGCTCCCAACCCCATCTGCTGCTGGTGCCTGGGGTTGTGGCTGCTCCTCAGCTCCCAGACCCCTTTGACTGCTCACCCAGCTGGTCAGAGCTGCCGGGGTGGCTCCAGGCCCAGGAGAGCCCTCAGGGAGTAACCATTGGCACCCAGCCCCAGACAGGTGGGTGGCCTGCTGAGGTGAGTCGGGGGTCGAGATGGCACTCCCTGCCTGGACTCTGCTGTGCACAGCTGGCCAGAGCCCCGCTGGCCCTTGTCCCCCCTCCCCAAAAAATAGAAGTCAAACTACGCCTGTGCCCAAGGGTTCCCACCCCTGGTCCGGAGCCCCAAGTTCACCCCCCACTGGCTGGGCCCTGGAGTTTTTCTACCATGTTGAGGGTGGCCTCAGAAAGAAAAAGGTTGAGAACCCCTGCTGTAGGCAACATCTGTTTACAAGCCTTTCACGCCAAACAAAAGGTGTCTGGGGGCTCCATGCTTTGGCATTCAAGTTCACAGTCAATGCTATTCTAGAGAACAGGACTACTCTGACCGGAAAGAGAAATTCCACCACTCTGCCAGAACACAGTACACATGCTACAGCACACGGGTCTGCCAAACGAACAACAGGAATCAAAACATTCTTTCTGAACATGGATGCATAACTAGTGTTTGGAAGTTACTTGTCCCAACAGCATTTGAGCTTGTATGGCAGGGGTGGCCAAATTTACTGACCCTCCAAGCCGCATATGATAATCTCCAGAAATTCGAGAGCTGCAAGATATGCACAACCTGCCCGGCGGGGCGGCACCTGTCAGGGCGCAGGGCTAAAGTGCAGAGACCTCCCCTCTCTGCAGCACAGAAGCCCCAAGCTCCCGCACCCCGCAATCTGGTAGGTGGGGAATAGGGGGCGGGCATTAGGGGGTCCATGAGCTGCGCTTTAACTGTAAAAGAGCTGCATGCAGCTGACGAGCCGTGCTTTGGCCACGCCTGTTATGTGGCCTGTGTGTTTCTATCCCTAGTGGCTCAAGAGATATTGCCCGTAAAAAACAAACAAATCACATCATTCTCCTTGTCATTGTGATAATTTACTCCCATAGAATCTCAATACGATCATAGCAACCATTCTCTCAAAATGACAGCTTTGATTAATAGTATATCCATATTTATTTACGGAATGCACAATCAGATACTACTGGTGATGGATGCTACAGAATTACCTTTTTAAATAAAATGTTATTGGAAAGCTGGGTTTCCTTTCTTTCCAATTGTAAAATATTGGTTTCTATGTCTTTGACATAAAGGATGCTAAAATCACGTGGAAATTCAAGCAGAGAAAAAAGCTATCAGAAGAACAAAGTACTCCATCTAGCTACTTAGTACACTATACAATACTAATCTCATGAAGTAATTGAGAGCCTAGGAGCTTTTAGGAAATGCTAGTACCCAGGTCCATAAGGCTATCACCAGATTAGCTGGAGCACCACAGCAGAACTGCAAATCACTGCATCAGCAGCAATTCGTGCCTCCTGGCTGCGCAACATACATAATGGACGACCCTAGAGCCAATCAGGTAAGCTCTGATAGCATTTTACACTACCGCCATTATTTTGCAATAGCTTCATAGGCAAATAGGTGGCCTCAAACCATTGAGCATTCTGATTCTTGACAGACCAGAAAATAAATTAATGTTTAATGGTTAGTTTGTGAAATCCTTTGATGATAGAGAGCTCTGTCTGTGTAAAAAGGATTATCTTAATTCCTAATCACACAGATTCCTATTATGAATCACCTTTTCAAATGTGTAAGCTCTGTTTACCAAAACAATACCAACTGCAATGGTTTTAGCAAAGAGTTCCCACCTCACTAACGGTAGCTGATTAAGCAACCTGTAACTGCCAGCCATTTTACTTCACATTTTATATTTTTTTGACTGCCAACTTCCAGTTCTATTTGGATTCTTGGCATGTCTTAAAGGATTCATGAGCAATGCCACTGCTGAGCACTGACACAAATGAGTCCACCAACTGGGTAAAAGCCATCCTGCCACCCGTGGGGAAGGTTGCCGTAAACTCCGCCATCCCTGGAACCGACAACCAACTGCGACCAGACACTGTCATCACCAACGAGGACCGGAAGAAGATCATCATGGTGAACGTCACAGTGCTGTTCGAGAACAAGACCCCGGCCTTCTACAATGCCTGAGCTTGAAAGGTAGAGAAATACGGCCCTCTGGCTGAAATCTTGAGAGCTAAGGGTTACCCAGGTCCAGACACACGCACTGATCATCGGAGCCTTAGGCGCATGGGACCCCAGTAACGAGTGAGTGCTGAGAGAATGCGGAATCGGTCAACGCTACACTCGTGGTGTTGGACGCAATCAGGTGGTCAAGGGACATCTATATAACAAATCACTGGACATCGGCAATACCAGGAGGGATGAGCTGGAGTGCCGATGAGAAGCGCAGTCAGGAAAGTAACAAATACTTTCCTCATGGACTGTATTTTCTAAATTGGCAACCAACCTAATTCTCAATTACTGAGGGACAATCTCCACTCATTGATATATTTTGCTTTCCACAACCAAATCCCTGTATAACTTTTCATGAGTGATGTACCCGAGTATTCGGATTCTAATATCTAAACTGTACAGGTCTGTCTCATCTTACGCTGGAGTTACGTTCCGCGGTCAGCGCCTAAAGCGAAAACCGCGAATAGTCAAAATTACATTGAGTGTAATGGCGGGCAGAATCACCCGCCCTACAGAAACAGTATTTAAATTGTTATTTTTCTCTTTTTTGTTTTGTTTTTGCCGACTGCAAAAAGCTGAAATCGCACATGTTAAATGCGCCTAAGATGCGACAGACCTGTATTGTTAAATCTATTCACCTAAATTACCCAAATATTGCTGATTATGTACTCTATGTATCATATGACTTGTAAAAACTAACTTTATATTTGTGGATAATCTAAGCACTATACCGAGATGTACAGACACTCTTTTCCCAACCTATGTATTATATAATTTTCTTAACATTAGCTTTAGTAAAATTTTAATATAGAGCAGTTCTCTAGCCATTCAAGGGCAGTTCTCAAACCATTCACACATTATAGCCTCTTAGAATATTAACCCTTAAATGAGTGAGAGGCAGTATGGCTCTGGCCTAGTGGACTATTTAGGAGATGGAAATCCAGGACATCTACATTCCTTGCTCTGCCAGTGATCCACTGTGTGATCCCTGTGAGACCACCTCTCTGTGAACTCATTTGCCCCTCATAATATATAAGGTAGTATCTTCCTCACACAGGTGCTAAGGATTAATTAAAGTTCATGTAGTGCACGGAATGTGTAAAAGCACTTTGCAGGTGCTATTGTAAGTCATTCTCCCTCAAGGAGCAATATTCTTAGCTAGTTTCCAACCAACTCATTTGTCTAGCACCAGTGTCCCAAAGGTTTAAGTCCTAGAGAACTGCTCACTTCTGAATAAAACCAAATTTACTTTCTCCCTCATAAGCAGACTCCATGGTCCAGTGTCGATCAGTTCTGTAACAGGTTTCAGAGTAGCAGCCGTGTTAGTCTGTATCCACAAAAAGAACAGGAGTACTTATGGCACCTTAGAGACTAACAAATTTATTTGAGCATAAGCTTTCGTGGGCTACAGCCCACTTCATCAGATACTATAGCCCACGAAAGCTTATGCTCAAATAAATTTGTTAGTCTCTAAGGTGCCACAAGTACTCCAGTTCTGTAACAGACATCCTAACCCAGGGCATGCTTGTGGAGAGGGGACCTTGTGACTGCAAGGCAGAAACTACGGGGAATGGCAAAAATAAAACCAAGTCTCAAATCTGTGACTTCATCTGAACGTGGAGGGCAACTGATTTTATTCTAAACCCCTGGGAAAGCTCGGATAGATTCTAAGGCCAGAAGGGACCACTGTGATCATCTAATCTGACCTCCTGCATAACACAGATCACAGAACTTCCCTGAAATAATTCCTGTGTGAACTAGAACAGATCTTTTAGAAAAACATCCAGTCTTGATTTTAAAATTGCTAGTGATGGACAATCCACCACAACCCTTGAAACATTGTTCCAATGGTTAGTTATCCTCACTGTTAAAATGTACGCCTTATTTCCAGTCTTCAACATCTAGCCATCGGCTCGTGTTATACCTTTGTCTGCTAGATTAAAGAGCCCATTAAAGAGTTTCCCATGTAGGTACTTACAGACTGATCAAGTCACTCCTTAACCTTGTCTTTGTTAAGCTAACTAGTTTGTGCTCCTTGAGAAGGAACATTTTCCAGTCCTTTAATCATTCTTGTGGTTCTTCTCTCAACCCTCTCCAATTTACCAATGTCCTTGCTTGTAGCATGAAAGGAAGCAGAGTTTCATAACTACTCAGTGCTCCAGGTTTCAGATGTTCACATGCTGAATAGAAAGGATGTTACACTGAATGTATTATAAACAGGAATAATAAAACTTGGCAGTTCTGTAGCAACTTCCAGGCAGAGTTCTGTGAGTACTTTGCAAACATGGAATTGCACAATACCCCTGCAAGGTAGGTGTTATGCCCATTTAAAGACTGAAAAACTGAGGCATGGAGAAGTTAAGTAACTTGCTCAAAGCCATGCAGTGAATCTTTGGCAGCACTGGGCCCAAAACTCAGGACTCCTGCCTCTAACCATAAGTCTCCTCCCTCCCAAGAGAAAGTATCTTCTTATTGTGGGTGTATCTGCTGCTAAGGAACATTATCACTTCTTCTGACCCCTTTATTGCCCCCTCTCCACCTACATTGCTGGTGGTTGCTTTGTTCCATTCCTGGAAGGGCAAGAGAAAGAGGGGCCAGGTTCCTATCCAGCCTATATGGCAAACATTTCAGTTTTATTAGTACAAGATGTTTGCCCATTCAGCTATGGTTCCCTTTCCCTGAAAATGTGTTTATATTACAGGTAGCGATGGTAACTCTGGGATTAGTCTAACCATTTGGGATGCCCATGATTGGTATATGCCTTCAGCAGCTATCGTGTTAAATATTATCATCAATGTATAACCATCATCAGATAACATGGAAAATGCGCCAGTTCTTCCTTAGTTTGCCTGATAGGTAGCTAGGTGTGTAGACAAGATATCTGGAGGCTCAGGTCTTTAATGAACCTGTGGCCTGAAGAGAGGTGTGATTTTCTGCCCCCAACTATACCTCAGTAGATTTTATTCTCTACAAGTCTGCAGACACTCTGCACCACCTAGGCAACTCTATACCTGTTGCAGTGATACCTAAGACAGAAATTTGAGTACAAGCATTTAAGGCTGTTACCACACTGCCAGTATTTCTCAGCCTTTCCTCCCTTGGGTATCACCATATTTCAGCCACCTGATAAACCAGATGAGACTGAAAGATCTTGTAATTTTCCCCCATTTGTACTTGGACAATGAAGGGTCATTCCTATTTAAAAAGTGTCCTTTTTCCCGTTCTACCCTAACCAACAGAACAATACCAGATCTGAAAACCCACTTGAAGTTTTAAGCTTTAGAGAAGACACACCAGAGATAGTATTTTGTGTATGTCCAATAAAATAAGAGTAATTGAAGCATCCATTAGCATAGAGCATAGCATGTAACCCATAGAGTAAAACTAGGGTTTTCCAGTGAAACTGAATTCAGTCAAACTTGGCTGTGTAGAGGAGCAAAAATGGCCGCCTGGTCTGGAAAGTTACCATCTTGCTCATTCCTACCAAGTTCAAAGTAGCCTCAGTGCATTGTGCTTACTCAGCAAAAGATACATTTGCAAATCTGACTGTGTGGAAAGTATAACTTACTGTGCTTTGTGGATACAATGTAACAAGAGTTCCCCCCCCCCCCCCCCCGGTAGACTTTGATTAACATTTATAATTTAGCAATTAACTGAAATGACGACATAACTACCACAATGGAAATAAAATATTTATGTGCTGCAAGCCAGCATTATGAACTTTCTTTCTTCAAAGACAAAGTAATGCTGGCAGAAAGAGTAACTTAGTTCTGAACTAAGAAGGAAAGAAACTAACTTGTTAAGAAGATGCTCCTGCCATCTCTCATTGCACCTGAAGCGGTATACTTTTCACCAGAAAGTTACAATCGATGCATTAAGTCCAAAAATATTCTGCTTGAAAAAGGAGGGGGACAAGGTGTGGTATTATTTTGGTTGTACCGCTTGCCGAATACCAGTGTCACATCAGAAAATTCCAATTCCTGGTGCCACTAGCCTTACAGCTGCACGTCAAAAAAATATACCAATATTCTAGAAAGAAGGGAGGGAGGGAGGGTAACCTTGCAGTGAAAAAGAGCAGGACTGTGGATCAGGAGTCTCAAGTGCTGCTGCTGACTTCAAGTGACACACCTTGGTCTAGTAATGTCTGTGTGCCTCAGTTTCCCCATTTATAACATGAGAATAGTACTTATTTACCTCAAAGGGATGTCGAGAGGCTTTATTCGTTAATGCTTGTCAACTGCTCTAAAATCCCCAGACTAAAGTTTCACATCACTGAAGTGCAAAGTATTATTGAACCAAACATTCCAGCATTCAAACTACCATCATCATCAGGCAGTTTTTCTTATTTCTCATTATTGCTGAACAGCAAGATACCTTATCCAGGCATAAGCAGGCGGTTTTCCATAATTAACCTGCTCCTCCTGCAGAGTTCAATCACTAATGGCACAATCTGCTGCTGGTAACTGCACAATCAATTTCACAGAGGTAAATGTCACGTCAAAATACTCGTCACTCAATCTGGCAGGCAGTGGAACCAGGCGGATTATAAGAAGATGACTATTTATCCACACCATAAATCTAACTGGTAATTTCTGTGCAGTGAAGACAGAGCTAGGAATAACTGGGCTTTGTTATATTAAAACTGTGGTGTATTAACAGGCCCATATGGAAATGTTACACAATCACCACCTAACATACAACTGCCTCTAGTCAGTATTGCTACGCCTACATTTTCTTTGCATGAGATTTTAGTTCAATCTGAGGGTTTAAAGGCAGCCCCAAAAGCTGACCATCTACAGTTTTTGCTGCTGGCAAACTCAAACAACATAAAATTTTTACTCATCTCTCAAGGAAGAGGAAAGTACTAGCAAATATCTTGCTGTATTAAAAGTGAGGCTGGTAACTCCACCTATACAGGTTTCCTGACATGTCCCATTTTAAGACTCTGTGTTCAGTTGATTATATCTTTTACAAAATGTAAACCGCTCGGTCTGATATTTTCCATACTGGGTCTCTGCCTCAGGCTGAATTTCTGTTGTAAAATTTCTGCCATTTCAGAAAATGAGGCAAGGGAAAAATATGTTGTTTTGCCCGTTAAAAAATTCTGGCAATGTTTTCTTCAAAAAGCTCTAGCACACCCATGCTTTGGAGCGGGGACCTGAGATTTGGCAAGGAGTTGGCCTTTGTGTCAGGGATGTGCCTTTTGCCATACCTGTAAAAATCCATCCAAATTTGGCCAAGTTATAAATCTTTGAAAAAACCCTGTTCCCACATTCTCTATTGAAACGTCCATCTGCACGGAGCATGCTCCAGCCTGGCGCTGAGGAAGACTCTCTTTGCAATTGCTGATCTGTGTTGCAGGCCATGGTGAATTAGGGTGACCAGACAGCAAGTGTGAAAAATCGGGACAGGGGGTGAGGGGGGGTAATAGGAGCCTATATAAGAAAAAGACCCAAAAATCGGGACTGTCCCTATAAAATTGGGACATCTGGTCACCCTATGGTGAATCTGCATCTGGATTCGGGCACCTGAAGTAACAGCAGGGAACCTGTCTCTCCTGTGCTGTCAATACTCCCCACCTCTGGACTCAGGCAGACTAGAGGAGGAAGCTGCCTAATATAAATACAGAGGGGACAAGAGCCAGACCTGCATGGGAGTGGGGAGGAATAGCTTGGGACAAGAAGCTGGGGGGTTGAAGACTGGGACTGACTGGGCAGGGATAATGGGACCAAGGGAGGAAAACAGGTGGAGAGGGGGAAGACAGGAGCAAGTAAGTTTTGTGGAAGTGGCGGGATGGGGGTAGAGGACTGAGATTGGACCAGGTGGGAGAAGATTGGCCCTAGTTAGACAAGGACTTGCAAGGGGGGAAGGGGGGAGGAGTGCCACTCAGATTGGACAAGGAGCCCAGAGAGTGACTTTGTGACTGGGAATCGGAGTGAGATTATGACTGGGAGCCGGCAGGGCCAGGGAACAAGCTGGAAGGTAGCAATGGAAGAGACAGATCCAGATGAAGAACCAGAAGGGGGGAAATGGGACTGGGACTGGCTTGGTAAAGAGACTGAAGGCAACAAAGTGGTTGGGGGGGTGGGGGGAAGGACGACAACTTGGAATGACTGGGCATGGAGAGTGGGACTGGGGAAAGACAAGGACTTGCTGGGCAAGGAGCCTGGGATGAGAAGCCTGAGGAGTGAGGACAGACTGGTAAGGAGAATAGGACTCAAAAAGGAGTTATGGGTGAAGAAAAGCCAGGACTGAGACATGGATGGGTTGGAGATGATGGGGCAGAAGAGTGAGTGCCCACTAGAGTACACTCCCCTCCAGAGCCTGGAATGGAACCCAAGATTCCTGAGTCTCACCAATAATCTGTGAAATGTGTCCCATCCCCCTCTAATACTGGTTCACATAAAGGATAACCACCTACTGCTATGAGTTACTAGGAACAAGTGACAGAGATCAGTGAGGTGGATTTAAAGGTTCCAACCCTGGGATGACACATCAAGCAGTCAATATAATGCCACGTGATGGAATTTGAGTTTTTGGTTTTTTTTAAAGACTAGGAAATTACACAGACGAAACGATGTTAAAAGGTTGCAAAGTCAAGCACTCAAAAATTAGGAAATGCCAGAACTAAGATTTCCTGTGCCTTAATTCAATCTCCTTGTGCGTATGAATTATGATACAGGTCTTAATTACATGATCACATACTATTTTTTTCCACGGGACCCTGCCTCATTCTGTACACAGGATGAATCCACTCTGGGGATGAATCAGGGTTGCATAGTGCAGGAGGCTGTTGTCGGTAGGGCCCCTAACTCATCCGTTGTTGCAGAATTTAGAAGGAACATTGGGAATGAGACAGGGGATTGCAGGAATGGATAGGATGGTCTTATAGTTAAGGAAGTTGAATGCTGCCCTGGAGAACTGGATTTTATCTCTGCCTCTGCCACAGAGTTCCTGTGTGACAGTAGGTAAGTCACTTAAATCATACTTTTCGCAAGTGGTCACTAGTTCTGTGTTCCTCATTTTCTGGGTGCATGACTTGAGACCCTGAGGTCTGATTTGCAAAGTACTGAACACTCACAGCTGCTACTGAAGCAAAGAGAGCTGTGCTCCGAATATGTAAAGTGCTATATAATGCTAAGTACTCAAAGATTAAAATCAGGTCCTAGTCATTTCAAACTGGGCCCCAAAATTAGCTGGTACTTTTGACCTTAATCTCTATACTTCAGTCCCCCATTCGTAAAATGGGGATAATAATAGCCGCTCATCTCATAGGGGCGTTGTGAATGTAAGTTAATAAATATTTGTATAGCACTCAGATACTATAGCACCTCAGAAAAGCCCATGATGAAAACAATAAGTCTGTCTTCAGAGCAGGGTTTGAATAGCATGTAGTAAATAAAGCATGGGGCCTCACATTGAACAACAAGGAGAAAAAATATTGAATGGCTGCTCATTAAGTGAACACCATCCATCCTGTTCACTGATGAGCATGCAGAAAAAGAAATAAGTAATCATGTAATTAAAGACTGTATTGTAATGCATGCATAGGCACCGGCGTCCGAACTAAGTTAGAACAGGCATCCTTACTTCTAGCACTTCCTAACTTTTCAGTGCTTGACTTTACCTTAAAGTTGTAGTTTTGTGTGTGTAATACTTAATTTTAATTTCAAAGATGATGTGTATTTATACATAAATTAGATACAATCCTCAGGCTCCAGGCAAGATGCCAACACAGCCCTTGTCGCCACAAAGGCTGGGTGCTCCTGAACTAAGATATACCTTTTATAAAAAAAAAAAAATTCTTTACAGCAGAGTTTACTGTCATTGCAACACAGCATAAAGCATTATGCAGAGCAATAGTGCACTCTGCTGGAAGACACTGAACATAACCAAGATTCATGTATTAATGGGACAAAGTTCCCTAGAAGGGAACTAAAGGATTGTCTACACTTGAAATACTACTGCAGCACAACTCAGCTGTACTGCTGTAGTGTTTCAGTGTGGACACTACCTACGCCAACGGAAGGGATTCTCCCACCCGGCATAGGTAATCCACCTCCCCGAGAGGTGGTAGCTAGGTTGAAATAAGAATTCTTCGGTTGACCTAGTGCTGTCTATACTGGGGGTTAGGTTGGCTTAACTACATTGCTCAGAAGTGTGGATTTTTCACACACCCTGAGCGATGTAGCTGGGTCGACCTAATGTTTTAGGGGAGACCAGGCCTAAGTAGTTACAGAGTTACCTGGAGCTGAACAATTTGTGGCCCAAACATCTACCTCTTACTGAAGCAGAACTGTCCTTGGGATTAGCTTCTTGGTTTGCACTTACACACAGACACAAGGCAAACTTACTTACATTCACTGAGTCAACCTTGCAAAGTACAAATCCAGCCTTCTGACCTACCTGGCATGCTACTTTCTTGGTACCAGTAGTTTGAGGGCATTCACTACCAGCAACAATAGATGTGCAGATAAAGAATGTACATAAAAAATAAATCTTCCTTTTATCATGGAAAAATATGGTGCCTGCATTATTTAAAGGGACACCTTTAGGCTTAAAATTGTAATTGTATTGTACTTTGAAATAAATCAGGTTTCCTTGAGTGTTACTGATACTACATAGTCTTTCAAAAGAAATAATTTTAAGCAAATCTTATTTTACACTATCAATGCTGTGTACTTTCTGCACTTATTATTTGTATGCATCAGTTTGTACAGCAACAAAGAGGAAGAAACAGTCATTGTCTAACAGCTCTAAATAGAAAAAAGCAATTAAGAGGGATGGAATGAAAGGAAGGTTATAGCCTTGCATAACAGGGGAAGAAGGAACCTGCAAGAGAACAAGGTAGCAGGAAGGAGAGCATAAAGACAAAAGAAAAATATATCAAGGGGCTAATGAGACAGATATAGGAATAGTTGAGAACAGAGAAGAGATGTAGGTGAGGGAGGGAGAGGAGTTATGCACAGCCTTGAAACAGAGGTCAAGAAGCTTGCATTTGATGCTGAATGTAAGAGTAAGCCAATGAAGGGATTCAAGGAGGGGAGTAATCTAATCTAACAGGAGGACAATACAGAAAATGTTGGCCCTATGTGCTTACCTTTAAGTCTGTGCTGACATGTTTTGCTGGATTGGGGCCTTTGGTTACAGCATTTTGTAATGAGGTGAGTGAGATGACAACGGGGGAAGCCACTTTGCATAACTCTGACAACAGCAGAAAGAGTAGTTTCACTTTCTGCTTCCCAGGCCCTAGCGCAATGCTGCGATATTCAGAATGCAGACACCCCAGTGAAATATTGAAATCCAATCAAATTATTTTCATTGAACTGTTTTTCTCTCTCTTTCCTTTAATTTATTCTGAACTTGCTGAAGAGGTGTTTCATTTTTATTTAACACTTACACACAAAACCTAACCTACATTCCAGGTCCAGAGGACCCAACATGCATAAAAAAGTCTGAAGTTTCCTGTTTAAATGGACTGGAGTCATTGGGATCCACTCTCTTCCCTCCTTTTTCCTGGGTCACAGAAACTCATTGCCCCAGGCTGTCACTGAACCTTGTGAAGCACTTGGCCTCAAAGAGGGATTAGATGTTTATATGGATAACAAGAATAACCAGGGTTATAATAGTTAATGCTAAAAAACTTGTGGAAGGGAACCTGAAGCATAATGTTTTATAAATCCATCCCCTACTATTAGGGAAGAAAAGAGGACAGCAGAGGGTCTTTTGATGCTCCAGGAGAGCTCCTTGACTCTCTTTTCTCTGCAATCCGATCTGTGATAGCTGAATCAATGATCTAGTCATCTGTAAATCATCCGAAACAATGAAAGCTGGCATTAAAAAAAAACATCAAGTGAAAAGGCAGAAAAATGATACTCACCTCAAGCCTTTTTTCAAGTGATTCTATTCTGTCCTTTTTGCTGGCCAAGTTAGCTCGTGTGTAGCGGTTCTGTCCTGGTAGGTATAACACCTGGCTATAACATTCTTCCCACACCTGGTTATAAGCCTCACTTGAAAGCTCTCCATGCCCCATTCCTTGCTTTACCACTTCCATCTCTTGTGCCAGTAGATCCTGGGCCTGTTGGAAATGATGAGAAATTACAATCACAAAGTACAGACGACGAGAAAACTCTTCTTGTTGTTTTCAATCCTTTAGAGTGCAATTTTCAGGGGTAATTTCTCTCTCCACACAAAAAGCCCACTTTAGGTTAAGCTAAATATGAAATTCAACACAAATGCGTTAAATTATAAATGAAACCTAGGCAATCGGGCTACTTACACTGCAGCTATTCCTCATTTCACACAATTTGACCAATCCCAACAATCTGTTGTACCTAATACAAGNGGAGAGAGATACAAATAAATATCTTAAGAGAGGGAGAAAGAACAGCTGCTTCAGCACATGCCTAAGGAATGGAAAACACCATCACTTTCTATTTTCTTTTGCTTGCTCTCCTTAGCACAGCTTAGAAAATCTATTCTAGCAGGAATGGATGATCTGTGCTCCATGCAATATGGGCTACAATGCAAGAAAGACTACTCTGATTACAGCTGAAGAAAATACAGCGTGACCTTGTAGAAGGACTTGAATGTTCTACCATTTCCAAATCAGCTTATGAAGCATCTTAACAATGAGGAAGGAACAGAGAAGAGGAAAGGACTCATGATGCTCCCCCACAACCAAAAAGCATGACACAATCCATCTGGAGCGCATATGCCTCCAAAAGAGACGTACGGCACAAGTCCCAGTCTGTTGAAATGACACGAACAAGAGACATTTAGACATTAAGATCAAACTGACAAGTAGATTTCAAGAGCTCCTCTCACACCCACAGAGTGGTGCAACTGTTCTTGTGACAAAACGAAGTTTAAGAAATAAAGATTACTGCCAAGGTTTTCAAGAGTGACTAGTAAACTGGGGTGCTTTAATTTCGGGGTGTGCACCTTGACACATCTTACAAAGGCATATCAAGTTGGACGTGCCAAAACTGAGGCACCAAACTCACTAGTCATTTTTGAAAATCTTGGCCTATTTCAAACTAAATATTAAAATACAACATTACAAGAAAGTAAGAAATCCAGAGCTCCAGCACTCCAGCTTCAGGAAAAGCTCTCAACACATAACTCAACATAATCTGATGACATTTACTGTGGGACAGGAACCCACTGCATAAAAGACAGAACTCTAAGGCGCCAAGAGTATCAAAGATCTGGAGCTCAATTAGTTGTTCTGTTATACCAGTGTAACTCCTTCGACTTCAAATGTAGTTACACTGACAGAAAGCTGGTGTAACGGAGCGGTGAAACAGACTGCTGCCACTGGCATCAAGTCTGATGCACTGTACAGAACAAACACATAAGGGAAACAAAAAACGCCATGTGACATATACTTTGACAGAGTCATAACTACACCTTCTTTCTTACAATATTACACACAGATGTAAAAGGCAAACTCTGAGTTTTCAAATGTAGTGATTCACTAGATAAATTACTGAACTTCAACTATAGTTTATAGCAACACACCATCAAGAAGGCTACTTGGGTCTCTCTGAAATCATCTTATCTGGTGAATGTAAGGAATAGCTAATTAACCACACAAGTCTGTAGCTCAGAAAGAAAGAAAGAAAAGGAGTAGCCCTAGTGTTATTAATATAGCTAAATCCCACAAATGGTAATTTTTTTGCTAGTATCAATTTTTACCCCTTTAAGAATGACTACGTGGTTGTGAAAGCTACATGGCTTTCACAGCTTTATTAGTTCAGGTATGATGTTGAGTATCATTTATAACCCTTTCCAGAGAAAGGCAATCACTGAGGAAATGCAGTACCTTCTGGAGGAGGAAGTGAAAAAAAAAAAAAAAGAAAAGCTTGCAGGATCTTGAGGATCACCAACTCACAAGGGACTATTCTTATTGTCCACCATACCTCCATGTGAAAGTGCAGTTTGGATGTACAGAGGATACTACTCCCATGTGCAGAGAGATTAAGCCAGACAGAATGGGAAACAAATTCTGTCTAAAGTTAAGAAAATGTCTAGTGAATATATGGAAAATTTCCAGACCAGGAGCTCTATTAAACTGTGGAATATTCTCTATGGGAATAGCAGCCCCAACTATTGTTACACTTCAAAAGAGTCCAGACAAAGTGCTAAGATAATGTAGTCTAGGAAACAAACGGATATTGTCAGAGTGGCGAACTACGTGATCTAACTAGATTTTCCATCTACTTAATTTTTACTACTAAGAAATCTTCAAGTGCAATTTTTAATTTAATAACAAATTGGAAGTACATTCTATTCAGCATTGTTGGAGTTGGACAAAGTATAGCTCTTGAATGATGGGTCAGATATGGGCAGGGAAGGATATTTCATATTTATACATCTTTTAAGATGTTTCCAAGTAAACAGGGATGTAGGTGCTAAAATACCACCGTGATGGGCACAGTCTAAGAATCTAGACAGGTTTTGTACGGAATCTACCAATGAAAAAGGCTTATACACAGTAGTACAGGGGTTGTCCTTTTCATCCATTTTGATTGCCATAAACATTTAGGCTATGTCTACACTGTCTACTCTAGAGAACCTACAAGCGGCACCGCTGTAAGGTCTCCCGTGTAGCTGCTTTGTACTGACGGGAGAAAGCTCTCCTGTCGGCATAATTAAACCACCCCCAACGAGTGGCAGTAGCTATGCCCGTTGGAGAGTGTCTCCCACCAACACAGTGCTGGCCACACCAGTGCTTCTGTCAGTGTAACTTATGTTGGTCAGGGGTGTGTTTTTTCCACAGCCCTGAGTGACATAAGTTTTACCGACAAAAGTGCTAGTGTAGACATAACCTTAGTTAAAGGTTACTGATACATTCACAGTGGAGACCCCCTCAAGGAGCCAACTCCATTGCTTTATTTCTGACCTGCCAGTTAGTCACTTGGCTGTGAAGTGAAACATCTGTAGCTACTTAATAAATGAACTCCCAGAACCAGAGATCTTGATATATAACTTTGGGCATACAATGCGAGTGAGAATGGAGCTCTGAGGCCTGCTGCTTTGTTCCAGTTGCAGCCAATTCTGCCTTCATAGCCATGTCCAGCCAGCTATGGTTTAAGTTCAGTTGCTGTAACTGAGGATCATATTGATGTAGAGCAGCAGCCTTGGCAATGGCCTAAATCAAATGATGTAGGCTTATAGCTGGATATAGCTAGAGTCTATTTAGAAGCTGAGTGATTAGATGGGAAAGGGGATCGAAAATGCTTTATTATTTTCCATATTATAGTTCACCCTTCTATAGCATCTCAAAAGTATCTCAAAGCGCTTTCCAAATGTTACAAAACAAACTAAACACCCTGTGACATAGGCAATGGATACTGGAAGACAGTGAGGTCTGCATAAGTCAGAAGGCCCCAAATTCTAATCCTGGCGCTGCCACTGACTCACTGCACGGCTTGGGAAATTCAATTCATCATTCAGTCTCAGGTTTTCCCATGTGCAAAATGGGTAATACTTCCAGGAATTTTGTGAGCTTTAGTTCATGCCTGTACAGTGCTTTGAATATGTAAAGTGTTATATAGAGAGTTATGTATTATTATTATTTTTATAATACATGGATTTGCTTCCACCTCAGCAGTGACAAAAAGACACACACAGTTATCTAACAGTGCACAGGAACACTACACAGCCAGTAGAAGATGGGAAGTTAATAATATCAGATCCAATTCAAACTTTGGGGTCATTTAATTTCATGGAACGGACTGTTATCAAGATGTAATTTGGCAACCGGAGAGGCTATAGAGCTCCTATTCTTACTAACAGGTGATCAGGACCACAGTTCTACGTTTCATCCAAAGGACAGCACCTCCAACCACACAGTGCCTCCCAACACCATGTTGGAGTACTGGCTCAGTTATAACCCCCAGGGGAGAGTGCCACCTGCTGCAACTTCAGTAACACTTCCTGCAGCACCTACATGTTGCTTGGAGGTCTCCCACTAAATTTCATCCAGGCTTGAGCTTGTTTTCCTTGCAAGATGACAGGATCATAGTACCTGGAGCCCATATGTCAGTAATCCTGTGACACATCGTTCTTACCTTCTTGAGTTCCTCTTTGGAGTGCTTCTCATAAGAATTTTGTTCGAGGTATGTAATATGCTCCGCACTGTTCGTTCCAAATCCTGGGCCTTTCCCCTTTTTACCCCCAGGCTGCTCTCCATATGGGTGATGCAGAAGATCAAAATGAAGCATGGTGATCATCTCTTTCTTTATCAGCTCTTCACTTTTCTGCAAGTCTGTTAGAGGAGGCTCTACATTCAAAGGTCTCAGAATCGTTTCATTTACCTAGCCAGAAATAAAATATGTTCCGAAACATTATGATTAATGTCATGTCAGCCAAAATACACTTGTGCAATGCACACACTAGAATATTGGTATTTAAAACTGAGCTGTATGTAAAGAACTTTGTACCAGCACAATAATCTAAAAACCAAATTTTGTTTTCAGTTATGTGTATGCAACACCCACTGATTATATCCATATGAAGGCAGAAATTGGCCACAAGCTGATGAAATTAGCATACTGAAGGAATGATTATATTCTTTCATGATCCAGCTTAGTTGTATTATGCCTCACAGTGGCTATTGTTTAAAAGAGAGCCAAACAACTATTCTCAATGTCTCCTTTATTCCTCTTTTTCCGTTAAACGGCATTTTGCTCTTACACCATCATGAAGAAGCTTCTGTTACTTACTTCTGCGGGCCTTGGCAGATCCTTCTGAACAGCTTTGTGCATCCGCTTTAGCTCCTTTACACGCTCTGCATCTCGAATAGCCTAAATAGATATTTCAAATGTTAGTCCAACCACCACATTACAGTCTGATTCCCAGTAATACAAGAAAGATGAATGCCACTAGACTACTGCAGTAGAGGTGGTATTATTATTATTTGGGGTTTTTTTTGTAAGAATAAAGTCTACAGCAAGAGACTGTAAGAGAATGGGGGAGAGCGTATGAAAACCAACTGACAGCTTACCTCCCATCCACTGTACTAGACAGAACTTAGGGCCTCAGCCAAAGCTCACAGAATTCAATGGAAAGACTTTCATTGGCTTTCCTGGGCTTTGGATCAGGCCCTTAGAGAAGATACCCCTAACGAAGCTTCACCCAGCTGTAATATTCTCCCATGGGATCATCCTTTTCCATACTCTTTGTTCTTTAGAAATTCCTCCTCTCCTTTGGTTTCAACCTCATGAGACACCTGCTCCACAATCCCATGTGGTCCTGGCTCATCCAGCCTAGGCTCCTTACCACTTCCTTTCATCCTGCTGGCAGGCCCTCACTTCTCCCATCTATGAAACCAGGGGACTAAGCCTCCACCTGAATTACAATAATGGAAGTTTAAGAAAATAATAGGAGGATTGTCACACTTTCCAACACACAGGGTACAAATAAAATGGAGAGGCAGCACTGTCTGAAAGCTCAGGAGTGGTAGCCAGGATCTCCTAAATTTTAATCCTAGCTCTGCCACTACGTTGCCTCTTAAAACGGGACACCAGCTGGCCCCACATGGGTGTGCAAGAGGAGAAAGAGACAACAAAGTGACTTTGCCCAATGTACTTACGCAGGAGGCTGCAGGATACTGGAAAGGTTGAGAAGGATAGCAGGCCTTGCCTGCTGCCTTAGGGACCAATGGCCATTTATTCATTATCATCATTAAATAGTAATGTCGCCTTCTCCTCCAAACACTAGCCAGAGGAGGGGTGGGTATGCATGCAGGCGAGGAGCGTTAGCTACACCTTTCCAAAAGTATAAGAGTCGCCTCCTCCGAGCCCCTTCTCTTCAGTGCCAATAGAAGTATTGTTTCTTTAAAAGCACAATGCCTCCAAGCACCAGGTCTTGGACAGTGCACCTGACCCTGCACCTTGTTTTCCTCACCTACGAAATGAACATAGTACTATTTATCCCGGCATTTACACCACATTCACCACCATTGTGACTGTTATTTGTTGTAAAGCAGTAGGCAAGTGGGAATTTTGCACCCAACTATATTTTGAATAGCGATCCTCATTTCTACATTAACGAGGAGTATGTAATATTAATAGGCTATAGGACCTTACAATTCATATTCTATTCCATATACACTTGCTTTCAATGGGACAACCTAGCATTAACAAACATGGAAAATGTTTGTCAGACATGAATAAAGATTCAGGCTTAGTTTCCATCTTTAGTTCACTTGCCAACGTATAGTGAAGGGCAAAGAGAATTATTAAAATATTGTTTTAAAGGTATGCATTGAAAGAAAATTTCTAATTATGTTCCCAAAATTAATACCCCAAAGAGCTTAGAAAAAGCAACAAATAAAAACAAGGTGCCCGATAAATGGCACACATCCTTACTATATTTCACATGTAATATTCTGTGGTTGGCATATTAGATTCTGAAAGAAAACCTGAATAGACAGTTTTTAATTTAATTCATGTGCATAAAGTTAAGCACGTTTAAGCCTTTACAGAATCGGGACCGAAAACTGAGACTAGGAAAAAAAATAATATTTCAGAAAAATTTATATTTATTATCTCTTTCCTCATGTTAAGATTAGGTGTGATTTACGATACTAGTAAATTAAAAAAATAATTTCAACAGAAGTGTGATTTTTAACTTGAGTGTGTTCCTTTAAATATTCTAATATTACCTTAAGGCAGGTAACATGTAAGTTTTACTAATTTTCCTCATACAACCTATTGCTTTCATTAAGTATGTATCTTGAGCTACAGGAAATAACATCCAGAGTAGAGAACTTTTACTAATTTCACAATGTACTCCCACCTGTTTGCGAGCATCCACATCAGCAGCATCTTCTATATAGGTATCATCTGTTTCATGTTCCTCAAGTTCCTTCTCCGCATTTTCCGGTAAAACAATCTCAAAGTCATTCTTTGGGGCAGGAAGGCCCATAAGCCCTAGACGCAGATGCTCACGAGACTCTCTTTCCTGTTGAAAGTTAATCAAGTTTTAATCATTCTGAATGCACAGAGGTTTATATTATTTGGTAGATTTCCGTTTTCCTAAGATACTAATAAATACAGAGAAAAAAGTACACAGATTCCATCTGGTGATTTTAGCTAGCTATGCAGTCAACTTAACAGAAAATGTAAGTAAAAACTGAAAAGAAAGTTTAACGAATGAAAGATGAACGTTATTAATCCACATTATATAAAAGACAATGACTCCAGAATTCATGCTCTACGAATACAGTCTCCTGAGGCCTGTGGGAGGAAGATGTGCAGCTTCCCTGAAAACAGCATGTAAAAGGTGCAAGGAAAGGCATCCAGAGAAACAGCTATTTAGTGTGGGAGTATAGCACAGGAGTGGCTCCTCTTTTCTCACTGTCAGTTTCAACATGACACTAGAAGTTCAAGATGACATGCACTTTATGAAGTTACTCAGAGAGTTGTTGCATAGCCTGGATATAGGGCTATTTGTGGAGAGTTGTGTAACTGGAACATTTCTCTTCAGATATCACTACTCTAGAATTTCAATGCAGTGGCACAAAGATATGGCAATTATGCCAGTAGGGTAATGGCAAAAGCACAAGCACCGCTGGAAAGTGTTAGGAAGCTGAAGTCTCTTGTTGAACTTCCAAAGTCAAAAGCCAAGCTTACCCTTGAAAAGGATGAGATGGCACTGAGACACTTGCAAGGACCTCCAAATAGACTTAGAGAAAGCTTCTTTAAGCTAAGAGAAAACTTCAGATTCTGGATTAAAAGAGCTATTTCCTTCAAAAGAACATGTCAAGCACTTTGGACTGGAAATCCTTTGCTAGCCCAAAGAGAAACAGCAGTGCCTCTGGTGGGAGATATCCAAAACCACAGTACAGGCTGCAGAATTTGCCACATAAAAGGAGCTCCCAAGGCAATTCCTATATAGTTCTGTGCCCTCTTACACCACATCTATTTGGCGAGATTCATCTGGCAGAATATCCAGGAATGGAAACATCTGTTGACAAAGGTGATGAAAGAATCTGGACCAGACTGCTACATTATTGGGCATCTCAAGGGCTACAGCTCCTAATGGGTAAACCTTAATACCGCTCTACTTCAATTTTGTCAACGGGGTACACTGATGAGAAAGTCCTGTATCTAGAATTGGCGGCCAAAATATGAGGGATTTGAGGGTGGAATGGGATTACAGGATAAATGAATCTTTTCTTGGGACTAAGTATTTCCTGTTCCACTTCAAAGATACAAGTGGGACTGAGGCCTAGTTATATCCAAATGTCTTTATGTGGTGGAGAGTGTTGGAGCTCTTTGACTGGGCATACTCAAAGCTGTTTTTCTTTTTCATGTGTGGTGAGATTTTTGCTTTTAAAGCGTATTCTTGATGTGATGAAAATGCAAAGATGTAATTTTATTAGGTCATGAATGAATATTTATATGCAAGTGGTAATACAAGTTCTGTACAGGAGATCAAAATGAATTTCAAATCCCAGAAAGTTGTTAGAACATTCTTCTCTTCCTCACATGCACTACTTACCAGTTGTTTTGCATAAGACGGATCATTGTAATCTGCCATTCCCTCTTCTGGATTGATGTTCAATTTATCTCGCAGGGGAGTCCTACCTGGAGTTGCTCCAACCACTGGTTTAGGAGTTATTCCACCACGAGGGGTCAAACCTTCTGCTCCATGAGATGGAGTCCTATAGAGTTAGGTAAAGGCACATTTGACCTTTTAATCAAAGGGCATCAGCTCTGAAAGAGTTTGAATGCTTTTTATATAGTAAAATACAGCTAAATTGATCCAATTTTCAGAACTTTTTGTAAGACATCGCAATCTGTGATGATAGCTTAATAGAAGTGGTTTCTTTCATAGAAGAAACAATAATGGAGAACGCACACACGAACACAGAGAAAATCTATTACTGATTCAAAGCACCATATTTAAGATGCAAAGTTAAAAATGCTATAGCCTTGCATAAATGTATTTAGAAAAATACTGCAGTTCTCTTTAGCTTGAAAGGATGGGGACTTCTTAAAACACTTCACATGTCAGAATGGCAAAGCCCATTTAACTTAGCCTATTGACTTTATTTAGCCCAGAGAAAGCTTTGTTCTGGTTGCACAGATGAAAAACACAGTTTTCCACGGGTGCCAAAAAAATTATTACAGGCTTGAATTTATTAAAGTAACATATTTTTTAACTTAGATTTTTCTGAAGTATTGTTACAACTAAAGTCCCCATGTATTCTGCATGGGTTAGTCACAGCAAAATGTTACAAATTTCACAGATTGCCACAGAGTAATATTTAAGTACAGGAAACATTTCAGTTAAAAGGGCTCTTAGATGTTTAAACTTGTGCTGTTGAGAGAATAAATAATAAAAACATCTAACCCATCTTAAAAATGTTAACATGAAGGTTCTGCTTTGTTATACTGCTTCCTTTAAATAAAAGAGACATTGTATAATACTGTTTCTAACATCACAAGCACACATTTTTCCATCCAAGATTTTGGATGTGAACACCCACAATGCATGAAAGTTAGGTGTCTAGAAAACAACCCTATTTGCATGTGCAAATCTGATCTTTAGTGAATGAAAAACTTGAATGCAAAATTAGATTACACACACACACGACAGCAATTGGATCAGCACAGGCTGACCTTTGCACTTGTGTTAAGCTGCGCTGACTTCAAAAGGACTCTGCATAAAATAAAGACCTGCTTGAGTGGATCCAATTGCGGCATCTGGATAACAAATTTTAGGGAACAGACTGAGGTTATTTTTGAAAAGTTGCCACAAGAATACCTATTTACTTCATTTGCCTCTGCTTCCTCAAGTACGATAAACCGAAGTAAAATTAAAACTTGAGTTGAAAAACTTCAGCCACAAAATATACCGAGTCTATGGAATTTTCCAGATCTCTGGAATATGGCATTAGTGGGATATATGTTTATTCAGGACCAACTGTAAGAGTCAAACTTAAAACTTCTGTGAACCTTTGAAAAGCCGAGGTGAATATTTTATAGGCCGTGTAAAAACACCTCGGCTTTTCAAAGGTTCACAGAAGTTTTAATCAAGTGTCTCTCAACAGCTGAAACTCAGATGCGATACTTTGGAAATGTTAGGATCAGATGTTACAGAGAATGCCACTGTCCATTTTAAATATACCATATTTGTATTGCCCTAGCAGCCAGGAGCCCTAGTCATGGACCGGTACCCCATTGTGCTAGACACTGTACTAAAAGATGTGAGGCTCTCAACTTGACAAAGATGATAAGAAGAAAAAGAAAGTGGTATGATGAGGGCTAAAAAAATCAAGCTAGCATTTGTTGTAGGACAATAATCAAATCCTGTAATTTAAAATATTTTAAGAACTTCCACCCATCCCACCATCTCTGAATAGTTTGCTTTACCTGAAGGGTGTGGAAAGCACTGTATTTGGAGTCTGAACAACTTGTCTCTGGGGTGTCACTCCAGAGAAGTCACTCTCATGGAGGGGGGTATTAAGACCACCTTTCAGGGGGGTGTCTACGTTCGTCAGAGCCATCAAGTTCTGGGCTTCCTGTGTGACAGACAATATAGAGCACGTTACCAGGATTTCCAAAATCAAACTCTGTTGTGCAAGTTTAATAGACCTAGTGTGAAAAAATAGGTATGAATGCTGAATAGTCATTTAAATGTCAAAGTATTTTGTTGAAATTGCTAAAAACTTCTTAATTTTAAGAAGAATACACTGGCTACTTACATGTCTTACAACACAGCTGAGTATTTTAATCTTCTTTAGGTGCTACAATGAGGGAGTTGCTTAATATTTCAGTTTTCTTCAATCTGGGTAGATACCACAGCTAAGATTTTCAAAAGTGATCAGTGATTTCTGACATGCAATTAAAGACACTTTAAAGGCCCCGATTTTCAGAAAGTGCTGTTCTCCCGCCCTCTGAAAATCAGGGCCCTTTAAGGTGTCCTACGTTCATTCAAAAGTCATCAAGATCACAAGGCCATGTCTAGATGTAATAAATCCACTTCTCCAAAAGGCAGTAGCTATGTTGAAGGAAGAATTCTCCCATCGACCTAGAAGTGTCTACACCAGGGCTCAGTTCAGCCTAATTATGTTGCACAGGGGGTGAAATTTGTGATGTAGTTAGGTCGACTTAACTTCGTAGGGTAGACCAGGCCTTAGTCACTTTTGAAAATCTTGGTATATGCCTGAAATGAGTCAAGAACATTTTCTTCTCACAAAGATTTTATCCTTTTGTCTTAAAGAAATCAGACAACCCTAAAGGTTAACACAGTGGACTAAACAGATTCACACAAGAACTGTAACTGTACAACACAATGATGATCCTTCTATTCTAGTATCTTGCCTCCAAAAGTGGCTTATATGTGAGGTTTGAGGCAGATGGCACTTCCACCCCACACTGAATCACTTCGGGGGGTGGGGGAGATGCTGCAGGAACGGATGGCTGGTCGGGTCAGTTCCTGGGAGCAGCAGGGGCCCCACAGGGTTCCTGCCTTGGGTGACATACTGCCTCCCACATAGCGCTGGTGCAGCTGGAGAGTAACCCGCTGGTCCCAGCTGACAGCAGCACCACCTTGGCCCCAGCCTCAGTCCCAGCTACTGGCTCAGCACCCTCGACTTTCTGCAGCAGCATATCTCTACAGTGCTCATGGTACTGGTGAACCTGGGAGTGCCAAGCTCTGCCCCCATACCCAAGGCCCACGCTGCCCCCGCCCGCACTAAAAGAGGTACCCATTCTCCCTGCCGGCGACCCTAGCACCTATGAGCCCTGCTCTCTTCATTCCAGGGCCCCTCACGTCGTGGTGAGGGTGTCAATGGGTGTTACAATTCCTTAAAATGTTTGCAAGTTTTATTTTAGCTGCTATGATTTATACTCGTTTTGAGCAGAACTGTGAGATAACACGAAAGGTGCTCTAGGAAATCAAATTATTACTTTTGATACTCAAGACTCTTGTTATAACTATACTGATCAAAGCCCTTCTACTTTATTACTTGTATTCTTATAAGCTATAGGATTTTCACCTCTTTGTGTTGTCTTAGTAAACTATGGAGTGGCATAACTTGTTTTCCTTCGCTTAGGGAGGCTTGCTAGGACAAAGTCTGAGTACCCTCGCTCTAGTATAACACAGAGCTTGCTCTATACATTTATACTCTACCTGCAGGATCCTGTCCTGTGCCGCTGGAGTTTTGGGCGTTCTAAGGGCGATGCTGTTGTTGGTGACATTGTATTCAGACAACAGGGTGCTGGAAGCAGAGTTTGTAATTCCAGATTCTTCAGCGGTTTGACGTGCAATCTCGCTCGCCTGGCCTACTTTCACTACTTCCTCGAGTTCTGTATCTGAAATCTTTCAAAGGAAACCAGTATCAAACAGCGAGTTACATTTGGGAGAATAAAGTTCTTACTGGCAGGTATCAAGAATTACATACCAAAGGAAAAAGGTAGCACTTTAAGAATAGTCTCCTCTCACCCAGCTCAAGCAGATACTCTACTTCTACTTAATGCACTGGCTAGTTGCTTATTAAATGCATTAAAAAAAAACAAAAAAAAACCTGGCTGACATGTATGATCATAAAAAGGTGTGAGATTGAGAGGTCAAAAGGTACGGTACGTGCAATGGCAGAGCAAGCTTCCCTGCCCTGCCAAGGTATGTCAGCTCTAACCTAGGAAAAGCACCTCTACAGATGAGACAAAAGTTCCGTCTAAGCCTGTTTGAACCTCGGTCTCTGCGACAACTGTGGTGCGGTGGGTACAGAACTGTGACCATTAGACTCATTTCACACAGGTCACCAAACATCCGACAGCTGGTAACAGTTTGCATCTGAGTGACAATTTACCTGAGGTGCTGGAAGCACTAGTTTGCTTCTTTTTTTAGTGAACTCTGACACCCCACTGGTCTGAAGAATAGCTGAAGGCAAGTCAGATTCTTTCTTCCGTTTCATATGCTGTTTGTCTTTTTTGCGCTCTCTTCCTTCCTTCTCCCTGTCACAATGGACAAGAAAGTCATTTAAAATACTCGGAACTGAACAGGAAAGCAAAACTGGCAATTCAGAGAGAGACAGAAAATCCTTTGCTCTAGCTGGTGAAGGTGGGATATGCTGTAACAAATCATATTTCAGGAAGAGGTAGCAGCCTTGTGGATCAGAAGTCAATTGATAATATATGGATTGAAAACCATGCAAAGGAATGTCACATCTGTAAATAATAGGATTTAGGAAACAGTTAGTGGACATCCATTGGTGCTAGACAGCACACCAGTGACTGCAGGGAGAGGGAGAAGCACTGAAAAATACTAAGAAGCCCCAAGTGTAAGCAAGCAGGAGCTGCCCTTCCTCCCACAAGTGGTAGGAGGAAGCTGGGGAGCCATGGGAGCTTAGGAAACAAGGCTCTGCCCTTGGAGGAATAGTAAGAGAAGCAGCACATGAAATCTTGCATGGGAAGTTGGGGGAAGAGTTAGTAGGGCATGGAGCCAGATTTCAATCTGCATATTACACACACTTTTTTAAACAACACTTGAATTAGGGGCTATAATTCCAACAAGAGTTTCTGGTGAAGCCACTCAAGCTTCCTTCTCATGGTTCACAACCACATGACCCTCTTGCTGGAATTGCAGCTCCGTAATTCACAGCTGTCTGCTATTTCTACTGTATACAATGGATTGCCTCAACTAGGAATTATTGAAAGAAAAATTAATTAGATTAGAGCTAGTAAATCAAGTTGGATGGATTGTTGGATCTGCCCACTCAATAGAGAACAGTTGGCAGAAGTAACTGGAAGTGAATTGTGGAAATACAAATAACAGCATGCTGGCTAGCTCTGCTGTTCCATTTGACAACATGTATGTCACTTCTCAAGCGCACATTTGCAGAGACAATTTTGTCAAATAAAGAAAAAGTACTGGAGCAGATTCTAATAATAATAATAATAATATAATTACATGTGGCAAAATGGCAATAAAACAAACTAACAAAGTATTGCTATGACATGTCAAAGTTGCTCTTACAGGCAATTTAATAAAGCCATGTTTTGTAAGAAGAAAAATCAGTCATTTCTCTGATGAAAACTAAAATGCAATTATCTTACTGATGTAAAAATATGACAGAGTGAGGTGATGCAATGGTTTAAATTCTTTAAAGCCTTTAAATTCTTAGGTTCCAAGGAGTAAAAAAAAGAGTTTGGGAGCCTCATTCTTGTGTCCAGTCGACATTTTTCCACATTATTAAACTGACAAAATTCACCAAGACAAGCAATCATAAGAGACCTAGAACTGAAGAGAAAGGGCCTGCAAGTCAGAATCAAGGTGCACTGGCATATACCCAGTGAGGAACACACTTTCCCAGACCAGGCCTCTGTTACATGAGCACTAAAAGTTCACTCATAAAACTTAAAACAAACTTACGATCTTAATTCTCCATCCAGGTCTTGCTGACGTAGCTTCCTGAAGTCCGCATCCAGTGCCTGGTAGTTTTCCTCCAATGTATCATAAAAGCCAGGAGCAGGCTTCTTTTCAAATGGGATTTCTGCATTGTAATCCACTCCTCTCTTCTTTTTCCTTTTCTTCTGGATCTCTATCCCCGCAGCTCTAAGTTCCCTTCTCTTCTGGAGAGCAGCAAGACGTCTGAGGAAACACAGTTAATGCCTCCTGTACAATAGTCACCTGCTAACATCAGATATTACTTAGGGATGAGATATTATTTATAAAATGTGATGTACCATAATAGCACTGACATTATTAAATGTTTATATTCCAGGAGCACCCAGATGCCCCAGTCAGGCTGCAGACTCATAGTGCTAGGTGCTGTGCAAACACATCCAAAGATACGATGACACAGCCCCTGTTGCCCTGAAAAGTTTACAATCTAAAGCCCTGATCCTGCAAAGACTTAAGTATGTGCTTTACTTTGTACATTGCATGTAGTCAATGTGAGTAATTCTATTGCATCAGTGTAAGCACAAACAAATCTTTACAGGTGTGGGGCCCAAGAAGACGAGCGGCATATGAAGGATAGGGGAGGGGTACACCATATACTGCTGTTATAGACACATTCGCAAATTTATTTTTTTAATCATTCTAACTAGATAAAGCAAAGTGGCAACTAATCCCATCTTTCTTTCAAACATCATCAACTTGATCATTTCTTTTTGGCATCTCAGTAGAGGTGGGTCTTGAAGAGAAGCTGAAAGAGGAGAGAGCAGAGGCTTCACAGATCAGTTCAGGGAAGGGATTCCATGTGAAAGGGACAGAGGAAGAACCTAAAAACTCAAGAGATAAAAGAGCAGACAAGTGGAAGGGATGGGTTGTGTCTACCTAGCTTCTTCCAGCTGCTTCTCTCTTGCTTTTCTCTTGGCCTTCTTTCCCTGAGTATTAGCCAGACGCGCTCTAGCTTCAGATAGCATTTCAAGTTCATCTGCAAAAAGTATAAAGAAGGAAGGTTACCAATTTTTCACATTATATTAGGGAGCTGGGGGTTAATATTAAGATCAGAAGAAAACCTTTAGAAAGATGCCAGGATCGGTGTGCCAGCATGGATTCCCCATGCCCTCTACATTCTCTCTTTACAATGAACACAAACAACCAGATGAACACAAGAGATCAAGCCACCAACCAGATGAACCAAACAGATCACAAGAACATTCATAATGTTGGCAATATTTCACTGATGTACGAGGCTGTTTAAACTGAAATCAGAATATTCCTAGTAAAAGGGAGACCTAGCACAATAAAAGGAAACAATTTCATTTATATTTAGGCCTACACAATAATGATGAGTGACCTATTATTATGATGACAGGAACATGACACTTGAGAACAGTCCTTATTCAATCTTCACCCTGGGCACCTTCATGGACTCTTACCCCTCCTAACAGTCTCAAATATCACTGGTGTAACATACAGAAGAATTTGTACTGGTACATTTCAGTAATGATTCATCTAGGAGATATTAGCTGGTGTGAAGACACAGAGAGGAGAATTGCCAGTGGAAGGGCAGTAAATAGCAGAAAGCCAGGTAGTGAAATAAAAAACCAGTCATCCAAGGAAACAGAGGTGATAAAGAGACAGAAGAGAAGGAGGGGGAGCAGATCCAAAGGAGGAAGGGGACCATATGAAATTGAAGAACAGACAGAGGAAACCTGAAAGACGAGAGTGAAACAGAGGGCCTGAGGCAGAATACAAGATAAAGACTGTAGCAGGAACAGAGATAGGAGCCTGAAAAAAACAGAGAAAACAGAAGAGACAGGATGAAGCAAACAAAGGCCAAAGAAACTGCAAGAGACTGAACTGTTAAAAAATACTGATAAATGTAACACATTCTTAATTTACCTTCATCCATATCAATAGGATCTGGACGGGCCGGTTTGGTTTCTGGATTTGGATCAATTTCTCCTGGTTTCAGTTTTCGAGGATCATCTGCAGTTTCTTCCTCATTGTCTCTCTGAGCAGCTTTATCCCTGTAAAGATGTACCAGCACATTCAGGTGATATGACCCACTTTATGAAACTGGGGAAAACGTGTAACTATTTCCTGAAATCCCAACCCCCAAAACTGCCCAAGAAATGTAAGCCAGTAGCTCGCAGTAAATATTACAGACACTTACTAACTGCAGAGAAGAACTATGAATCATTGAACACTATTATTTAAGCCACTAAAACAAAAGCATCACAAATTAATAAAAACAACTGAAAGAGAGGCAATGAAACATGCAAAGTGGACAAGTCAGCACTAATGAGGGTGACAGAAGTGAACTCACCTGTTGTGGGCAACAGCAGTACATGGAAAGATACTGATAATAGAGAACTGCTGCAAGACAAACCACCCTACATCTCACTTGTTGTTTCTAACCACCAACAGCCCTAGCAGCAGCTTGAAGGAGAGGAGAGAACTGGGCCTGCTAGCAACCCCTGCCAGCATAGGAAATGGGCCAGTCATTTCTCTCTCTGCCTCCCTCCAGGACCAGGAGCCTTTCCCATCAAGTTAGGTAGCCCAACCTAGCAGCCTATAGAAGGCCCAAGCCAACTGGAAGTCCTTCCAGCTGCAGTACCCGGGAGGGAGAAGAGAATACCTCCACACAGCCAGCAACCTCCTGATGTCTATGTAACAAACTACAAACATTTTCATGCTATTTATCTTTAGCAAAACAGAGTCACTTACAAAAGAAATTCATAGTGTTCCAAGCACTGCGCAGCTGTTCTTCCAATGATTGGAGCAATGGTCCTCCACTGGGTTGGCATTAGCTTGGCCAAATGTAATAGTTTCTCCTCTTCTTCCCGTGACCATTCTGTCTTTTTGATACTTGGGTCCAACCACTCGTACCTGTTACACAGTGGTAAAATTAAAAGAGGGCATTTCTGAGACAGTTTATGACAATTCAATTGTGAGCAAGTCATATTGCTTCCACACACCATTATGATGGGATTTCAGAATCTCATCCTGGATATATCTGATCTATGGCTATATAAAAATGTGTATTATACGCAGCACTTTTATACATATAAAGCTTTATGTTTTGTTCTCATTTGTCATACAGATCTTCCCATCTCTCCTCATCCTCACTTTTTTTTTGCCAAAAGACAGGATTCACAAAACTAGTCTTTACTAGTCATGTGGTTTTACATACCATTTTCAAATGGTTACAAGAAACGGTGGAGAACAATTAAGGCCCTGATACTGTAAATACTTAACACACACTTCACTTTAAGTGTGCAAGTAGTTCCGTTAGATTATGCTTCCATTAAGTTTAGCATGTGTGCTTCAGTGTCTGCAGGATTGGGGTCTAATTCTCATATGGATTTGTTAGTACACGTGTGTTAATTTTAAGGGTTGGGGGTTTTTTTGGTACACATTCAAATCTAGTACTGGAAAATAAAAAAAGGGGAGGCTAAACTGAATGGTCTGAAAGCCTCTTTATATTAATACAAAGAGCTTATTTAAAGTGAATTTTCTTTCTGACAAACATCTCGTTAAAATATGTAAATCAGACTACAAAGTGGTTATTTTGAACTAAATTTTCACAATGATTCTGTATCTTCAGTTTATGTGATGTCACTGATGTCATCTGTAAAGTGAATGGCTTTCTATTTTTGCTCACGTTACTTTCAAGGAATATGAGTTCTGATAGCTGCAGAAGATGAAATCAAGTAAGAATCACAAAGCTCTATCTCCCTCCCCTGGACCTGAACCATTGACAAACTCTATAGTAACTTTTAAATTCACATTAACTATGGATCTCGCTTTCCCATTACTGTGTTCTCTACTTACCATCTGGCTTTGCATTGTTTTGCTGATTTTCTGTGCAACAAGGAAGCAATACGAGACCACTGGTTTTTGCCATATTTCATCACAGCTGCTTTAAGAATTTCATCCTTAAAACAAAAAGAATTCTTATTACGATGGGTCATTAGAAAACTTTATCAGAGATGAATGCTTGCTTTGAGCTCTGTGAGGAGAGATGGAGGAGAGGGTTTGACAAGGATGGTGGCCTGGTGGGAAGGGCAAAGGAACCCTCTTCTTCCCAAAATTTTGCTCTCATGGAAGATGAGTGAAAATGTAGGGCTGTTTTACCAATGTCATTAATCTTACCACTAACATTTAAAATGACTATAGCTGAAAGAGGTTAGCAAAAGAAAATTATTGCCATTTACTTTGGGTATTTGACAGCACTTGGTGAATGGCCAGTTTCATTGTTTCTCCTGTACAGTAAGTTTCCAGGGTTGTGTGGATCCTTCACACAACAAGGGTGGTGAGAAAATATTTTTAACAATAGGACATGGTAAAAGCATGAAAATTGGGGCACGTGTAGCACCTAAAACCACTTTCAACTTTTTTTAAATTGAGTAGATTTCAAGTTGGTGATGTCCCTTTAATTGGAAGTTTCAAGTTTGCGATGGAAATTGAGCCAACTGCCTAAAAAACAGCAAGCTTTGAAGGTCCTAAAAAGAAGAAGTCAATATCAAGACAAGCACTTGGTTGCAGATCCAGTCACAGCTAGAACTGTTTATTTTTTGATATTTGTATCCTAAACCTAAGTAAGTTTCTGTTCTTGTATAGTTCATTTAATACAATACAAGGCAGATTAACAGCCATTTCCTATTCTCAGCTTTGTTTGGAGATAGCGGACACGATGATATACATGTGTAGTATGAACAAAGTGTTGTTAGGAACACTTGTTTTGTGACAAGGTAACTGTAGACACACTTAATTTTACAGTTTAATGGCAATACATTACTTAGGAGTGCGAAAAGTTCTTGTACCAAACCTGAACAACCAATGGCATATGAAATCTATTTATGAAATATCCCATTTGCAGGTGTTTCAACTGAAACAGCTGCAAACCCTGAGAAGACTTCAAACAAAGGAAAGAGGATATGATCTCCAAGTGTCATGAAATCTTCACTACAAGAATTCAGTAAACATCAGCTCCAATTTTCACAGGGTTATCTCACAATAGAGTGTCCATTCGGGCTGACACTACATCACTACACTACATCAGGACTGACACTACATCCCAAGACAAGGTGTGCACCATGACTTCCTGATGACAGGTGACATAGTGAAGATAACTTCAAGACACTGGAATTCAAACCTGTGTTGAGACAGAACAGTTTTGTCTCAGAAGACAAAGTTATAGAAGCATCAATCCCATGAAAGAGAAAGAGCTTCATGCCCCCAAGTCCAAACTTCGCCTCTTCTACAGAAGCTAGAAATTTCACTTTTATTGTAAGAAGTTAAAGAATCCCAAAATTTAGGAGATTACGGAAGAAAGTTATGGACCTGTTGCAGACTATTCTAGCATGGAAACCATAAAGTGCATGCACTGGAACTGTGACCAGAGATGTAAACAAAAGCTAAAAAGCTCAGTTACTCTTTGAAGTTTTCCTGGGATCAGATGGCAACTTTTTCTAAGGGAAAGTCTACACTACCGGACTAAATTAGCACAGCTGCGCCGCTGTAGCGCGTCTGGTGAAGATGCGTTATGGTGACAGGAGAGCGCTCTCCCGTCAGCATAATTACTCCACCTCCGTGAGAGGTGGAAGCTATATTGGCAGGAGAGTGTCTCCCTTCGACACAGCGCGGTGTAGACATCGCTTTAAGTCGATGTAACTTATGTCGCTCATGGGGGTGTTGTTTTCACACCCCTGAGCGACTTAAGTTACATTGACTTATGCAGTAGTGTAGACCAACCCTAACTGAGCTGAAAACAGAAGCCTTGTTTTGTATAGAGAAAAGCACACAAAGTGATCAAATAAGTGATCTAACAAGTGCTCTACAAACACTCATTATAGCCTAGTCTATACAAGAAGAGTATCCATTGCCAATGATAGACATTTGCAGTTAAACTATGTTCAGTGCCAGTTCAACTGCACAAAGTTGTTTTTCCTCATGTACACAAGTCTTCAGAGTGCATTGTGGCTTTAACCGTAGGCTGCTGAGTTTTGGTTTGGGATACTACAGCGGAGTATATATATACACACCTCTACCCCGATATAACGTGACCCGATATAACACGACCCGATATAACACAAANGTGCTGCACACTCCGGTGGATCAAAGCAAGTTCAATATAACGCGGTTTCACCTATAACGCGCTAAGAATTTTTGGCTCCCAAGGACAGCATTATATCGGGGTAGAGGTGTATGCTGCAAGATTCCATTTGCTACCAGTTAGCACCACAGTAATAACATTGATAAGATGTACTAATAATCACTGGTAATTTTTTGCATGACCATCATGTAGCTACTCATGTTTATTGTGAAGCAATCACCACAGTACGACACCAAATACAAACACTTGCTTCGGTGTCATCCTGATAGGACTCTACCCTCTGTAGAGCCCTCAGAGGAGATGCATTCTTGAGATCATCATCCTTTGAGAGGATAAGGACGAAGGGGAGAGAATATCTCTGAAAGCCTGAGAAGGTAGGAGAATACAGGCCTTGCCAGATGGAGGGAAATGCTTGTGCTTATGATGTCAGGATATGACCAAACTTTAGCTAACTGAAGGACCACATCATCGCTTTGTCAGAAATGCCTCTTACTATAGGAGAGCAGCCTATACTTATCCTCACCCTTCCTCATAGGGAGAGATAAAGCATTCTGCAGAAAGAAACACTTTCCAGCACATAGGGACCCATGCGGCTCCGACCCCGTGTCCATGCAGCACACTCTGAACCCCAGGACAGAGAACAGCTCCCCGAACACAGGCCACACGTAGGTATGAGTCCTCTACTCATACTGCACACGGGGGACCCAAGCCTGCAGAGGAACTGGTTCCCAGTGCCCATTTCTGCACACTGGGGACCACTGCCAGCAGACGGGTGCTCATGTGGATCTGAGACCCCTGGCTATGCTGCACACTGTGAACCCCAGCCTGCAGCAGAGCCAGCTCCCAGCACACAGGGCCCAGGCGGATCTGGGCTCCCTGCCCATGCTACACACTAGGAACCCCAGACTGCAGAGGGGACAGCTCCCAGCACACGGAACCCATGTGGATTTGGGCCCTCCCCCCGCTGCACACTGGGGACCCTCAAGTATTAAGCAGGCGGGGGGTGAGACCGGCTCTGGAGAACCCGAGGCACAGAAAAGTATCTCAGAGACCATGCTGAAGACACCCTCTGCGCATGCGCAGGACCCCTCCACCCCCGTTTCAGCGCATGCGCTCTGCTACCCCTTCTCGCTGCCGAGCAGAGGCTCAGCGGGCGACCCTGCGGCTGGGCCCCAGGAGTGGAAGCTGCCCCTACCTCGGTGTTTCGCCACACGCCCCCTTTGATCATAATCCGCGGCATCTTGGCAGCGAAGGCGAGCGGGCTGCGGAAGAAAAGAGACGATGGCGGCGTAGGAGAGACACCACTAGTCTCTCCGCGCTACGGGCGGTTGAGATTCTGCGCAGGCGCAGTTCGGACAAGGGCGCGGGGAATGTGTCAAACCTCCGAGCCGACGCACAGTTAGTCCGTGAGTCGTAGCTGCACGCATGCGCATTGAGAGGAGACGAGTCTCCCGCTAGTGAGATTACAGAAGCTGCGCGTGCGCAGCTCTGAAGGCGGAAGGAGGGGGAGGAGACGAGCCGGGCTGGCGTGCAGGGCCGCTCAGGGGCAGCCGGCATGGCTGGGAAGCATTGTCATAGCGCCATCTGGCGCCCGGCGGTGCTGCGGGCACAGAACCCCGCCGGCTGGATGCAACCTGCGGGACCCAGGGGCGGGGAAGGGGACCCGATCCAGTCCGAGCGAGCCTGCGGGAGGAGGGAGTGGGGCTGGGGCTGACCCTGGAGCTGAGACAGGTCTCGTGTGATGGGGTAGCGCCGGAGGGCGGGGTGTGTGTGTCTGTAACCAAAGTGGGTCCTGCTTGGGGGGAGCTGGATGTGCAGGGGAGTTTCTCTTGGGCCGGGGTGTTAGGGAGCCAGGAGCCGTCTGTCTGTCTGGGAAGGGGTGGTGGGGAGCCGTCTGTCTGTCTGTGCAGGCGAGTGTCTCTTGGGAAGGGGGGGTGGGGGGGGGGGGAGGGGGGGGGTGTGGGGGGGGGGGGGTGCACTGGGGCCGGGGGGTTAGGGGGCCGGGAGCCGTCTGTCTGCCTGTGCAGGGGAGAGTGTGTTGGGGTGGGGGGGTGGGGGGCCGTCTGGCTGTCTGTGCAGGCGGGTGTCTCTTGGGGGGGGGGGGTGGGTGTCGTGGGGGGTGGGGCGGGGGGGGGCGGTGTGTGTGTGTGGGGGGGTGTGTTGGGGTGTGGGGGGGGGGGGGTGTGCGGGGGGGTGGGGGGCCGTCAAACAGTGTGGGAGGGGGGGTGTGGGGGCGTGGGTCGTGTTTGGGGGGGGGTGCGTGGGTGTCGGGGGAGAAGGGAAGAGGGGGGGGCGGGGTGTGTGTGTCTGTAACCAAAGTGGGTCCTGCTCGGGGGGAGCTGGATGTGCAGGGGAGTTTCTCTTGGGCAGGGGTGTTAGGGAGCCAGGGGCCGTCTGTCTGTCTATGCAGGTGCGTGTCTGTTAGGAAGGGGTGGTGGGTACACGTCTGTCTGTCTGTACAGGTGCGTGTCTCTTGGGCAGGGGTGTTAGGGAGCCGGGAGCCGTCTGTCTGTGCGGGCGGGGGTCTGTGTGGATGGAGGGGGGGGGGGGGGTGGCTGGCTGTGCAGGTGCGTGTCTCTTGGGAAGGGGTGGTGGGGAGCCGTCTGTCTGTGCAGGTGAGTGTCTTTTGGGAAGGGGTGGTGGGGAGCCGTCTGTCTGTCTGTGCAGGCGAGTGTCTCTTGGGATGGGGTTGTGGGGAGCCGTCTGTCTGTCTGTGCAGGTGAGTGTCTTTTGGGAAGGGGTGGTGGGGAGCTGGCCATCTGCCTGTGAAAGTGGGTGTCTCTTGGGATGGTGGTGGGGAGCTGTCTGTGAAGGTAAGGCAGTGCTTTGGGATGCGGGGTGGAGAGGAAGTGTCTGTGTGTGAAGAAAGTGAGGTCCCTTGGGTTGAGGTGGGATGCAAGTGTGCGTTGTTGGGATTGCCCTGGGCTGGTGTTCCTGTTCCACATTGCATTTTCAGGGCTGGTATTCAGGGAAGCCACCTTTTTCCTTACAAAGGGAGCCTTTGACAACCACTTCCATAGAGGAGAGCCACATCAGAAATCTGAACCCCCATGTTCTGTGGGGGTTTCACAGGGCATCTGGGAGAAGCTGATAATGAATTCAAAATATGGATCCTCTTCTCCCAGACTCTGCTGCATTCTCCAGTATCTGCGGCTCATTCAGCAGCCAGTATAGAAAGCCAGGGGTCAGCAACCTTTCAGAAGTGGTGTGCCGAGTCTTCATTTATTCACTCTAATTTAAGGTTTCAGGTGCCAGTAATACATTTTAACGTTTTTAGAAGGTCTCTTTCTATAAGTCTATAATATATAACTAAACTATTGTATGTAAATTAAATAAGGTTTTTAAAATGTTTAAGAAGCTTCATTTAAAATTAAATTAAAATGCAGAGCCCCCCAGACCAGTGGCCGTGACCCGGGCAGTGTGAGTGCTGCTGAAAATCAGCTTGTGTGCTGCCTTCGGCACGCGTGCCATAGGTTGCCTACCCCTGCTCTAAGTCAACTCAGGACAGGAATGCTTCCTGCACATTTTTACTGGTTTAAAAATGTTTTCTTCTCCCTTGTTGCTGGGGAAACAGACTGGCTGTACCCAAGTGCTGTCAAATACACCAATTAAACAAACAGGAAAAAAGAGGAAAATATATTTTCTCTTTCACTTACATTAATTAACCTTGTGTTATTTGTAATAGTAGGTTTAACAAAGTGTTATTTTTAAGTATGGCTGTCGATTAATCGCAGTTAACTCCTGCAATTAACTCCAAAAAATAAATCGCAATTAAAAAATTGTGATTAATCACAGTTTTAATCGCATTGTTAAACAATAGAATACAAATAGAAATTTATTAAATATTTTAGATGTTTTTCTACATTTTCAAATATATTGATTTCAGTTACAACACAGAATACAAAGTGTATAGTGCTCACTTTATATTATTTTTATTACAAATATTTGCACTGTAGAAAACCAAATAGTATTTTTCAGTTCACCTCATACAAGTAGTGTAGTGCAACCTCTTTAGTGTGAAAATGCATCTTACAAATGTAGAATTTTTTTTGTTACATAACTGCACTCAAAAACAAAACAATGTAAAACTTTAGAGCCTCCAAGTCCACTCAGTCCTACTTCTTTTTCAGTCAATCGCTAAGACAAGCAAGTTTGTTTACATTTACAGGAGATACTGCTGCCCGCTTATTTACAGTGTCACTTGGAAGTGAGAACAGGTGTTTGCATGGCCCTTTTGTAGCCAGCATTGCAAGGTATTTACGTGCCAGATACGCTAAACATTTGTATGCCCCTTCATGCTTCTGCCACCATTCCAGAGGACATGCTTCCATGCTGATGACACTTGTTAAAAAAATGTATTAATTACATTTGTGACTGAACTCCTTGGGGGAGAATTGTATGTCTCCTGCTCCGTTTTATCCACATTCTGCCATATATTTTATGTTATAGCAATCTCAGATGATGACCCAGCACATGTTGTTCATTTTAAGAACACTTTCACTGCATTTTTGACAAAACGCAAAGAAAGTACCAATGTGAGATTTCTAAAGATAGCTATAGCACTCAACCCAAGGTATAAGAATCAGAAGTGCCTTCCACAATCTGAGAGGGATGAGATGTGGAGCATGCTTTCAGAAGTCTTAAAAGAGCAACACTCCAATGCGGAAACTACAGAACCCGAACCACCAAAAAGGAAAATCAGCCTTCTGCTGGTGGCATCTGATTCAGGTGATGAAAATGAACATGCGTTGGTCCACACTGCTTTGGATTTTTATCGAGCAGAACCTGTCATCAGCATGGATGCATGTCCTCTGGAATGGCGGTTGAAGCATGAAGGGACATATGAATCTTCAGCGCATCTGGCATGTAAATAGCTTGCAACATCAGCTACAACAGTGCCATGCGAACGCCTGTTATCACTTTCAGGTGACATTGTAAACAAGAACCGGGCAGCATTAATCCCTGCAAATGTAAATAAACTTGTTTCTCTTAGCGATTGGCTGAACAAGAAGTAGGACTGAGTGCACTTGTGGGCCCTAAACTTTTACATTATTTTGTTTTTGAATGCAGTTATTTTTTGTACATAATTCTACATTTATAAGTTCAACTTTCATGATAAAGGGATTGCACTACAGTACTTGTATTAGGTGAATTGAAAAATACTATTTCTTTGGTTTTCTACAGTGCAAGTATTTGTAATCAAGAATAAATATAAACTGAGCACTGCACACTTGGTATTCTGTGTTGTAACTGAAATCAATATATTTGAAAATGTAGAAAACAATGATTTTTTTTTAAAAATAGTACTCTATTATTGTTTAACAGTGTAATTAATCACGATTAATTTTTTTAATTGCGTGATAGCCCTATTTTTAAGTTGATTGTGCCTCTTTCAATTTACAGTACAGGTGTATGGTAGAGTTAATGTGATATAGTAACATCCAGGTTCACCTGAAGACAGCTTTAAGGTATATTTGGATTTTTACATTTTAAACATCTGGACTTTTTCCTAAAACCTTCTCCTCTCTTCTTAAAACATTAACTTGGCCCTTTCATCACAATACACAGATATATGTATTACAGTGGTTAATCGCTAGGAAGGCTACACCTAGAATTGTTTTTCACAACTCAGCCAACAGCAGTAGAGAAAAACAGCCAGCTGAACCAGGTACAGCAGTACCACTAAAGGAAGCAGGAACTGAAATCCAGCTGAGGTTGCTCTTCTTCCCCTCTTCTAGCATTTCCAGACCCAGCATTGTGCAGGGGAGACCTCCTGTCTGGGGGCTCCACAGCCTATGCACTCCCACACTTCTGAGCCATGTTTGTTCCTGGACAAAAGGAATTGGAGGCAGGAGCCAGCTAGAAACTCAACCAGCAACAGCAGAGGAAAGCAGCAGTGGCCTGGAGTCTGATGATGTCAGCAGCCTCTCACTGGTTTTTACCGCATTTATACTGGAGTTCTCTCCTCTCTGATTGGAGGCTATTGGCTCATGCTCCCTTACTTCTGCTCCATTACTCCACCTTTCTTCTGGGCTCCCATTTTTCTTTCCCCTCCTTTTAATGTCCATGCTTTGATTTTTTTTATTTTTTTTTAGCTAATCCGCTCTCAACACAACTCCATCCAACTATTTAAAAAAAAAAAAAGTAGCTAACATACCCACTGCTGACCATCACGTTGTTTACTCAGATTAGATGTTCTCCTTTGCCTGTCTTGCTTATTTAGATTGCAGATTCTTTGGAGCAGGGACAGACTCCTATTCTGTGTGTACAGTGCCTAGCACAGTGGTATCCTAATCTTAGTGTGGTCCCTAGGTGCTGCCATAATTAATGAGTATGGTGTATTTAAAACTGTGTAAACTGCCCCTGCTGTAACCATGTCACCTCTCCTCAGACTGCACTTTCACACGTTATCACATTTACTGAAGAAGCAAAGGAACACCCAGCTCGTGCAGAAGAAAGTTTTGGTGAAGAAGGTGGTTGCTCTTTTCTCAATCATGATCAAACCAACATTCATGTATGGTAATAGGTGGCACTCTGGTGCTGTCTTTCCACTAAAACATGAAACCAAGGTTCTGAACAGTAGTGGCTCATGAACAGTTTTGGAAAGAATAGGGGTACACCCTGGACAAATTAAAAATGTTCGTAATTAAACTTGGCCTACCCCAGATTGCCTGTGTAATTTCATCAGGATATGATAAACTTTCTCTTACTGTTAAACAATTAGCACAACAGATGCTGGCTTTCATTGCTGGCTGAAGTATCCTTCTGTATATAATTGAAATTCCTCTTCTACTGAAGGAATTGTTCTGCTTGAGCATAAGAAGATATTTTTGCACTGCAACTTTCAAGCTCACATGATTACAAACTAGCCAAAGTGTTCTAGTCAGTTGGAAGCAGCCCGGATTTCAGATATACTTGCTTTCCTGTGTTATCATTGGTGGGTCGTATAATCACTTTGCCTCGGTTTCCCCATCAGTAAAAAGATACAAATTACATACTGTATATGATAGGCAGAATAAATGCCTGTTTGTAATGAATTATGAGATAAACTTCAGATTGGGAAGGGAAAGTATGGAGAGTTAGTGGGGAGAAGTGTCTCTGAGCGCATACTGCTACAAGTTGCTGAGCACCCTGTATTCTCTCACAAGTCAGTGGGCACTGAGGGCACAAGAGCAGGCCCAGAGATTGTAAGAACTTCAGAATAAGGCATGTCTACCTCTGGTGCCGGTTTAGGCACTCATAATATCCCATAACCGTTTCATATAGGCATTTGTTTAATGTTTGTAGAGCAGTGCAAATTCCTTGAAAGACACTGTAAATGCAAAGTATTATTTTCTTCACATATTTACTTTAAAGCAACATGTGAGTGGAACTACTGGATCTAAGCTACAAACTATTCAGCTTGTAGCAATATGAGGAACTGTTAGAGTCCTATTTACTCTTTTAGTTTTCTTATCTTTTAAGATGTCCATAAAGGACAAACTTACACTTATAAAGGTCTTTGCAAAGGTGTACTACATACTGTAAAAAAGCCCTAAGACTATTTTGAAGGCCTGACAGCCTGTTATTCCAAGGTGGAGCTGTATTGCCTTTCTCACTTGACTTCCCATTAGGAGGTTCAGTCTAAAAACGTATCAGGAAATTAGCAACTCTCACTGACATACACATACGTTTATGGTTACGGAGATAGTAGGAATTTCTAAAAGGTTTTGTATTGCAACACTGGCTCTTTAATTGCAGTGAGGCACTGTAGGTAAAGCTCTCTTTTCTCTTAAGAGCTGGGGTGTTTAATGCTGTGCACAATTAGTTTTCCTGTTTTCCTTATTTACACTCCTTTGCAGTGTACACACTACACATAGTTTTAGCTAAAGAAAGCTAAGTAGCTATCCAAAAATACAACCATTCACTGTAGTTAAACTTTAAATGAAGATAGCAGATCTTTGCTTTCCACCATGGTCATTAAGTGGATGTGAAGAAAGCAGTTGTAAAGACCCTCTTTCATTTTCACAGCAAAGTAGGCAATATCCTTTCATTATTTGACAATGTGTTTTATTATTTAAAAAAAAGAAATCACTGCTACTAATACAGATCACAGTATTTTTACCTAATCCTTGCGTGTCTGAATCCATGAGTAGTCTAGTGAAATCAACAGGACTATTTACTTGAATGAGACAAAAATTTGGTCCTCTAAATATTTCTCCAGTTGAATACAACCTGTTCTAGAATCAGTTACTAAGCAGACCATAAAATTTAAGTTTGGGTGATTAATGGTTGTTTACAAAAGAACATCTTTATTGATAAGAAACATATGACATGGATCAGGTACATTCTCTTCACATATATTGACATTCATGTACCCTGAAGGCCTTTTATATGCAAGAAAATGTAAAGGAATGTACTTCATTTGTTCCACAGAGACCTCCAAGTGTACTTTTATTTCAAAAAGGACCATCATTTTTATATAAATTCACAATCTTTTTGCTTGCTCTACAAAGCACACACCAAACTTCCATATAATGTATATGAATATTCCTTTTGCACACTGAACTCTGATATCAAGAAACAACATGGAACAGCCTTCACCTTATTGTACTTTTTTTTTTTTAAACCCAAATGCCTCCATTAATAGATAAAGTGGTCTAACTTATTACATGAAATGATGTAATTCACCTACACCCATTTACTTTTCACAAAGATGAATTTTATAATACTCTATACTATGGAAAAGGCACAATGCAAGGTAATAAGAGTTGTGGTGCACGGCCTACAAAAACAGGACTAAAGTGTAGAAATCATCTGTCATTACCACATTTTTCCCATTGGCAAGGCTATTCACTCTTTTCCGATGTTTCAACAATGTTTAGATAGGTAAGATCAAAAACAATGGAGCATGTGCAGTTACACCTAGAGAGCACTAGGGGGCCCCACTGGTATAGTGCATAACTTGCCCTTTTAAATTGATTTTTGCTGCTTTCTTCAGAATTTGTGGTTTCAATTATAAATCAAATTAAGAAAGCTTTTTATGTTTCAAATGTAGATTCTACAGCATAACAGGCACTTCTGTGCTATATGAAATACCAGGAAAGATGTGAGATGGACCATCATAATAGAGGTTTTCAAAGCGTGGTAAAAGAGCCAAAATACTACAGCATTAAGCACTGGCAACAAAAAAAACAACAGAAAACCAGACACTTTTTAAAAGAAAAAAAAACTAAAAATATCTTTCAGGCCAAACTTTGCCCTATTCAGAGGCTATAGAAGTAGTTTGATGGGAGCCTGAGGGCTGTTCCTAATTCCATAAAATGGAGCACACTGCAGCCACACTCTTTGGTAATATGGAGATGCAGCCGAGAGACCATCACCCTCTCCTCAGATCAAGAGAGCAGCTTGTGCTGGAAACCTGTAGTCTCTATGCTACACCTCCATATTAATAAGGAAGACCACAAGGTACATTTGGTCCCCAGTTCTCACCTTAGGTTCCCATACTTCATGCTCTCTTGTTTTCTAGTTTTACTTGTTCTGCAGTGCAACTTTCCTGTCTTGTGGCTTCAAATAGGAGATTAAAGAAGGAAATACCAAAGAATCTCCTAGAGTTTTTCTTTTAATTTACCAGTCTCTTAATCCTTTGCAGTAATTGTAACAGATGCTGGGCACAAAGTTCTGCCATTACAAATCCCCTGGTGCAAGTAGTGCTGGGGAAATCTTAGCACCATACATTGCAGATGCTCAAGTAACACCTACTCTTACCGCATGAAAGAAAAACCCCAATTCCATTCTTGGCTCTCCCACTTGCTGTATTTTTACTAAGGTGTAGCTAGATACTTTGTTGAGCTAGCTCTTTGCTTGAGTGGACCTTGCACATGCAATTTTAAAGAGAGTATAATGTGATTTAATAAAATTGCTTTGAGGCAGTATATCAAAATGTGTAGAAAAAGATTTACCAATTTTTCCATTAACATCTTTAACATTACCAAAGTGTTCCTTAACATTACTATGGTTCCTTCAAATAGATCTCCCTACAAGGGCAAAATTAAATATTTTAATGGCAAAAACTGAATTTTACCCACCTTTGGCAAAAGGGAAATTATTTTAGCACTTGAGACTAATGTTAGGAAAATGCATCAAAACCATGAAAACATTTTACAAACATTAACTAAACTGTTCAACACAAATTGCTGAAATATACATACTACGTTTCCCTTATTTGTCCTTTGTATAGGGCTAACAGAGGAATCTTCAAAAGATACAGGCAGCACTGAAAAGTATAAACTTGAATGTTTCTGAAAAATATACCAGCATTTTGCCAAATGTATTTAAATCAACGGAGTCATTTCCTTCATCTAAAATAAAGAAAAAAGTATGACCCAGTCAGAGAGACATTTGGAATAAACACTTCATTGATAATGACCTGTATCAACAACAAAGAACATGAGCAAACAAGCAGCTCTAGTAAAGTCTCCTTTAAGGAGACATTAGTTTAAACTGTAGGAATCTTAATGGATCCACAGCTTTTCCATCAAATCCTCTTAATGAAGGAGATTTTCTGATATGCAACCAGGCATCAAATGGTAGGTTGGAGGTATCCATTATTTGTATCTTGTGCTTCCTACTTCATTTCTTGCAAACAGTTTGGAACTTCTCTTGCAAAGTGCTTTGAGGGGGCACAGTATTTTACAGGATTAGGCCTTTTAAAGGACAGCAATACAAAACTTTAAGGACATTTCTACTCGGAGTCCAAATCAAGAGTTAAGCCTCAAAAGCTACTAATGCAGCAGCACTTACCAATGCTGAATCCACATTAGTAACTTGTTTTCTGGGGTGTGTTTATATATGCACATATATAAACATGCCCACTCTGCGTTTCTATAATCAATTATTGTAACTAGTGGTTTTGTAAGTCACCCTCTTGATTCAGTCCTCTTGCAGTCTTAGGTAGGTGTGGCAATATCAGTAGTTGCAGAAGGACTTCAGAGCAGTGAGTGCAGGTGGTAGCAAATAGGTAGGACTAATCTGTAACTAGATTTTTGATCTGCAGGTTACTGATTTGTGATAGAGAAGAATCTGATTTAAATTCTTTTCAGAAAGACAGCATATTTTGGTTGTAAAACCCAAGTAAGTTGGACAGGAAGATCTTAGTGTAAGGGTGACCCAGCAGTGGAGTACAGCCAATGTAGGAGCGCTGACATCACACCCTCTTCCTTGCTGACAGGATAGTGGTATAAAGTGCGCTTACTGAATAGTTGAGCGTTAGCAGAAGTTTGTCTGAACATTCCAATCTGAGATAGTTTAACAGCCCCTTGTGACTTTTATAGGCCAGCATAATTTAGAAACAGCTCTGAGGCTTCTTTAACACAGCAGTGGAAGTAATGCTCATTGCAATAGGGCAGTGTTTTATGTCAGCATTCCACACCATCCCCTGACTTCCACTCTATACGCCGTGGGAATACCCAGGAGTCTGGTCCATAATCGTTGCCATGCCAATTTTAAATAGTGCCAGTTGAAGACATTTCATATAGGTGGGATACAGGGCAAAGAGAGGAAGAAATGGTGCTCTTCTGCCAAGGTGCAAGTTCAAACTACTGCAAAATTTCTAGATCTAAGCTTGTAACTCAGGAATTTTAACAAATCCCAGTTTTATTTTCCAGTTTATAAATGCTGTTTCTTATGTTTCTCTAAGAGATGTATGGTGGAAAGTGTTACATTGCACTTTTGGCATTTGTACATTTTTTTATCCTTGTGTGTTTTTACATGTTTCTCCAGAGCACATCTATCTATGGTGGAAAACTCACACTTGTTGCAGCGTAACTTTAAATGAGTTAGTAAGTGGCGCTTCAGGTGGCTAGAAGTGCGGAAAGCAAGAGCACACTGATCACATTTGTATGGCTTTTCACCTGTATGAATTCTCAAATGCTGCTTGAAGTTTCCACTATGGGCAGTAGCATAGCCACACTCTTCACACTTGTATATTTTGACAGGTAGCAGCGATTGCTCTTGGACTTTGCTACCAGCCAGGTTTTTTTCATCTGAGTGTGAAGCCAAATGCCACTTAAGGGATTGCCATTTGTCTGTTGAATAGTCACAGTTCCTACATTTGAGGCGTTCCATCTTTAAATGCACAAGCTTGTGTCGATTTAGATGACCTGAAGTACGAAACTTCTTCTGACAAGTGTCACAGCTGTGGGGTTTTTCACCTGTATGAATCCTTGTGTGTAGCTTGAGGTTGCTTAAAACATAAGTGATGTAATTACACTGTTCACACTTGTAAAGTTGTGAAAGACTTTGTGATGGCAGAACATGTTCATTTTCTTTGCCCTCATGAACATCCATCTGTTTCTGTAGGTCTTCTGAGCTGAATACGGAACGGACACACTTTAAGTCTTTTGAGGAAATAAGATCTTCCCTTTTAGGGCCCGTGCCCTTATGTATTTCACAGTGCAGTTTAAGATCGTCTGAAGTGCTGCCCAAATAATGGCAACGGTCACATTCTTGACCTTTCTTTATGTGCATAAGACTATGTCTCCGCAAATGGCTGGAGGTGCGAAACATCTTGTTGCACTCTTTACACTCAAATGGTTTTTCGCCAGTGTGTATTCTAAAATGCAGCTTAAGGTTGCTAAAAACGTAAGTGGAATAATCACATTGTTGACACTTGAACAGTTTGTGAGAAGTCCCAATAGGAGGCTGTACATCAATACACTTAGCATTTTCCTCAGCCTTGGGAGCATTTGTAACTCTCTCATTACATTCTTGAACTTGTGAATGAGTGACCTTCTGAAAAAACAGATGCTTCTCTTTGTGAAACACTAAATCACACTGATCACTCTTGTAAATACTGAAAAGAGTTTCTGATCCAGTCCTCACAACAGGCAAACTGTTGGTTCCCTGGCTGCTTTGGCACGTTTTTTTGCTACAGCATATATTCATATCCCTCTCAAATTCATTCTCCTGTTCAAGTTCTGCTCCTGAAGCCAGCATTTCATGTGTCTCATTAAGCAGGTGATCATCCCATTTATTGTCAGAACCAGAAGAAACCCAATCCTTTTGGTAATCATTGTCATCTTTACATGCTTTGCTTTTACTGTATTCATTACTCTCATTTGCATACATCTCATCACAGCCTTTAACTTGGGTATGAAATTTCTCATGAAAGCAGAGCAGTCCTTTAGAGTAAAATACTAAGTTACACTGATCACATGTATAGCTCTTTGGAGGACTTTTAGTTCTCTTCCCCTTGACAGGCAAGCCAAGGTGTTGCTGCCCTTGGCACAATTCTTTGCCAGCATGTATATTTGTGTGTCTCTTTAAGCCACTTGTGCTTGTGAACGACGACTGGCAGAATTCACAGGAATACGGCTTAGCCCCTGTATGAATGTAACTGTGTTTCACCATGCTTGCAAAATACAGTGAAAAAAATGTACAGAACCTGCATTTGTACAGTCTATAGCCGGCATGCCAGTACATGTGATTTAGCATATAGGACAAGCTAACACAAGAATAGTCACACTGGGGACACTGATAAGGCTGTCTGCCTTTATGTCCCTTCATATGATAAACAAAAAGCTTAGGATCTGGTGAAGCAAAGAGACAAATTTTACAAGAAAAAATAACTGGAGCATCTGCAGTTTTACAGTCCCTTTCAATTTTGATGAAGAATTTCTCATACTTACTTTCCTTTTTTTTATTCGCAGATTGTGTTTTTCCTGGGTTCTCCTTCCTGGCTTTTTCAGTGCTCATACTTCTACCTTTTCTTGTATTTTTCAACCTGGTCATTTTCTTATGAAATTTAAGATGGCGTTTAACGTTGACAGAAAAGAAAAAGCTTCTTTGGCAAAAGCAGCATTTGTGAATTTTTTTATCCTGATGTGCTGAATAAACATGTTTCTTTAGAATATTTTTACTTGTACACACAGAGCTACAAAACCTGCATTTCACATTCAGTGTCTTCTCATGCTTGCACGTAGAACAAGATCCCATAGAAAGAGCTTCGCTGTTATGCTCATTACCTAGTAGGAATGTCTCTTCTTGATGCTTTACATTTGGGTGTTTTATAATCACATGAGAAACATCACAATCTTCTTGCTTATCCATCTCCCTGGGAGAATGAATTACAGACTGATGAATAAACTCTTCAGAAATATTTAATCCAGGATTATCACAAGCATTCATTGCCAAGTCCCCTACATCTTCTAGCAACTCTCCTGCTGTAGAAAGGTCACCATTAATACAAGTAAAAAAAATACTTTGGACTTGCTCTATTTCTTTTACAGCATTCAGATCTTCAAAGTTGCTATCCATTCCACAATTCAGAGTTTCAACTGTAGAGCCATTTCTCATTCTTGTTCTGTCATCAGTTTTATTCTTTGCTGTCTCTAAAGGGACAGTACCTAAAAATGTAAGAAAAATACATGTGACATGTCATCCAGTAATCTTCTACAGCCTGGCATGATCTCAGTAACTCCCACCTAAGTTATGATAGGCTAAATGGAGAAAACAAAAGAGCCCTAGTGATACAAGTGGAGAATTACTGACTGCCAGCAGAGTTTGTATTCAGATTAGGGAATGGCACTCACTGATGCTAAAAAAGGTTAAATGGTTTCCTTATATAATTTCACTCCGCTGTAGTAGAAGTGGACCACACAACATAACTACTGGTTCTCCAAGAGTATTCACCAACAGCCATATCTTCATAGCCCTTAACTTTGCTCACCAATAAGGATGAGGTAAAGTGCTAAATTAGGGACTGAAACCACTGACTAGAGGTATAAATAATGTAGGAGAGGTGCAGGGCAAGCTTCCCCCAACAATATGGACAGAATTCCCAACCTGCAATACACCTGTTATTTTGGTCCTGGCCTACTTGTGAGCACAAACTGCTGGTTGGACAAAGTCTGTGCAGAAATTTTGTGCTGGGCATGAGAATGAGACCAAGTTCATTTTCATTCACACCAGTAAATCATGTACGTTTCTCCATACAATCATAGAATGAACACTTCTGTGGACAGGTCTTGAAAATTTACCTAACGCCTACTAGTCTGATGACTCAGTTTACTAGCCAGGATGGAAAAATGCCTGTGCCACCATGGTGCCACTCCACTCCAAATTAAAGGAACAGAACAGCTGTGTACCATTATAACACTGGCAATCATCTTTCTATTTCATAAATGCATTGCGTGTGCCTCTACTAAGGGTGGTCAAATAGCAGAAAAAAAGTCAGAGTATATCAAATTCCACCATTATTAAGCTTTTTCTTTCCTATAATACAATATGGTGTAACTTTATCCTGAGCTGTCTTCAGTGCACTTCCTTTCTCTTCCCCCTTTCCCACTCCTGTGTTTTGTACCTCTTTCTTTTCTCAGTTCTTCCCCAAATCTCTCTCAATACCATACTTCTGTTTTTTAACCTTAGCTCATGACTATGTCTTTGTCCTTTTCTCTCTCCCTCTCTCTTACCTTCAGTCTCAACACTTCTCTCTGCTTCTTTACAATGGAGTGCTGGCTGGCACTCTTGATTGCTGTCAGAAGAACTGATTGCAGAGGTCTCACGTTCCTTTCCATCTTTAAATATTGCTCCTGGAATCAACTGCCTAGTTGTCTCAATAGTCAGACCATCTCTATCCTTATTGTCACCACATGAGAGAGGAACAGGAACCTTTTGGCAATCGATGTCATCCTTGCATTCTTTGCTTTCGACACATTCATTTACCTCTCCAGGGTCCATTCTGGGAGCTGACAGACATGACAGATAACTTTGGCTGGGTTTGCTACTGCCCAGAGCATATTGATCACTTAAAGAAACTTGGGGTGAATTTAATTTCTCAAACACACTTAGAGTAACCTGCTCTTTCTCTGGACATTTTAGAACAACTTCTTCATTCAAGCTGGGCTGCACTTGACTCCTTAGATCATCACCACTTGAAGGCACCTGCTTTTCCTCTTTGCTTTTTTTTAGATCACCATCATTGGAAGTGGCCACCTCTTCCTCTTCACTCTTCAAAATATCATCACTACTCAAGATTGCCTGCTCTTCATCTTCACTTTCTAGAAAATCATCATCACTCAGCACAAAGATAGTGATGGGAAGGTCAATTTCAAAGACATCAGACTCTGAAAACAGACAAAAACAGTATTAGCGCTCCTTCCAAAAAAAATCCAAGGCACCTAACTCTCTTCAATGTAGAGTAAGATGGGCCTCTATTTATATAATCAAAAATTGCATTGCTACTTGGCAGTTCCAAGATCTACTGCGCACAACATTTCTAAGACACCTTGTTTCCATACCCATGCTTCACAGGCATTGCAACCACCAGCAGAAAACACAATCTCTGAGCACATCTCAGCCCAGCCTGTAGCTGTGTCAATGCAGTCCACACCAGTAATCTACATATTGTGCAGTGTTACAGCTACGTCTTCCAGCTTCACTCCACAATGCAATCCCCATCAGCAGTCATGAGAACTATTACTATTATTTGTATTACAATAGAGCGTAGAGGCCACAACTGAGATCAGGATCCCATTATGGTAGGCACTGTACTCTCAAACTCGCACGCACACACACTACGAACGTCAGACCCAAAGTTAGTTTACAATCTAAATATACAACACAGGCAAAGGGTAGGAAGGGAAACAGGCACAGAGAGGAAAAGCGATTTGATCAAGGTCACACAAGAGGGCAGTGACATCGGCAGGAATTGAATCCAAGTCTCCTGACTTCCAGTCCAATGCCCTATCCACTAGACCACACTGCCTCAAGACACCAAGGTTCTCACTGGTCCTGGCTCTGCTGGAGAAATGTCTGGAGAGAATATGAAAAATAAAGTTTATTACTAAATATAAGCTTTAATAAATATAAAAACGAAAGAAAAACATTTTTCTTCTTCTCTTGTAAATTAAAAAGTTTCCTCATTTCTAAACATCTACATGAAGAGCTCTGTGTCCTACGTTCTTATAAAAATACATAATCTAAAAAATCCCACCTACACACTTCTGTATTTCCTCACACAGTTTTGTTTTGTTTTAATTTACTTTTGGGGAGGAGTGGTGGGGGCAGGAATGTGAGAAGAGGGATCAGGGGTCATCTTATCATCTAACTTAAGTTCTTAACTCTTCGGGGAGCAGGAATTATGTGTTCCTATTTGTCTGCAGAGCACCATGCTCAGCTACAGCACTGTCACAACATAAGAACGGCCATACTGGGTCCAACCAATGGTCCATCTAGCCCAGTATTCTGTCTTCCAACAGTGACGAATGCAGATGCTTCAGAGGGAATGAACAGACAAGGGCAATTAATTTAGTGAGCCATCTCCTGTCGCCCAGTCCTAGCATCTGGCAGTCAGAGGCTAAGGGACACCCAGAGCATAGGGTTAAAGTCTATGAGATGATGAAGAATGTAAGGTCAGAAGGGACCATCATGATCATCTAGTCTGACCTGCACATTGGAGGCCACAGAATTCACCCACTTCTGTAATAGACCCCTAACCTCTGGGTGGTTACTGAAGTCCTCAAATCATGGTTTAAAGACTTCAAGTTACAGAGAATCCACTATTTACACTAGTTTAAACCTACCAGTGACCCATGCCCCATGCTGCAGAGGAAGGCAAAAAAAACCCACCGGGGTCTCTGCTAATCTGGCTTGAGGGAAAATTCTTTCCCAACCCCAAATATGGCAATCAGTTAGACTCTGAGCATATGGGCAAGACCCACCCCCCAGACACCTGGGAAAGAATTCTCTCTAGTAACTCAGAGCCCTCCCCATCTAGTGTCCTTAATAGCCAATGATGGACCTATCCTCCATGAAATTATCTAATTCTTTTTTGGCCTCCACAACATTCCCTGGCATATTGTGAAGAAGTACTTCCTTGTGTTTGTTTTAAATCTGCAGCCCATTAATTTAATCAGAAGATCCCTGGTACTTATGTTATGTGGAGGGGTAAATAATACTTCCCTATTCACTTTCTCCACACCATTCAAGATTTTATAAACCTCTATCATATCCCCCTTAGTCTTTTCCATGCTGAACAGTCCCAGTCTTTTTAATCTCTCCTCCTATGGAAGCTGTTCCATACCCCTAATCATTTTTGTTACCCTTCTCTGTACCTTTTCAAATTCTAATATATAATATCTTTTTTGAGATGGGGCGACCAGAACTGCATGCAGTATTCAAGGTGTGGGCATACTATGGATTTATATAGCGGTATTATATCATCTTCTGTCTTATTATTTATCCCTTTCCTAATGATTTCAAACATTCTGTTAGCTTTTTTTGACTGCTGCTGCACGCTGAATGGATGTTTTCAGAGGACAGAAATTAAAAGGTACAGTGACTAGAGTGAAATCCCTGCAAGCTGCATGGACACTTTTCAAAGACACCATAATAGAGGCCCAACTTAAATGTATACCCAAATTAAAAAACACAGTAAAAGAACTAAAAAAGAGCCACTGTGGCTTAACAACCATGTAAAAGAAGCAGCAAAGAATCCTGTGGCACCTTATAGACTAACAGAGGTTTTGCAGCATGAGCTTTCGTGGGTGAATACCCACGAAAGCTCATGCTGCA
>QXTE01000067.1:5539006-5587891 GCA_003942145.1 Platysternon megacephalum
GTAAAGAATAAAATTGTCAGACACATAGAAGAACATAAATTGTTGGGCAAAAGTCAACATGGTTTCTGTAAAGGGAAATCATGTCTTACTAATCTATTAGAGTTCTTTGAAGGGGTCAACAAACATGTGGACAAGGGGGATCCAGTGGACATAGTGTACTTAGATTTCCAGAAAGCCTTTGACAAGGTCCCTCACCAAAGGCTCTTACGTAAATTAAGTTGTCATGGGATAAGAGGGAAGATCCTTTCATGGATTGAGAACTGGTTAAAAGACAGGGAACAAAGGGTAGGAATAAATGGTAAATTTTCAGAATGGAGAGGGGTAACTAGTGGTGTTCCCCAAGGGTCAGTCCTAGGACCAATCCTATTCAATTTATTCATAAATGAAATGGAGAAAGGGGTAAAAAGTGAGGTGGCAAAGTTTGCAGATGATACTAAACTGCTCAAGATTGTTAAGACCAAAGCAGACTGTGAAGAACTTCAAAAAGATCTCACAAAACTAAGTGATTGGGCAACAAAATGGCAAATGAAATTTAATGTGGATAAATGTAAAATAATACACATTGGGAAAAATAACCCCAACTATACATACAATATGATGGGGGCTAACTTAGCTACAAATCAGGAAAAAGATCTCGGAGTCATCGTGGATAGTTCTCTGAAGACGTCCATGCAGTGTGGAGCGGCAATCAAAAAAGCAAAGAGGATGTTAGGAATCATTAAAAAGGGGATAGAGAATAAGACAGAGACTATCTTATTGCCCTTATATAAATCCATGCTATGCTGACATCTTGAATACTGCGTACAGATGTGGTCCCCTCATCTCAAAAAAGATATACTGGCATTAGAAAAGGTTCAGAGAAGGGCAACTAAAATGATTAGGGGTTTGGAACGGGTCCCATATGAGGCGAGATTAAAGAGGCTAGGACTTTTCAGCATGGAAAAGAGGAGACTAAGGGGGGATATGACAGAGGTATATAAAATCATGAGTGATGTGAAGAAAGTGAATAAGGAAAAGTTATTTACTTTTCCCCATAATATAAGAACTAGGGGCCACCAAATGAAATTAATGGGCAGCAGGTTTAAAACAAATAAAAGGCAGTTCTTCTTCACACAGCGCACAGTCAACCTGTGGAACTCCTTGTCTGAGGAGGTTGTGAAGGCTAGGACTATAACAGGGTTTAAAAGAGAATTGGATAAATTTATGGAGGTTAAGTCCAGTAATGGCTATTAGCCAGGATGGGTAAGGAATGGTGTCCCTAGCCTGTTTGCCAGAGGGTGGAGATGGATGGCAGGAGAGAGATCACTTGTTAGGTTTACTCCCTCTGGGGCACCTGGCATTGGTCACTGTCGGTAGACAGGATACTGGGCTGGATGGACCTTTGGTCTGACCCAGTACAGCCGTTCTTATGTTCTTAATGACTCAACAATCTCTTTCTTGAGTGAGAACAGCTAATTTAGACCCCATCATTTTGTATGTATAGTTGGGATGTTTTCCAATGTGCATTACTTTGTACTTATCAACACAATCTTTGTTCTGTGTTACTGCTTACTGCAAACACATCTGGACATAGTAATTAGTACTACGAAAATTTCGGTGATCCCTTAGAACAGTTAAAAACTCGCAGGACCAAGTCGGCATTTCATACGGTTTCATCTTGAGTATTCACACTGTCACCCCTGCAGGACTTTGAGAGTCATTTGGCATAGCTCACCTATTGTTTGGGAGAGAGCTATTTTGGGGGCGCCGGCGCCGCGGCCGCCCGTAGAAATTTGGGGTCGGGACCTTCCGCCGCCGCTGTTGGGGGGGAATTCGGGGGCGGGACCTGCTGGCGCCGCTACTGAGAACACCCCAGGTTTATTACGTAGGAATTCAGGTGAAATTAACCAAGTAACTGAACACAACTGCTACTCTGGATTTTGTTCCAGGTTACAAACCTTTGGTATCGAGGCCGATAGCGTCACATCAGCAGAGCTCAGGCACCTGTGACTCAAATGAGCCCAGAGGCGTCATCTCTACTGCATCGGCAGACTAGTGGCCACGCTGCCACCCGGCCGGCCGGGCAAGCGGAGCTCGCAGGCTCCCGGGGGCTCGAGTTCCCCGCGAACTATCCGGTGGGCAGAGGGGACCCTCGTTCTGAACGTGCCTCCACCCAGGCGAGCCAAGGGGCCCCCACCTTTGTCCTCTCGTCCCCGTGGGGGTTGGGGCGCCCTGCAGCTCAGCCAAGCCGGGGAGCCCCGGCCCCTAGACAGCCCAGGGCTCTCCCCCGCCCCGGCTGCGGCCGCCCTGACCCAACGCCTCCGGCCCGGCCCCCGCCTCAGGTGGAGGCGGCCGGACTCCTCCCGCTTCCAAATCAGGCCCGGAAACCGGCGGCTCCCCGCCGCCAGGCACCTACCGCCGCTCCCTGCCGGCTCCGGACTCAGCAGCGAGGCCGACATGGCTCGGGCCGGCCCGCGGACCTAACAACCGCCGAACACCTTGGAAACGTGCCACTGCGCGTGCGCCGAGCTTTCCGCGCGCATGCGCGTTATAGGAGCGACGCCTCAGCCCGCACCTTGCCCGGGAGAGCTCTGCTGGCGCAGGCGCGGGGCAGGGCCCAGGCTAGGCGGCCTGTGCGCTGCAAGGGGCAGGACCCGGCTGGCTGACACCAGCCTGGGCGCCCGCCCTGCTGCCCGGTGTGCGCCGTGCGCGCACTAACTGGGGCCGGCCCCGGGGCAAAGCCCTCCGCAGGGCTGCAAGGGGCAGAGCCCCCTATACTTGGGGGTCTGTCGGGCGAGGCACCCCCCAAGTAGGAGAAAAAGTTAAAAATAAGGGCACAAGGGAAAGTCCGGTCCACGCAGACTGGCTTGGAGTGGGGCGCTAAACCTGGCTACACAGCCCTGCCTGAGTGGGTAAGAGCCTCCCCCCCTCCCCATGCAGGATCTGGTAAAAAGATTTATGGAACCTAAGTGACTCCTTTAAAACAGCACCACATTTCAAAGGTGACCCCCCTGTGGCTCCTCCCCCCCTACCCCTGTCCCTGCAAGCAAGTTTCCCCCTTTGGGGTGACAGAGCAGCAAATATAGCAGCAAGGGTCTCCTTAAACAGACTTTCCTGGAAGGACCCCCATTGGGGTCCCCACCCCAAGGAGCTAGCAGCCTTGCCTACCCCTGCATTAGGAATCTTTCCAAGAAGGTGCTGACACACTCAAGGCACGGGGCCCCGGGGCTATATATGCCCTCCCAGCTGGATTCTACTCCCAATCCTGAGCAAACCCCTCTGGGTGACGATCTAAAGGGCACCCAGATGTAGGGGCAGCTGCAATAGGGTAGGTGAGTCCCCAGCCTGAGTGGGAGGAGGGAGGGATAACACAGAGGGACTGGTGGCACCTTAAAGACTAACAGATTTATTTGGGCATAAGCTTTTGTGGATAAATTTGTGGGTAGAAAACCCACTTTTTACCCACAAAAGCTTATGCCCAAATAAATCTGTTAGTCTTTAAGGTGCCACCAGACTCCTCGTTGTTTTTGTGGATACAGACTAACACGGCTACCCCACTGATACAGAGGGACCTGAGTCTCAATGGAGTGGGCATCTAGGCCAGGACCTCTGGGAGAGACCAGGACACGGGACAGATGGGGTGGGGCTCAGGACACAGTTGGGGACAAATTGGTGGGAGGGGCTAGGACACAGGGAGCAGATAGAAGGCTAGGAAAATGGGCAGATGGGGCAGGACACTGGAGAAGGGGACTGGACACAGTGGGGAACAGGAGGAGGACCGGGAAAGGGGCAGCCTTTTTCTTCACTATTTTGGTAAAACAGTACTAATCCCATCATTTTGCACAGTGTTGCCCAAAATGTGTCCAACTCTTATTTCTCCATATAAGTAAGATATGCAGACCTGACTTTGACCAACAGAATAATTATTACATGATTTAGGATTCTAAGAAGCTAGAACCTAAGTGAGCTATGCCTAGCACATCTGTGAATGCCTTGGGGATTTTTTGCTTGTTTTGCTGGTAGTCTCAGCCATAAGCAATTTTTATATATTGATCTGGAAAGTATAAGCAAATGTTAGTTATCGGCATTGGTGAAATATTTGTAAATTCATATACAAATAAGCTGCAGCCTTGGACTCTTGGGAAGTAGTTATTGGGGCTCTTAGGGTCTGGTTTTCAAAAATCAAGTGCAAGAGTAGGCCTAATTTGCATGCACTATTCCTGTGATTATGCCTACAAATGGATATTTGCATGCAGAAACAGCCACATAGCTGTGTTGCTGGGGCTGTTGGATTCTAAAAGTAACAAGACTTGACATTTCCTACAATTTATTTTAAATAGAAATCACATCAAAATGTTCAGATTCACAGAAAGTACATTTCTCTTCTGAACAATGAAATTTCAATATGGCTGCAGATGCAACAAGCCTTAAAAAATAATTAGGTCCTTTAGTTGGGGGTGAAATCAGTACACCAGTGACTTGCTCTGGAAATATCACTGCCTGCCTCATGTATTTTACAGGTATCTTCTGCTTTTGATTGCAGCTTTTAAAAAAATCAAGATGACTTTTATAGGTATTATTATTCCAGGATGTTTTGGTTCTTAAGAATTGGGAGGAAGTTGCAAACTGGAAGAGATTTAGGAAGTGGCCTCTAGATATAAACACATTTGGTATCTTCCACTGAAAGTAGCAAGACACAGAAACTGACTGATACGAATTTAGTGCCATCCGATGTGTCTAATTACATATTTGGCCTGGTTGAATTACAGTACTTCATCTTAGTTGCCATTGAGCAACTGCTGAGAATATTTTTAGAACTGTTTTTCATACGATTTCTGTGTTCAGGAAGAAAGCAGCTATAATAATAATAATAATTAATAATGATAATACTTGGAGATCATTGATAGTCTTCCCATTTTACCTAAGAGGAAACTATGGCAGAGAAAGATTGTGACTTGCCCAAGGTCCCAGAGGAGGTCTACAAGAGGCAGAAATAGGACCCAGTTATCCTGAATCAGGTCCCCTGGTAGTGAAATCCTGAATTTGCTTTAACTGTAAGATCATCTTCATGGAACCATTCAGAATGTAATCCTTTAGTTATCACAAAACAGCTCCAGCACAAGTTTTCCTGTCCTGATCTGGGATTGATCATGTCTGTCAGCTAAACCTTGTGATACTTCTGGGTCAACTACTGTTGCTGAAGAAGCAGAAGGTGGATGTGGTATGGGATGAATGCCTGAAAAGGAAAATAAATAGTGTGATAGATTCAATCAATATAAAAAGAATTATACCTGTAGCCAGGAGAGAGAGAAATGTCATGATCTGAAAAAGCAAATAGGGTTTAAGGCCAGAAGGGACCACTGGATCATCTACTGTGACCTCTGGTATGTCACAGTCCACCAAAGCCACCCAGCACCCTCACACTAAACCCAACAACTAAAATTAGACTAGAGTATTGCAGCCAACAGGATACTAAACAAACCATTCGGGAGAAATAAGCAGCTGTGCTCAAATCATATCAATTATATATTTTACTCACATTATAAATGAAGCCCCCCCTTCAGAAAAGTACACAATCCATCGTTTTAAACTCTACTTAAGTACATTTTCTACAAATCAGTTTTATGACAACTAAATGTGATAAATGAAATTAAAATGTTCATAATAACTTAACAAATATCACATGGGTACTGTTGTAATAATTGGGGCCTAGAGGGCCTATGTCAGTTGTGATCCTAACTCTGAGCCTAACTGTGGGAAAGTGGATGGAAGTTTGTAAAATGGTTTTGTCATCTGTAATAACAAATGTCAGAAAATGTTGATGGGGGAAAAAGTCACAAATGTCCAACTCAGACTATTATATAAGATTCATAGATTCTAGGACTGGAAGGGACCTCGAGAGGTCATCGAGTCCAGTCCCCTGCCCTCATGGCAGGACCAAATACTGTCTAGACCATCCCGGATAGACATTTATCTAACCTACTCTTAAATATCTCCAGAGATGGAGATTCCACAACCTCGCTAGGCAATTTATTCCAGTGTTTAACCACCCTGACAGTTAGGAACTTTTTCCTCATGTCCAACCTAAACCTCCCTTGCTCCTCCTTATGACACCCTTTTAGATACGTGAAAACTGCTATCATGTCCCCTCTCAGTCTTCTCTTTTCCAAACTAAACAAACCCAGTTCTTTTAGCCTTCCTTCATAGGTCATGTTCTCAAGACCTTTAATCATTCTTGTTGCTCTTCTCTGGACCCTCTCCAATTTCTCCACATCTTTCTTGAAATGGGGTGCCCAGAACTGGACACAATACTCCAGTTGAGGCCTAACCAGCGCAGAGTAGAGCGGAAGAATGACTTCTCGTGTCTTGCTCACAACACACCTGTTGATGCATCCCAGAATCACGTTTGCTTTTTTTGCAACAGCATCACACTGTTGACTCATATTTAGCTTGTGGTCCACTATAACCCCTAGATCCCTTTCTGCCGTACTCCTTCCTAGACAGTCTCTTCCCATTCTGTATGTGTGAAACTGATTGTTCCTTCCTAAGTGGAGCACTTTGCATTTGTCTTTGTTAAACTTCATCCTGTTTACCTCAGACCATTTCTCCAATTTGTCCAGATCATTTTGAATTATGACCCTGTCCTCCAAAGCAGTTGCAATCCCTCCCAGTTTGGTATCATCTGCAAACTTAATAAGCGTACTTTCTATGCCAATATCTAAGTCGTTAATGAAGATATTGAACAGAGCCGGTCCCAAAACAGACCCCTGCGGAACCCCACTTGTTATGCCTTTCCAGCAGGATTGGGAACCATTAATAACAACTCTCTGAGTACGGTTATCCAGCCAGTTATGCACCCACCTTATAGTAGCCCCATCTAAATTGTATTTGCCTAGTTTATCGATAAGAATATCATGCGAGACCGTATCAAATGCCTTACTAAAGTCTAGGTATACCACATCCACAGCTTCTCCCTTATCCACAAGACTCGTTATCCTATCAAAGAAAGCTATCAGATTGGTTTGACACGATTTGTTCTTTACAAATCCATGCTGGCTATTCCCTATCACCTTACCACCTTCCAAGTGTTTGCAGATGATTTCCTTAATTACTTGCTCCATTATCTTCCCTGGCACAGAAGTTAAACTAACTGGTCTGTAGTTTCCTGGGTTGTTTTTATTTCCCTTTTTATAGATGGGCACTATATTTGCCCTTTTCCAGTCTTCTGGAATCTCTCCCGTCTCCCATGATTTTCCAAAGATAATAGCTAGAGGCTCAGATACCTCCTCTATTAGCTCCTTGAGTATTCTAGGATGCATTTCATCAGGCCCTGGTGACTTGCAGGCATCTAACTTTTCTAAGTGATTTTTAACTTGTTCTTTTTTTATTTTATCTTCTAAACCTACCCCCTTCCCATTAGCATTCACTATGTTAGGCATTCCTTCAGACTTCTCGGTGAAGACCGAAACAAAGAAGTCATTAAGCATCTCTGCCATTTCCAAGTTTCCTGTTACTGTTTCTCCCTCCTCACTGAGCAGTGGGCCTACCCTGTCCTTGGTCTTCCTCTTGCTTCTAATGTATTGATAAAAAGTCTTCTTGTTTCCCTTTATTCCTGTAGCTAGTTTGAGCTCATTTTGTGCCTTTGCCTTTCTAATCTTGCCCCTGCATTCCTGTGTTGTTTGCCTATATTCATCCTTTGTCATCTGTCCTAGTTTCCATTTTTTATATGACTCCTTTTTATTTTTTAGATCATGCAAGATCTCGTGGTTAAGCCAAGGTGGTTTATAAAAATCAGTAAAAGTGAAAAACTAAAGTGAGTTAGTCTCAACAAAAGGGCTTCTACCAACATAACTCAAGGAATGTATTAAAAATCATGCTTTATAAATAAGAAAAGCGTGGAGCTGGAAATCAGTGAATCAGAATTGGCATGCCTGAAATTAGGCCTAATTGGCGAACAAAATAATGAAAAGATAGATTATTCCACCCATCACCTCTCTCTTGGGGCCCTTAAAAAGAGACTTTGGGGGGCGGGACTGATGAATTGACGGCAGGAATTCCTGGAAGAGGGTGAAGGCTTTTAGGCCTGTGCCTCACTCCAGCAACTTCATCCTTTGCTTGGGGATCCCAAAGGTCACAGAATCATCATGAAATCCAGACCTTGACACACCAGCAGAGACTCCTTTTCCAGAGACCAGGCCTTGCACTGAGTTGAATACTTCATCTGTCAGCAGTGTTCAGAACCTAACTAACTTTTGCTGTCAGCTGCAAAGTGCTTGGCATGTGCGTCCCTGGTTTTGTAGGTAGCTCCCTTCTGTATCGCTCTGGATGTTCTAAGGCACCGAGGAGATATTCCATTAAAAGAATCAAACAAGAAACAGGACTGGGTTTGGATAAAGGGCTTCTGTTTCTGTCTAATATGGATGTGATTAGTTGCACAAAAGAGTCAGAATATTTTTTATGGATGCTCTTTAAACAGCTGGTCAAAACCTGAGAATCATGCAGCACCCCTACTCTTATTCTGTGGAGTGGAGCTCTGCACCACCCTGCTGGATGGCTCAGCTCAGCTGCTCCCTGGTCAGGTCCCAGATAGGCCTAGAAGAGCAGTCCTGCCAACTCCACCATGCCTCAATTGATCCTGCTGCCTCCCTCGCTGCACTGGAAATGAGAAGGCTAATAAATGGTAGACAGACAGATAGTGATAAGTGATTTGTGTTGTTGACTGCTTGGTACATTACTGGGACTGCAGTATTTCCTGTGAAGCTGCTTGCACAGTGTGCCATAGTCTTTGGTCTTGTGAAATTAGCAATACAAGTCTCTGGCTTTATATTAGGGCTGTCAATTAATTGCAGTTATCGCAATGCAATGAACATTTTTTTTTTTTAAACGAGTATTAATCGCACACCTCTGGAGACAGTGCGGACAGACAATTCTTGTAAATTACCTGCAATCTTCGCACTGCCGTGGAACCAGACAGGGGAAGTTGCTTCACAATGTCATCTTTGTCTTTATCTCTGACAAAAAGCTTTTCCAGCATTTCGAATGGGCACTACTTCACGAGCTCTGCATCCAGGAAAGGCTTTTTCTTTTTCGCTAGTGCCCACATTATCTGAAGAGAAGCAGCTGTCGCTTTTTTCTGTACCGTCACTGTTATTGTGAGAATGACATTTGAAGTATGATACGAAGACTTCAGATTTTCAATTTTGTCATATCTTGCAATGCTGCCAGGAGGACAGGCCGCGATGCGTTGAAGTTACTGTGCTTTGATTCAAAGTGGTACCTCCCATTGATGAGCTTACAGGCAGATACAGTGGTTTGGCATATTAAATAAGAACATAAGAATGGCCATACTGGGTCAGACCAAAGGTCCATCTAGTCCAATATCCTGTCTTCTGACAGTGGACAATGCCAGGTGCCCCACAGGGAATGAACAGAACAAGTAACCATCAAGTGATCCATTCCTTGTTGCCCATTCCCAGCTTCTGGCAAACACAGGCTAGGGACAACAAAATTGTGTAGTGTAGACAAGGCCTAAGATAAGGGTGGATATTTGGACATACAGCCAAAAGAAGTAAATGGGGACTGGAACTAGGACATGGAGCCAAAGTCGGGGGGATTGAGACAGGCATTGAGCCAAGAAGAGATAGGAGGTGGAAACATACTGAGACAAGGACAGTCTAGAGGGGCCAAGGGCAGAAGGGTCTGTAACCACTAGAATTAAACATGGCCCTCTGAAAACCTGGAACACCTGGATTCCTGAGTCTCAACATTCCTTTGCTGGCAGCAGATTGCTTTGCCAGTGGGTTTCACAGCTGATGTCTCATCTCCCTTCTAGTGGCTGGCCCACAGAGGATTACAGCCCACTGCTATCAGTGAGTGTGTTCACTCAAGTGGCAGAGATTTATGCTGTGAATCTAAAGGTTCTAACCCTGCTGATGAACCATGTGGTTCCACATGATGGAATTTCTGGTATTTTCAATTTTCTTTTTTTTTTAAATCTAGGACATCACATACAACCCCCACCCCCAAAAAACCCACTATGTTAAAAGGTGGCAATGCCAAGTATTGAAAAGCTAGGTAATTCCAGAATTAAGTTTATTCATGCATATGCATTATGCTAGTGTTTAATTACATCGTCTCAGACTATTTTTTCTACAAGCCTTCTGACTTCTTCAGGGCACAGACTGCACAGTGCTTACTGAATGAGCAGTTATTCAGTATTTTGTTTTCTCCTCGTCATTCATTGCGTGGCCCTATACTTCAGTTGCTGCACACCATACAAATGTTGCTCTGAACGCAGAATTCAGAGGGCATTTGTTTATTGTTTCCTGGTGATTTTAGGCCTCATCCTTCATTCACTGAGGTCTGGCAAAATCCCTGAACTGAATGGGAGCAGGATCAAGTCCTTTGTGCAATACTGACACTGCATTAATAGTGTTTTCTGCATTTCTTTTCCTAGGGTGTTTTCAACAAGAACACAAAATTTGTTTATGGAGTTGACGTAGAAAAAAAGGTATCTAGAGCAATTCAGGTTGTACAGGTTACAAACTTCACAATCTCTATAGCTGGTCCTTAAACCAATCACAGTCCAGCAAAAGATTTAAATCTCCTCCCTAACAGTGAAATCCTTAACAACAATTTGGCCCAAATTTCAATTCAGCTTCTATATTTGTTCAAACAGACGAGTGAGTAGGATGTGGCCTACTTCCGGAATGGTAAACAGGAAGCAATGATTCAGATACTGTCTCTGGGTCAGGGTAATTTTGCATCAAATTGCCTGGCTAGCTACTCAAGAGAACCATGTTTCATTTCATGCATTGACCCAAACTTATTCCCTAATTCACAAAGGGCCTCTCATCTGTTGGTGTGAATTAGTAAGGCATTACTGTTAGTGACGGAAGACATATCCTGTATGAAAGACTGTATAAACTTACCTATTCATGTGGATGGAAGTTCCTTGTCTTGAGAGGGAGTTTGTGAACCTGGATTAAGATGAGCAATACAAACAGAACATACATACAACTTGCTAAATATACACTTTACATTTAATAGAGGATGCAGGATGTTTCAGTAAAAAACCTACTATATTAGAACATTGGCTACTTTACTGGATCACATATTTGTAGCTGGACTGCTGTGATATCCTCCATGTCAGGCTACACGCTGAGACCAGACAGAAACTGAAGCTTGTGCAGAATGCAACTCCCTACATTACATCAGTGCTCTGTCGTCTACATTGGTTGTCAGTATATTTCCAGGTGAATTTCAAAGAATTGATTTGAATAAAAAAAACCCTAAGAGACCTGGTTAACTAACCCACTGCTTGCCAGCTTGTGTCCTGCTGTTGCTGTTGTGATCATAGGTTTAAAAGGTTGCGGTCAGGGCATACCCTGTGAGGGGTCCTCAACTTTTGAATGTGCCCTGACCCATGAGAGTGAGGATTGATAAGCCAGCTATCTGGGAAAGGTGGTGTGTAGGTGTGGCACTCTGTACCTCAAAGCAATACCCTAGAACCGCCATATTCACCCCAGTCATATAATTATGATATATTTCATACAAAGCATGCCATGTAAGATATCATATGAAAAGTCATGATCTGCTGAAACCCATTGTTCTATCAAAATATGTATCTCGTTAGTGTGTATGAAGTTATGAAATTTTGCTGTATGGTTGTTACTGAAATATGTTGTAAGTTTGAGAGTCTCTACTTCTAGTCCCCCAGTGACAACAAGGGTGGTGATCCCTGCCCTGGAGGGTGTTAAGTGACTATTAATCAGCAGGGGAGTTGTAAACAAGGGCTTTACAATACTGTAAGAGGGCTGCACAAGCATCACACAATGGGCAGGGGTTGCTCAACTCTGTGACTCAGCAAAGCCCACCAGGACATGTCTGGGTCTGGGCTAGTGTTTTCCAGGCACATGGACTGAGGACATATAATGGGTGACAGTGGCATCATGCTTTTGCCTTTCTCCTCCCCCACCTACGCTGGAAGCAACAAGAACGCTGGGAAGAGCAAGGCTATGTCTACACTGCACTTTCGTCGTTCAAACTTTTGTTGCTCAGGGGTATGAAAAAACCCACAGCCCTGAACGACAAAAGTTTGAATGACAAAAAGCACCAGTGTGGACAGCGCTTCGTCAGCAGGAGATGCTCTCCCAGCGACGAAGCTACCGTCCCTCATTCGGGGTGGTTTTATTTTGTCACAGGGAGAGCTCTCTCCTGGCGACAAAGAGCGGCTACACTGCACACCTTACAACAGTGCAGCGGCACAGACTTGAACTGAGGAGACTGGTCCCGGGCTTAAATGGGAAGCCTGGGTATTAAGAACTGTAACAACTAGTGGCATGAGAAAACTGCTTGATCCAAATTCTGCCTAGTCTAATAAGGTTTAAGATTTAGACTGTGCGCTTATCTTTTATTTTCTATGATAACTGTCTGACCTTTTGTGCCTATCACTTAAAATCAATCTTTGTAATCAGTTAATAAATCTGTTTTATATGTTACCTAAAACAGTGTATTTTGGTTGAAGTGCTTGGGAAATCTCAGCTCAGTTTACAAAGGCAAGTGTGTGTCCTCTCCACATCGGGGGTGGGCTGGGTAATGAATTTACACTGGTTAGGCTTCTGACCAGGGCAAGATGGTATATTCTGGGGGTGCAAGCCTGAGGGCTTGGGAGATTTGCTGGTGCCTTTCTCTGTGTGATTCGTGAGTGGTTCAGGGAGCATTCATGCAATCTAGCTGGGTGTGGGGCTCCACATGCTGTTGTGCTAAGTGATGATAGCACCTGAAGGGGTTTGCTGCTTGTCACTAGCAAAGCATTGTGAGAGACAGCCCAGGCTGGAGAGTTAAGGGGGCACACCGATACCTCAGTTCCAGGTTGTACCCCAGGGATCCCGTCACATAGGGTAATAAAGTATTTGACTTGGCGTTACTCATTTGATTGTCTGCAGCATGCTCGAATGATACAGCACTGGACTGGGACTCAGGATTCCTGCAATCTGTTCCCAGGTCTGCCACTTACCTGCTCTGTGACCGTAGGCAAGTCACTTCACCTCTTTGTGCCTCTGTGTCTCTTCCCACCCTTTGTCGGTCTTGTCTGTTTAGACTGTAAGCTTTCTGGGAGCTGGACTGTCCCTCATGTCTATACAGTGCCTCCCACCAATGAGGTCCCATGCCAGCTGAGGCCACCAGGTGCTACTATTACAAATAATAAATAAATAATGGACTTGTTTTGTGGCAGGCCACTTAAATTGTTAAATGATGATGTATGGAGATTTTTGTAACTATCTGGTTTTAATTTGTATAGAAATATTGTTAATTATGTTAAGCACCTAGAGTTGAAGACTGGTTGCAGAGGCCTGCTTTTGCAGTTCATCACCCATCTATCCACCCTCCGGCCATCTTTTTGTCCATCATGGCCCTGAACCTGCAGGACTTATTCACAAGTAGTCCCTTTGTATTCCATGAGAGCAGTCTCCATTTTGTGATAGCATCCTCTACATAAAGAGCAGACCCAGACAAGTGCTGAATAATGAAGCCACAAGCAGCCCAGTGATCCTTCAAAGGCAGAGCCATGACCTCAACATTCCCAGTCTCTATCACTATCTGTGAAGGATAATCTGTAGGGCGCTCCTGAATTTAGGCTCCATTTAGGGCCTTCTCTCATTGGAATTAAGAGAAGTTTTAGCATTTCCTTAACTGGGAGCAGGGCTGTGCCATTGTGATGCAGAAGGGACTTCCTATTAGGCTACTTGGGCTCTGCACTGTACCACTGTTATCCTCCTCACTTTTACCATGTGTTTAAACTGACACCTCACCCCATCTACTGCATCTTTGTAAATTTTCCTGTATCTCCCCATCTGTGGCATTGAACTTGGTATAGTATTGATGTACCTTAGAGTATAAAAGCTTTTCATATAAAGCTCATGAAAATTTCATGGATGAAATAAAAGGGGCTTTTTTTTTTTTTTGCTGCAAACATTAAAGAAAATAGAGTGCTTGCTGTATTGTGACTAAAGTACTTTGTATTCACGGCACCGATATTTGGTTTGGAGAGCATGAGTTTAAAACCTGTTAATCGTAATTACATAAGAACATAAGAACATAAGAAAGGCCGTACCGGGTCAGACCAAAGGTCCATCTAGCCCAGTATCTGTCTACCGACAGTGGCCAATACCAGGTGCCCCAGAGAGAGTGAACCTAACAGGCAATGATCAAGTGATCTCTCTCCTGCCATCCATCTCCATCCTCTGACGAACAGAGGCTAGGGACACCATTCTTACCCATCCTGGCTAATAGCCATTTATGGACTTAGCCACCATGAATTTATCCAGTCCCCTTTTAAACATTGTTATAGTCCTAGCCTTCACAACCTCCTCAGGTAAGGAGTTCCACAAGTTGACTGTGCGCTGCGTGAAGAAGAACTTCCTTTTATTTGTTTTAAACCTGCTGCCTATTAATTTCATTTGGTGACCCCTAGTTCTTGTATTATGGGAATAAGTAAATAACTTTTCCTTATCCACTTTCTCAACATCACTCATGATTTTATATACCTCTATCATGTCCCCCCTTAGTCTTCTCTTTTCCAAGCCGAAGAGTCCCAGCCTCTCTAATCTCTCCTCGTATGGGACCCTCTCTAAACCCCTAATCATTTTAGTTGCCCTTTTCTGAACCTTTTCTAGTGCTAGAATATCCTTTTTGAGGTGAGGAGACCACATCTGTACACAGTATTCGAGATGTGGGCGTACCATGGATTTATATAAGGGCAATAATATATTCTCTGTCTTATTCTCTATCCCCTTTTTAATGATTCCTAACATCCTGTTTGCTTTTTTGACCGCCTCTGCACACTGCGTGGACTTATGAATTATGTGAATTATGACAGCAAAGGCAAATTTTTAAATTGCAAACAAGACAGCCATCACACACTATGGGTGAGAAAATGCTCAGGGTTCACTGTATGAATATAATCTCTGGTGGAGGAACAAGCTAATAGATTTACCCACAGGGAAGGGACTAGACCTCCCTGCCTTTTTTCCAGCTCCCTCATCTGTCTGTGAAAAGGAAGCCTGCAGGCATTCATGAGTTTTCCCCCTCAGACTCCACCTCATAAGCTGGTAAAAATTGCTTTTGGGCAACTTGAATGTGGCCCTGCGCTGGATTAGTGGCCCACAAACCCCTTCTGAGAGAAGGCTCTCTGATCTCAACCCACAGCTACATGTTGGATGGGTAAGAATGTTGTCCCTAGCCTCTGTTCGTCAGAGGATGGAGATGGATGGCAGGAGAGAGATCACTTGATCATTGCCTGTTAGGTTCACTCCCTCTGGGGCACCTGGCATGGGCCACTGTCGGTAGACAGATACTGGGCTAGATGGACCTTTGGTCTGACCCGGTACGGCCTTTCTTATGTTCTTATGTTCTTATGTTGGGATGAGTGCTTACCTGCATAACATGGGCGATGTCTGATCTCTTTTTTTAAGTTAGTGAGAACTCCTCATTGGGCCCTGCTTCTCTTCTTGTCACCATTTTCACCCATGGCAAAGATTGCTGGAGAGTCTAACCTACACACAGGATAAGGAATAGGTTACATGAATACAGTGTTGGCAACCATCGTGCCGGTGGAGCCAGTTCCTAGTGCTTTTAGAATTGTTAATGTTTTAACTATAATTGTCCATTTATTAACTATGAATACAATCTTTGCAACCTCCTCTAGGTGATTACTATAACAGGGTGTTGTCTCTACTGGGCTGAAGAGCCTAAGGCCACATCTACACTATAACAGCTATGTCAGGGACCGTGGTAATAATTTGGGCCTACTGCAGTTCTAAGCTCCGTTGTTAAAAAGTGAATGAGAGTTTGTAAAATGTTAGTGACCCATAACGAGGGATGCTGATGGAAGGAATATGGAAGAGAGACGGACTGAATTGACCCAAAGAGGCCTACTGATATAACTCAAGGACCGAGTTAAGATCATGTCCATTAAACAAGAGCAGTATGGGGCCACAAATCAATGGACCAAAATCGGTGTGTCCAAAATTAGGCATAATTGGAGAACAAAATAACCAGGGGATGGGCAATGCCTATTGCTCCTTTCTGAGGCCCTTAAAAAAAAAGGGGGGGGGGGATTGGAGCAGGGAGATTTTAGAAGTGAAAACTAAACAACTAGACAGTAGACAGGAATGGGGTGAGCTTCACTCTCATGGCTCCTGCTCCCATCTCCTGGGACCCTGGGATGCACCATAACACAACTAGGCCTTCATTGTCCTGACCAAAGAGAGGGATCCAGAGGACATCGCCACCTCCACCGCTCCAGACTTTGGTTCCTGCTGTCACCCACCCCCCCACTCTGTGTCTGTTCCCTTCCCCACCTGAGCTTTTCCTCTTTCCTATCCCTCTTCTTTTGGCCAATGTTTAATAAGTGTCTGGCTAAGGCTGAATATTTTGCAACATTGCTGTAAACCCAGGGCCGGCGCTCCCATTAGGCGACCTAGGCGGTCGCCTAGGGCGCTGCTATTTTGGGGGCGCCTGCGCCCCCGCCGCCCGTAAAAATTTGGGGGCGGGACCTTCCGCCGCCGCTGTTGGGGGCGGGATTTCGGGGGCGGGACCTTCTGCCGCCTAGGGCGCCAGCAAAGCTGGCGCCGCTACTGTGTAAACCTCTGACCAGAGAGGCAACTAAAAGCAATGCCTTAAACAGCCTGATTCTGGTACAAATTTTCCCGGTCTCAAAGGGTACGTCTACACTGTTTTAAAACACCTGGCAGCAAGCCTCAGAGCCTGGGTTTACAGGAGTGGCGGGACAGCGAGAAGAGGGAACGAAAGGAGAACGCAGCATACCAGAAAGAAGCCACGGAGCAGCTCTTAACAGTTATGGAGCGCCAAGCGGACACGCTTCAGGCGATACTAGCTCTTCAAACCGAGCAGCTCCGCGCCCGCCCTCCCCTGCAGCCGCTGTCACAAAACTCTTTCCCATGCGCCCCCCGTCAACACACTCTTATCAACCTCCTAGCTCCACTCTCTACCCGCAGCATCCCACTTCTCCCTCCTCACAGTCCAGCACTGCGGACTCCCAATACCCACTGCACTCAACACCCATCCCTCTGCAGTTTGGCCCTGCTGAAGTACAGCACCCGCTGCATCGTACTCCAAAGGAGAAGGTTGGGTATGATCCCTGGACATACACAAATCTGTAGCCATCCTGGGACCCCTCCTCCTCTTGAGACCTTCCATTCCCCCTTCCCCTTCCCTGCTGATGAATTTTTTAGTTTGACTCTCTCCTCTGGTTGTTGTCTTTCAATAAAAGAATTGTTTGTTTGAAAGCAATCTTTATTCTATTCAGTGAAAGCAAAAAGAGCCCTGCAAAGCAACATAGAGTTATGTTAAGGCCCCTTCTTGCATCATGTGCACCAATCACCTCCTAGCCTTACAAGCACTGCAATCCTGAGCATCGCAACAAATATTAGTGGCTTTCAGCTTCAGATTGCTGCCTCAAGGCATCCCTGATCCTTATGGCCCCGCGCTGTGCCCCTCTAATAGCTCTGGTCTCTGGCTGTTCAAACTCCGCCTCCAGGAGCTGAGCCTCTGCGGTCCAGCCCTGAGTGAAGCTTTCACCCTTCCCTTCACAAATATTATGGAGCGTACAGCACGCGGCTATAAGCATAGGAATATTGTCATCGGCCATGTCCAGCTTCCCATACAGGCATTGCCAGTGGGCTTTTAAACAGTCAAATTCATACTCCACAGTCATTCTGCACTTGCTCAGCCTGTTCTTGAACCACTCCTTGCTGATGTCAAGTTGGTTTGTGTATGGCTTCATGAGCCATGGCATTAAGGGGTAGGCAGGGTCTCCCAGGATCACAATGGGCATTTCGACTTCCCCTACGGTGATCTTCTGGTCCGGGAAGAAAGTCCCTGCTTGCAGTTTCTTGAACAGGCCAGTGTTCTGAAAGATGCGTGCGTCATGCACCTTTCCGGACCAGCCTGCGTTAATGTCTGTGAAACGCCCACGGTGATCCACAAGCACCTGGAGAACCATTGAGAAATACCCCTTGTGATTAATGTACTCGGTGGCTAAGTGATCTGGTGCCAGAATTGGAATGTTCATGCCATCTATCACCCCTCTGCAGATAGGGAAGCCCATTTGTGCAACGCCATCCACAATCTCACGCACATTGCCCAGAGTCATGGGCTTTGGGAGCAGGATGCGATTAATGGCCCCGCACACTTGCATCAACACGACTCCAATGGCCGACTTTCCCACGCTGAACTGGTTAGCGACCGATCGGTAGCAGTCTGGAGTAGCCAGCTTCCACAGCGCAATAGCCATGCAATTCTCCAGCGACAGGGCAGCTCTCATTCTCGTGTGCTTGCGCCGCAGGGCTGGTGCGAGCTCATCACACATCCCCTGAATGTGGCTTTCCTTATGCGAAAGTTCTGCAGCCACTGCTCATCATCTCAGACGTGCATCACGATGCGATCCCACCACTCAGTGCTTGTTTCCCGGGCCCAAAAGCGGCGTTCCACAGTAGTCAGCACCTCCGTGAATGCCACAAGCATTCTCGTGTCGTAGCAACTACGTGCGGTGAGATCAATGTCGCACTCCTCTTGCCTTTGTAGTTTAAGGAATAACTCCACTGCCACTCGTGACGTGTTGGTCAGTGCGAACAGCATTCTTGTCAACAGCTCGGGATCCATTCCTGCAGCCAGAAAGAGGCAGGGCAGGGCGCACAGTACACAAACCATTGAAAGATGGTGCCAAATGTGGACGGAAGCACAGGGATTGCTGGGATGTGAAGCAATGCATCACGGGTCATTGGGACAGAACCCAGGATGCCCTGTGACCCCTTCCGCCTTCCCACAAGTCTTAACGGCAAAAGAGAAAGAGGTGCTCTGTGGGTTAGCTGCCCAGAGTGCACCGCTCCGAATAGCACCGCAAATGTGAACACGCTATTGCTCAGGCAGCTGTCAGTGTGAACACACAACAGCGGTTTTCCTTCGGCGCTCTTTGAGCGGCGCTGTAACTTTGCAAGTGTAGACATGCCCTTAGACTAAAAGTTTAGGATTTAGAAAGCATGTTTCTATTTTTATTTCTTAAGGTAACTCTCTCTGATCTTTAGCCTACCACTTATAATAACTTTAAAATCTATCTTTCTGTAGTTAATAAACTAATTTTAATGTTTTATCCTTATCAGAGAGATTGTCTAAACTAAGTGCTTGGGAAATCTGCTCAGGTTACAAAGGCTGTTGCATGTCCACTTTCCTATGAAGAAGTGGTGAACTGGGCAATGAGCTTACACTGGCCAGGCTTCAGACCAGTGCAAGATGGTACAGTTCTGGGGTGCAAGACTGGGGAACTGGGGGGAATTGGCTGGAGCCTCCCTATTAATGGCTCATGAGTGGCGGGGAGAGCATTCATGTAACTCTGCTGGTTGTGTCCCTGACTCTGGATGTCTGTGTGAGCGCAGTGCCTATCAGAGGCTTGTTGCTTGACATCAGCATCACAGTGTGGTTGGGTTTGGAGGGCTCAGTGGTCCCACAGCCCAGGTTGCACCTGGGAACCCCATTACAGGAAGTACTGGTTTTTACCATTATTGGTAAAGCAAAAACCCAACCCCAAATCACACCCATCCCAAATAGCAAACCAACCCCATCCCATCCCAAATAAGAAACCAAACCCAACAGCTTAATTTTAATTCTGTTCTACTCCGCACTGATTTGGCCTCAACTGGAGTATTAGGTCCAGTTCTGGGCACCACATTTCAGATGTGGACAAATTGGAGAAAGTCCAGAGAAGAGCAACAAAAATGATTAGAGGTCTAGAAAACATGACCTATGAGGGAAAAAACTGGGTTTGTTTAGTCTGGAGAAGGAAGGGGACATGATAAAAGTTTTAATTACTTAAAAGGTTGTTACAAGGAGGAGGGAGCAAAATTATTCTCCTTAACCTCTGAGGATAGGACAAGAAGAAATGGGTTTAAATTGTAGCAATGGAGGTTTAGGTTGGATATTAGGGAAAAAAACCTGTCAGGGTGGTTAAGCACTGGAATAAATTGCCTAGGGAGGTTGTGGAATCTCCATCATTGGAGATTTTTAAGAACAGGCTAGACAAACACCTGTCAGGGATGGTCTAGATCAGGGGTAGGCAACCTATGGCACGCGTGCCAAAGGCGGCATAAGAGCTGATTTTCAGTGGCACTCACAATGCCCGGGTCCTGGCCACCGGTACAGGGGGCTCTGCATTTTAATTTAATTTTCAATGAAGCTTCTTAAACATTTTAAAATCCTTATTTACTTTACATACAACAATAGTTTAGTTATATATTATAGAATTATATAAATGAGACCTTCTAAAACGTTAAAATGTATGACTGGCACGCGAAACCTTAAATTAGAGTGAATAAATGAAGACTTGGCACATCACTTCTGAAAGGTTGCCGACCCCTGGGCTAAGTTATAAGCCACTGACAAATCTGTTTGCACATGCTTAGTAGAAGCTTAGACTTGTTGGAGTTTGGTAGCTAAATTCTCTCACTGAGCATGTTCCACCCGCTCACAGCTCCTGTCTGCCACTGGACTAAACGTATGCCATCCCCACAGAGACAAAACATCCTCCAGCCTGGGACTGCAGGCCTGAGTAGGACTTTTCTAGCAATTGCTCCTCCAAGTTGCTGGGGGATAGTAGCTGGGCATAGTAACTGAGAGCAGGCAGACTCTCTCTCCTGTGCTCTCAGCATGCCCCCTGCAGACATGCCAGCAGTGTGGGGAAGGAGAGCGCAGCCTAACTCATATGCAGAGATGTGAGGGAAAAGATGCAAGGTGGAGGGTTGGGAGTTCGGAGGAGGGAGAGGGGGAGATAAGGATATGAAGAGCAGAAGTCAGCAGGGAGGTGGGGCAGGGTGTAGAGGCAGGAGCAGATGATGTAGGAGGGCTAGGAACAAGGGATGGGGGAGGATGGCAGTGGTGTGGTGGAGGAAATTAGCAGAAGCTGGGGACAGGAGCAGGACCAGAGGGAAAGGGAATGGGACAGGAGCTGGGGAGGGGTGGGGATAGGCAGGTGGGGGCAGATGGGAGCAAAATAGGACAGGGAGGGCCTATAACCACTAGAGCACATTCCCCCTACAGAACCTGGAACTGATCCCTTTTTTTCCTGAGTCTCAACATTTCTTTGCCATTTAGTAAAATAGCTGAGAAACTCACTGGCAAATTTTCTCCATTCCTTATTAGTGGCAGGCGCACACAGAAAATAATAGCCTTCTACTGCTAGCAGTTATTCCATTAGTGCAGGTGGTAGAGGACTGCTGTGAATCTCAAGACCAACCTTCTTGATGACTCTTGTGTATGGAGAGGTCCCCCGTGACTACATTTTTTGTTTTTTCAATTTTTAATTGTTTAAAAAAATCTTAAGAAATTACATTAAAAATAACTACACTGAAAGAACAAAAAGATAGCAAAGTTATACACTGAAAAGTTAGGAAATACCAAAATTAAGGTTGCCCGTGTAACCTTAATTTGGCCACCTTGTGCATATATGTTATAAAAACAACGAGGAGTGCGGTGGCATCTGAAAGACTAACAGATTTATTTGGGCATAGAAGTGGAAATAAGAAGGGGAAGAAGTGGGTCTGCATTATGCATCTAAAGAAGTGGGTTTTTTACCCATGAAAGCTTATGCCCAAATAAATCTGTTAGTCTTTAAGGTGCCACTGGACTCCTTGTTGTTGTTTTTTTGTGGATACAGACTAACACAGACTCTCATATACGTTATGATACAGATCAATACAATCATATACTATTTTTCTACTTTTATTACTATATTAATACTAGTTACCTAGCTAACAGTGGTGTTATGAGGCTTATTTCATTAGTGTTTGTGAAGTGCAATTTACAATCCTGTGTTTTAGTATATCCCTGTTTTCTCTTCACCTATCTGCCTGTGATGTAAAATTAGACAAAGTTGTTTGTACTTTTATAAAAGGGAATCCCTAGATCTTGAAATTCCTTCTTTAACTAAGCATTCCTCAAGTCTGCCTTCTAGCCAGCAGCGAGAGAGACTGCACAGCTGATGTCAGAAGGACACAGTACCATGCAGAATATGCACAGAACTGCCAGAAGATGAAGATTAAGTACAAATTCAGAAGAATGGATCCTGCTAATGTTACCATAAAAAGATCCCACAATTCCCACACTTTCTCAGGCGTCAGTAAAAGTGATCCCTAGGCTGCTGATTTTGACTATGGATTTTGCATAAAATGCTCATTGCTATGTATGGAACTGAAGCAACCCCATGTTGCTGATTAATAATCACAATATTCACTGATATAGTAATACTTTGCCCTTCTATAGCAACTTCCATGCAAAGCTCTCATAGTGAGGCCCACCGACAGCAATTCCGGGCCCCAGGGCAGAACAGTCAATGGGCCCCCCCTCCACACACAAGCCTGACATTTGGGCAGTGCTGCGCCTGCGCTGGTTGGTGCTCAGTGAGCTGCTGGCTGTCCTGCTGGGTGCGCTCTTCTGGCACTGCCAGGGCTTCCACATGCCCGCCCAGTAGGGTTGCCAACTGTCTAATTGCACAAACCCAAATACCCTTGCCCTTCCCCCTGCCCCGCCCCTTCCCTGAGGCCAGGCCCCTGTCCCACCCCTTCTCTGAGGCCCTGCCCCCTGCTCACTCCATCCCCTCTCCGTCTGTCACTCGCTTTCTCTCACCCTCACTCACTTTCACCAGGCTGGGGCAGGGGTGCGGGAGGGAGGGAGTGCGAGGTACAGGAGGGGGTGCAGGCTGTGGGAGGGAGTTTGGGTGCAGGAGGGGGTGCAGGGTGCGGGTCTGGGAGGGAGTTTGGGTGCAGGAGGGGGTGCAGGGTGCAGGCTCTGGGAGGGAGTTTGGATGTGGGGTGCGGGCTTTAGGCTGGGGAAGGGGGTTGGGGTGCAGGAGAGGGTCAGGAGGTCGGCGCTTACCTCGGGCGCCTCCTGAAAGTGACTGGCACACCCCTCTGGCAGTGGCTCCTAGGCGGGGTGGCCCAAGGGGTCTCTGCGCACCACTACCTGCAAGCACCACCCCCGCAGCTCCCATTGGCCACAGTTCCCGGCCAATGGTAGCTATGGAGTTGGTGCTCGGGGTGGGGGCAGTGCATGGAGACCCCCCTGCTTCCCCAGGGGCCGTAGGGCTGTTCTGGCTGCTTCTGGGAGCAGGGTGGAGTGAGGGCAGACAGGAAGCCTGCCTTAGCTCTGCTGCGCTGCCAGCGGTGGTGGCCAGAGGCCCCCGGGCCCTTTTAAATGGCCCAGGCCCCTGGGCAATTGCCCCCTTTGCGCCTCTCCCCCCCCCCCACCATTGTTGGGCCTGCTCATAGTGATTTGCAAACAGGAAAATGATTTACCCATTGTCAGACAGGAAGTTCACTAAAAAATCAGAAACAGAAGCCAAATCTCCCAACTCTCAGTTCTGTGTCTTAACCACATGATCAACTTTCCTTCTTAGTCACATTAAATTAAGCTCGAACTTGTTATATAATGACAAATTGGGTCAGTAAGTAATGAAAAAAAAGAAGACAGGAGAATCTGCTGAAGCTGTTGCTGCTATCCATAGCTGCTGCTTGCTAAAACACTAAGCATCTTCCTGCAAACAACACAAATCCACATCAGTGGGTTTTGGTGTCATAAAGTACTCAGTGTACATCTTGTCTTCCCTGTGGACTGGGGCTCTAGTGAGGTTTGGGAGAAGAAGAAAAGATCAGGGGCAGAGTGAAAAGAGAACACCATACCAACAAGATTTAAAATATGAAAAAGTAGCTTAATCAACAAGCGCAATGTGTTTGGTGTAAAGTGCAGATGAGTACTATCTGAGGATTTCTTAAAGGGTTTCAGTCTTTGTCGCTCAAAAAGCCCAGTGATGTGCTCCTGAATATTAGGTTTAGGAAGACTTCCCCCCCCCCCCTTCAATTTTCCATTTTACTCTAAGTAGAGCAAGTCGTGATTTAATTAACTCATACAAACTATTTTTATACTATTCAAGTTACTGACAGTTTGAATTAGCACTCGGGACTTCCTAGATCATATTCTCTCTTGTTGTTCATACTGATCAAAATAACAGCTCTCTAACGCAGCATAGCCTAAAATTGGTTCAAATTTCTGTTATTTAGGCTAACCTTCTTTAAAAAAAAAGTCACTGGTTAGGGTGCCTCAGTTTTTGCCCAACATAAGATGCTTTGGGTCTGATTTTTCAGAAAGTACTGAGCATCCAAAACTTGAGTGGAAGTTGATGGATGTTTGTCCAACCTGTTCTTAAAAACCTCCATTGACTGGGATTCCATAACCTCCCCTGGAAGTCAATTTTAGTACTTAACTACCCTTGTAGGTAGAAAGTTTTTCCTAATATCTAACCTAAATCTCCCTTGCTGCAGATTAAGCCATTCCTCCTCCTCCTCCTACCTGCAGTGGACCTGGAGAACAACTGATCACTGTCTTCTTTATAACAGCCCTTAGTGTATTTTGAAGACTTATCAGATCCACACACCCTCACCCCATCTTCTTTTCTCAAGACTAAACATGCCTAGTTTTTTTTAAACTTTCCTTATAGGTGAGGTTTTATAAATCTTTTATCATGTTTTGTAGCACTCTTCTGGACTCTCTTCAATTTGTCCACATCTTTCTTAAAGTGTGGTGCTCAGAACTGGACATAGTACTCCAGCTGAGGTCTTACCAGTGCCTAATAAAGTGACGGGATATTACCTCCCATATCTTACAAACGACACTCCTGTTAATACACTCCAGAATGATATTAGCCTTTTTTGTAACTGCATCATATTGACTCATATTAAATTAGAAATCCACTATCTACTCCAGATCCTTTTCAGCGGTACTACCACCTACCCAGTGATTGCCCACTTTGTAGCTGTGCATTTGATTTTTCCTTCCTAAGGGCAAAGTACTACACTTATCTTTATTGAATTTCATCTTGTTGATTTCAGACTAATTCTCCAATTTGTCAGTTTGTTTTGAATTTTAATCCTGTCATCCAAAGTGCTTGCAACCCCTCCCAGTTTGTCATCTTCAGATTTTATAAGCATACTCTCCACTCCCCTATCCCATCATTAATGAAAATATTGAATAGTACTGGACTCAGGACTGGCTTCTGCAGGACCCCATTAGATACAGCTACCGAGTTTGACAGTGAACCATTGATAAATTACTCCTCTGATTACGGTCAAATATAATATATGGAGATATACCTATCTCATAGAACTGGAAGGGACCCTGGAAGGTCATTGAGTCAAGTCCAGTCCCCTGTCTTCACTAGGCAGGACCAAGTACTGATTTTTGCCCTAGATCCCTAAGTGGCCCCCTCAAGAATTGAACTCACAACCTTGGGTTTAGCAGACCAATGCTCAAACCACTGAGCTATCCCTCCCCTCGTCTTTCAACTCCTTGTCCACCCCGCCTTATAGTAATCCCATGCCTTGCTAGGGAATGGTACATTATCTTTCCTAGAGAAGACTCAGGATGATGGGCTGCAGCTATGCTGTCAATATTTGCAAAAGAGAAGTCCTTCGTCTACCTGGGGTGTGTGGAATGGTAGTGCACACTGCTGTTCATAGTGGTGCAGCTTGAAGAGCATGAGGGGCAGTACTCCCCCTGTGTTATTTTATATCTATATTGCAACAACAGAGGCTCCAATCAGGATTGGGCCCCATTGTGCTAGGTGCTGTACAAACACAGAGGAAGACATGATTTCTTTCCTACAGATGCCATGAATCTGCACTCTGAATAGCCTCTTTTCTTTGGCAAGAACTAGATGTCTCACACTGTAGAGCCCCTTCTGTATTGTTTTTCAAACCATATTAGCTTCCCTATTTATAAGATAAATGTTGAGCTATTAATGAGAGCAGACAACACTTCACTGTGAATTAATGTTTGGGTTTTTTCCCCTCCCTTCTTGCAGACAGGGTCTTATATAGTCTCTTCCATATGTAAAGCTGTGGGTTGTTGGGTGGTTTCTTTGTCAAAGCACGTTTTTCAAAAATGAAATCTCTCATACACTTTATTGCTTGTGTCATCATGGCTGTCTGGGAAATCAAGGGAACGCTCACCCTCGCACTCGCCCGACACACACAACCATATGCAGTGACTATTCCTACTTCAGTTGCTAGAAGAGTCCAAAAATTGCATTTTTCCCATATATGAATTATAGGTTATTTGGTTTGAAAGTGGAGCTATGAGAATTCAAGAGGGTCCTTCAGAAATCCTGCTGTTCATGCTCCTTTCAATTTCACCATCCCATGATGTAGGCCAGGGGTCGGCAACCTTTCAGAAGCGGTGTGCCGAGTCTTCATTTATTCACTCCAATTTAAGGTTTCGCATGCCAGTCATACATTTTACTGTTTTTAGAAGGTCTCTTTTTATAAATCTATAATATATAACTAAACTGTTGTTGTATGTAAAGTAAATAAGGTTTTTAAAATGTTTAAGAAGCTTCATTTAAAATTACATTAAAATGCAGAGCCCCCTGGACTGGTGGCCAGGACCCGGGCAGTGTGAGTGCCGCTGAAAATCAGCTTGCGTGCCGCCTTTGGCACTCGTGCCATAGGTTGCCTACCCCTGACTTAGCCAAATGTGGGCAGTTTTAAATGGGAATATTAAAGGCATAGTGCTGGCACTAAGGTGGGCCTCCTGGCAAGTTTTAGGTCCCTCTTCTGAAGCATGGAGGCACTAGAGCAGGGGTCGGCAACCTCTGGCACGCGGCTCGCCAGGGTAAGCACCCTGGCGGGCCGGGCCAGTTTGTTTACCTGCCGCGTCGGCAGGTTCGGCGGATCGCGGCTCCCACTGGCCGCGGTTCGCCGCTCCGGGCCAACGGGGGCGACGGGAAGCCGCGGCCAGTACATCCCTTGCCCGCGCTGCTTCCCGCTGCCCCCATTGGCCTGGGACGGCGAACCGCAGCCAGTGGGAGCCGCGATCGGCCGAACCTGCCGACGCGGCAGGTAAACAAACTGGCCCGGCCCGCCAGGGTGCTTACCCTGGCGAGCCGCGTGCCAGAGGTTGCCGACCCCTGCACTAGAGTGTCTCAGCAGAAGAGTTGAAAGAATTTTCTATACAGGCAAAACAGTTTCCTGTAACCTCATTCTTGGAAGGGACTGAGCCATTGTAGCTGAAACTTAAGTTGTTGTTGTTGTTTTTTTAAAGCCTGAGACAGAGACCCAGCGTGGGAAATTCAGTGTGAACAGCTTAAATTTGGCAGTTATAAGCAACCAAAAATAGGATCTTACAATGGAAAATGTAATAGGACCACAGGTTATTAGAGGCAGTGCTACCTGAAGGTTTTTTTTTAATTTTCAGAACTTACAGTTTAATGGAGAGTCATTAGCAAATCACTTGCACAGGCACTGACTTTTGTTTTCGCCGGTGCAAGTGGCAGGCGGAGCCTAGGACGGAAGAGGCCGAGCGGGGGCAGGGTCTCAGGGCAGAGCAGCAGGTGGGGCCACGGGGCAGGATGGTGGGCAGGGCCATGGTCCAGGCACCCGAAAAGCCCACAAAAGATTAATCCGGCCCTGTGGGTGCTGAGCACCCCCTATTGTTTTCGGTGGCTGCTCAAGCCCTGGAGCACCCACGGAGTCGGTGCCTAAGATCGCTTGTCACAAACATATTGTAGAAAGAGGTCAGTAGCAGATGTTAGGAAGAATGGCTGCCTGTGGATTGACAAAGTTAATGATTTTAAAAAGTCACCGCTGCCAAATTGTCAGTTGCTGGGCAACCCAAGATTAAAAAGAATGTTTGTTAAAATGTAAATCTCAATTACTCACCATGTGTTTGAAGCTTTCTTCAGGCTAATGTCTATATTAAAGATGCACTTTTTTTTTTTTAAAGCCACCATGGATAAAGAAGATGAAGCAAGGAGTTGTGGGCCAAATTCATCCTTGGTGCTTAACTCTAGTGAGGTACCAGCAAGGACAAATTTGACCTTATGTCTTCCACCCCAACAGCCAGTTATTTGTGTCTGTTAGAGTCTAAGCTGTAGTCATGTATCCTGTAAATCTGCCTTTTTTAGCAATAGGCATTTCAGAAACATCTCAGCCCTTGACTATAGCTTATTTTTAATTAAACACACATGGAAATTCAGTACAAAAATGGCATATTAAAGCAGTATTCATACTGAAAGTTTAAATGCACAAAAGCCAGGTGTCTGCACAAACATTGCACATACAGTCCAATTCAGTGCTGACAATGCAGCTCCATTTAGGGTAAATGAAGCTATGCCATCTTATGCCAGGCCTGCATTGGGTCACCTGTATATAAGTGCATGGATGTGAAACCTGGGTGACTTATCAACAGCACCTCAAGAGTCTGGAGAGGTACCACCAACGATGCCTCCGGAAGATCCTTCGCATCACATGGGAAGATCACTGCACTGACGCCAGCATCCTCACTGAAGCCAATGTGACCAGCACTGAAGAAATGACCCTCATGCACCAACTCCACTGGGTTGGACATTGTGTGCGGAGGCCAGACTCTCGCCTCCCAAAACAAGTCCTCTACTCTCAGCTCACCCACGGTCAGAGATCCCGTGGTGGTCAGAGGAAACGCTACAAAGACACACAAAGCATATCTCGGGAAAACTGATGTGGACATTACAAGCTGGGAGGAGCAAGCCACCAACCGACCCCAATAGCAACACATCCTCCATCAGGCAGTGGCCTGCTTCGAGGAGAAACGCCTTGCCCTTGAAGCTGAAAAGATGGAGAGAAGGAGGGAAAAAGAAAGAACTTACTCCCAGCAGGCAGCTGACCCTCCAGGAAATATCTGTACATACTGTGGGCGGATCTGTGGTTCCAGGATTGGACTGCTGAATCATCTCAGGACCCATATGTAAATCCATGGTTGAGATCATCCTTGAATCGAGGGATCATGGATGATACGTGCAAGAATGTAACAGCATATATCAGCCCTTAAAATACTCCAGCCAGATGCCTGATCTATGTACACTTGTATTTACACTATACAAAATATGAGGGGAATAGGGGTGAGAGGAGGATGGTTGAAACTTACTGGAAGTCCCAGACATAGTATTTTGGAGGGGTAAAGCCAATTCCTAGAGACAGAATTGAGAGTTAACATCCCATAGGTATGAGGGGGGAGAAAGCACAACTTTTGGGGCCAATTCCACCTCCCTCCTTTGTGGCAAGAAAGCACTATGCAAAGGATGGACACGATTTAGGGAGCCTACACAGGAGATATGCCTCTCCTCCACACCACATAGACCAGCACCATGATGGAAGCCTCCTGCCATCCACTAGCCATTCACCCAGTATAGCAGTTCTGCTGCTGTAGAGGTATGTGGGGCAGGAGGAGATTTCTTCTGCCCCAACTCCAGAGGAACTCCTTGGCAGTGTATAGTCTAGGTGCTCAGAGTGTGCATTGAGGCCTTAGGCAGTTCACACCTCTGTTGTTTTAGGCTGTTTCCAGACTCAGGAAGACAAAACTGCATGGGTTGACATTTGGTTCAGTTATGGATGGGCTTCTTCATAAAAAAAAAGTTTACTAAAATGGAAAGGTTATATTAAGCAGAAATTGACGGAGAAGCCCCTTACTCAGAGTGAAAAGTTTGAGAGACAAGATGGAGGAGGTAATATCTTTTATCGGACCAACTTCAGTTGGTGAGAGAGACAAGCTTTCAAGCTTACACAGAGAAGCTCAAAAGCTTGTCTCTCTTACCAACAGACGTTGGTCCAATAAAAGACGTTACCTCACCCACCTTGTCTCTCTAACATCCTGGGACCAACATGGCTGTCAAAGGTGCATACAACAAACAACAACAATGGAAAGTTTCGTATTCACAAGTGGATTTGGCTATCCCCAACATATAGAGAAATAAAACACGTTGGACCTGATTCTCCATTTGCACTGAAGCCCCTTACACAGCTCTGGTAGTGTAAAGGGGCCTTTTTTTGTCCCTTTTAAGGTCCTTTTACACTGTTAAGTGCTGTAAAGAGGCTTAAGTGTAAATGGGAAATCAGGCCCAGTCTATGCAAGTCAGTTGAGTCATGATCAGGCCTTTGTTGCATTAAGTAGCTAGTTATGCTGAATGCATTAAAGCACCACACACAGGCCTGTATGTTTACTATGCCCAGAGAAAGAAGATGGACTGTCAGCTGGAGAGAGCAAAGAAACTTTTTGTTTCCTTGCTTAAAGCTAATTTTTAAAAAATGTCACAGGCTTATTTTCTTCTCAGAAATGAATAAAGCAGAAATTGTTTACTAATTTCTGTAACATGGTTAACACGGCAGAACGATGGACTCCAATTTACACACATTCTGCCTTGATGAGACATGCTGATGTGTAGCCTGGTATTGGACTGCATGGCTAATGCATAAAGCTGCTTATTTCCGTGCAGGGAAACACAAGAAGTGGCTTTTACTCCATTTACAGTAAGCTGACCATATAAAGAATTTCAGGATTAATATCTGATGGGAGGGAAATTAATAGGGCTAATAAATAAAGAGCAGTCACATGAAAACCTGCTGTACTGACCCTATATTTAATTTACTGTTATTATAACGAGCATTTCTATATAGCCCTTTGTCGAGGTTGCCAGCTGCACAGCGACCCCCCTCTCTGGTCTCTTGAGTGTAAATCCCTTCAGGTGCCAGGCCTTGTACCTTTACTTTTCCTGGGATGGAATCATGATTCTCCCACTCTCAGACTGGGCCCTGGGCTGCAGTACCCTGTCTGTCAACAGGTCCTATCCAGCAGGTCTAACTAGGTGCGGTACATGCAGTTCTTACCTTCCCTACTGGCCACAGTCTCCTGGATATGGTGATCGAAGTATTGTTTAACCTTAATAGGCACAAAGCCTAACACCACAGAAAAAGGATTTTAAAATAGTCGACATGAATCTTGTTCCCAATGAGACCCAACTGGGTGATATTTGTAAAGCCTTGTAAAGACTGAAAAAGTGCTACATGTTGGCAAATTGGCTCAACAAATGCAGTGTAAATTTGAGTGCCAGCCTTTGTTTGTTATCTGTCTAGCCCGCACACAGATGTGTCTCTGCAGTGACTCCAGGCACATAGACATGAAGCGTTTAACATGCTTACACAAGATATATAATATAGTCCTTGCATATTTTCCAAATTGCTGTTCAGCAGCATATACAGACTAGCTTGGGGCATGTCCTCAAAATAGGGTGACCAGATGTCCCGATTTTATAGGGACAGTCCCGATTTTTGGGTCTTTTTCTTATATAGGCTCCTATTACCCCCCACCCCGTCTGGTCGCCCTACCTCAAAATATCCCTGATTCATCAAAGGCTGCAAAGAAAGCAGCAATTGACATTTACATAAACTCCACAAACTCTACTGTGAATATAAACAGGATTGATGTCATCCACCACTGAAATGCAGCCACCTCTGGGTAAGCAGCATGAAGCAACTCTATGCGTCAATTCCAGCCAAAAAAAATGAAAAGTATGTTATCTAAACTGAGCTACAATGGGAATTTCAGGTTGGCAGAAAGTACGTTTAGTAACTGGAATGTATTCCAGGATTAATACCCCACTCTTAGAATGCTGTGAAATTTTTAATCAGCAGAAGAGATCAGGAAATCAGTTTTGTTATACAAATGGCAGCACCTCCTGAACTACAGCACCCAACACCATGCAGGGGCTCTAACAACAGAATCAGTAGTGGCCCAATGGCTAGAGCACTGGACTGGGACTCAGGGTTTATTTCTGGATCTGCCATTGGCCTGCTGGGTGACCTTGGTTAAGTCACTTTACCTCTTGCTGCCTCGGTTTCCCCATCTGCAAAATGGGACAAATTATACTTATGTCCTTTGTAAAGTGTTTTGAGATATATAGCATTTTTCATCAGTATAAGAGCTATGTATTAGTATGGTCTCACCTGGAATGGCTGAAGGCTTCACACTAACTGAAACCAGAGAGAAATCCATCAGTGTGAACCTTGCAGTTTCTAAAATATGTGCTAAGAATGTGTGCAAAACAAGTTACTCTACAGAGTTCCCCTGAGCTCTGTTTACATCTGCTAGAGGAAAAGCAACAGTGTCTCATCAGAGCGTGCGACAGGCAGTCCTCCTGGGAAGAAGCACAAGGTAATGGCTTGAGACAGTTCAGACAAAGGCCACAGAGGCTACGTAAATGTCCTACTAGCTCCTGTCCTTCGCAAGCTCCTTCAACTCAGCAGTATTGAGAAAGACATTTTTTTAAAAGGCAATGTATGCTTGCGTGGCTGATTTTCTGCAAAGCCACCATTAATCTATGCTTTGTTGCTAAGTAGCCTTTGAAAATGTAATTTCTTCTGATCGAACAAGTCCTAAATCCTTAATAGTCCTATATAATATGAAGTCCTTCCTACTCAGTGAAAGCTTCAATCACTTCTATTGTGCTACCTAGCAGTCATTTTCACAAGGCAAAAATGATGGATGAAAACATGTTTTGAACTTATATTAATGAAATCTGCTTAAAGCAGTCTTTTTTTTTTTGCTTCCTGTTAATCTCAGAAAAAAAACCCTGTAATGTCTAATCAAATGTCCCTTGTGTATTTTTCCTGTATTTTTAAAAAAAATCTCATGTACTAAATTAGAATGGAATAATCTAAGTTTGAAGGAAAATGTGCAAACAAACAAGGATAGGGGAGATCTTGGGTTTATTTGGTGTAAATGGTTCCCTGCTTGCAGAGCTTTAGCTTTACTCTTTTCCATTATTTCTACTTTCTTCGGCAGTGATTTTCTTGCAATGATTATGGAGCAGCTGTGGTCAGGCTGTAGTTAAGAGTTGAAGCATAGCTTCTGATTATGAGCCCTGTTTTCAACCTGGTTGCCCTTCCAAGTTTCTGAAAAGAAACCAATCCCACTAAAAGGGAGAGACAGGGGAAATTATGAAGGTATAGAATAAAGAGATTGTGAATGGGGAGTAGCGGGGAGAGGAGATTGGATAAATAGGCCCAGTATTGGCCCATTTGTTTTTGTTATCTTTTCCAATAACCCTGCTCCCAGGCCAAATCACTATTTATAGAATCTTCCTTTGGCCACATCACATCTGAATCCCGTTTCACAGAGAGGCAAAGATATACCCAGCCTTAATATTTCATTTGCTGAGGAAGACAGACTGAATGTAGGGTGCCTAACAGCCCTGTGTTCCCAAGGACATGGATTCATGCTGGTAACAAGTAGCTGGTGAACATCCAGCTGCAGGAGAGCTGGGCACTGAAGATCTCAGAACTAATGTCACAGTTTACACTTTGAACTCTATTGAATTTACTTATATAGCCCCCATTCCCAAAGTATGTCACTGCCCCATTTTACAGATGAGGAACTGAGGTGTAGGGAGACTAAGGACTAGATTCTTAAAGGTATTTAGGTACCTACAGATGCAAATAGTGACTAGTGGGACTTTCAAAAGTGTCTACGTCGTTTAGGAGTCTAATTTTCATTGAAATCAATGGGAATTAGGCACCTAACCTGCCCTCACACTTCTGAAAAATCCCACTAGAGGCCTATCTGCATCTTTAGGTGCCTAAACATGTTCTGAAGAACCTGAGCCCAAGCAACTTGCCTAGGGTCATCCAGGAAGTCTGTGGCAGCAGCAGCAAATTGAATCCTGGTCTCCTGAATCCAAAGATAACCCCTTAATGACAAGAACTCTCTCAAATAATATGGCAATGGGTGTGATGGACATGCATCAGCTCTGAATAATTTATGAATACCGTATGTTGACCTGGTTATTGGGATATTTGCTGTATGAACACGTTGGTTTAGTTTAATGCTGTTGGAAGTGGAACAATAGCTCGAGCCCGCCACCCTGCTACTAACACTTAAGAGGGATTTACCTTTGTTCCACTTCCCAGCCCCTGCTGAGCTCAATAGATGAGGGCCTTGTCCACGCTACACAATTAAGTGACCTACGTTAGGTCGATGTACAGCCACCGCAGTAATTACTGTGGGGTTTTTTCGTGTCCACACTATCTTCCTTCTGTTGGTGGGGCACATCCTCACCAAGAGCGCTGGCACCAATTTAAGTTGGGCAGTGTGCAGAGCTGACCGCTCAGGCTCCTGGTGCCGGGCCGACAGCCCGGACCCCCAGCTGGGAGCTCCATGCAGTGCTGACAGGTGATGTAAATAATGCAGTGTCTACACAGACACTGTTGCCCTACCTACATTGACCTAAACGCTACACCTCTCGCGCAGGTGGAGTTATTAGGTCAGTGTAGGGGGGGATTTACATGGGCAGGAGCAACGCTATAGTGTAGACACTTACAGAGTTGATTGACTTAAGCTGCCTTATGATGACCTAACTCTGTAGTGTAGAGCTGGCCTAGTTTGTCAAGGGAGTGCCTAAACTACTGAACACAGGAGAACAAAGAGACCCTGACTAGACTTAAGGGACACTCCCTTGAGCAGGAAGAGAGACAGTTAAGGAAAACAGACACCCAGAGGTTAGAGGTGAATGGGAAAAGGCAGCTTGCCTAGGGTCTTGCCAAAAGATGGCAGGATTCAAGGTAAGACATTCACATAGACTGTTTGCAGTGTTGTTTAGCTGTGTTTGTCCTGGGATATGAAAGAGATAGCACTTACAGTTCTCAGGTTGGCCACAGTGAGAAGAGAAAAACTTGTACTAAAAGCTGCTGTGCTGTTCATGTGCTTACTGATAAAGAACCTTAGCCACAGTTATTCTTCTATCATCTCCCCCAGATGCTCCTGGGACAATCTCCCTTTGGCAGATTGAAAGTGTCTCATTGAAACAGGCAGCTCAAGCCAACATAAAAGGTGATGTAGCTTCAAGGACAGGAGAAGATTCTGGAGGCCAGAAAGAAAAGGATTTAAGGATTACCACCATTTTTGTTGTATTGGGAGTGATTCTGAATCATTTAAGCTTTTACTTACAAAAAAATTAATCATTTCTGCCTTTCAGTTGCAGAGATACTGGAAGAGATGCATGGTATTAACAGAGGAATGTGCTTCTGCACTGCTAATGCAACCCTGCAAAGAACGCTCATACACACATTCTTCCTGCCCTTTTGCTCAGTGTAATGTGACCCTCAAAGCCCAATTTGAACCAGTTAGGGAATGTCTACATTGCTGCTGGGAGGTGTGATTCCCAGCCTGGGTAGACAGACTTGTGCTAGCTCAGCTTGAGTTAGCATGCTAAGAACAGCAGCACATGGATGTTGCAGCACTGGCTGGCAGCTCAGACTAGCCACCAGAGTCCAAGCCTGCCTGACCCCCTGAATTTAAGGCCTGGTCTACACTGGGGGGGGGGAGAGAAATCGACCTAAGATACGCAACTTCAGCTACGAGAATAGCGTAGCTGAAGTCGACTTATCTTAGTTCGACTTCCCTCACGTCCTCACGGTGCGGGGGTCGATTGCCGCGGCTCCCCCGTCGACTTTGCTTCCACCTCTCGCCGAGCTGGAGTTCAGCAGTCGACGGGAGAGCGATCGGGGATCGATTTATTGCGTCTACACTACATGTGATAAATCGATCCCCGATAGATCGATCGCTACCCGCCGATCTGGCGGGTAGTGTAGACGTACCTGAAGCTTGAGTGGCTGGCCTGAACCACTCCCAGTGCTGCAATGTCCACACTGCCATTCGTAGCAGGCTAGCTCAACCTACTGGGCGCCATTCGTAGTGTACTAGCTTAAACTGAACTAGCACCAGTCTGTCTACTCCTGCAAGTAACCACACTGCACTGTAGATATACCCTTAAATGCTTATTAAAATCACAGAATTCTTCTTTAAGATTGTCTATTAGAATTCTTTAAGGGTGTCAGCAAGCCTCTGACAAGGTCCCTTCCCCAAAGGCTCTGAAGCAAAGCAAGCAATCATGGGATAAAAGGGAAGGTCCTCTCGTGACTCAGGGCTTGTCTACACTTACCTGGGGATTGACAAGAGGCGATCAATGCATTGGTGGTCGATTTAGCGGGTCTAGTGAAGTCCCGCTAAATCGACCGCAGATCGCTCTCCTGTCAACTCCTGTACTTCACCGGATCAAGAAGAGTAGGAGGAGTCAACGGGAGAGCATCCCCCATCGACATCGCGTAGTGTGGACCCCGCGATAAGTAGATCTAAGCTACGTTGATCTGAGTTACGCTATTCACGTAACTCAAATTGCGTAGCTTAGATTGAATTTCCCCTGTAGTGTAGACAAGGCCTCAGTAACTGGTTAAAAGATAGGAAACAAAGGGTAGAAACAAATGGTCAGTTTTCACAGTGCTAACTCAAAATGACAGATGTAATTCAGTGTTGATAAATGCAAAGTAATGTGCATTAGAAAAGAAACTTAACTACACATATGAAATGATTAGCTGTTACTACTCAAGAAAGATCTTGGCGTAATTGTGGATTGTGCTCTGAAAAACATTTGCTCAATGTGTAGTGGCAGTTAAAAAAGCTACAGCATGTTAGGGATAATTAGAAAAGGGATAGATAAGAGAAAATATAATGCCACTATATAAATCCATGGCACTGCCCACACCTTGAGTACTGGGTACAGTTCTTGTCACCCCATCTCAAAAAAGATGTTAGAATCAGAAAAAATACAGAGAAAGACATAAAAAAAATTAGGGATATGGAACAGCTTCCATATGAGGAGAGATTAAAAAGACTGGGACTGTTCAGCTTAGGATAGATGACTTGGAGAGGGGAATATGATAGAGGTCTATACAATCATGATGGTGTGGAGAAAGTGTTATTTGCCCCCTTCACATAACACAAGAAGCAGGTATCCCCCAATGAAGTGAATAGGCAGCAGGTTTAACACAAACCAAACATAGTACTTCTTCACACAATGCAGAGTCAATCTGTAGAACTCGTTGTCAGGAGTTCTGTGAAAACCAAAGCTATAAACGGGGTTCAAAAAAGAACTAGATATGTTCATGGAGGATAGATCCATCAATGGCTATTAGCCAAGATGGTCAGGGATGAAACCCTGTCAGAAGCTGGGACTGGATGGTAGGGGACGGATCACTTAATTGCTCTGTTCATTCCCTCTGAAGTTTATGGCACTGCCCACTATCAGAAGACAGGATACTGGGCTGGCTGGATCATTGGTCTGACCTCCAGTATGGCTGTTCCTCTGTTTTTAATAAAATTAATTGCTTAGCCTATGTAAGTGTAGCATTAAGGTTGTGCAGCTAAAGTAGATGAAGTTCTAAACACCACTGTGAACTCATGGCTGTTGCACATTCTGGACAGTTGAAGCTATTAGTTTTAACATAAAGAGGACTGGTTCAGTGGTTATCGCACTAACCTAAGACTTGGAAGAGCTGGATTCAGCTCCCCGTTCTGTCACATACTTTCTATATGACCTATGGCAAGTCACCTGACATCTGTGCTAAAACTCCTCATCTGCAAAATGGTACCCTCCTTCACTGTTGGTGTGAGAATACCCACATTAAAAATTGAGGGTCTTGGATACTATGCTAATGGGGCCACATAAGTGCATAAGACAGATTAGTATATTCAGCTACACTTTTAATGAGGAATTCACAAAATCATGAGTCTCTTCACACAAAAAAAAAAAGAAAAAAAACTCATGGCATCAGCTTTACAATCATGAGATTTGAAAATCTGATACATTTGGGATTCTTTGCCTTCTGGATCTTGATCTTTTAGGGTTCAGACATTCAAGCTGTTCTCCATAATGAGAATTAGGCTGGGGAGGGGAGAGGAAAAAAATCTGAACAGAGCCTCCCCATGTGAAAGGAGGTTATGTTCACATTGTTGTAGCGATCCAATTTGTATTATGATGGAGCCTGGAGCCCCCAACTAAGATCTGGGCCCTATTGTGATAGTAAGAGAATCCCTTCCCCAAAGAATTTACCATCTAAGTAGCTAAGGACAGATGTAGGGTGGATGAAAGTTCTCATCGCCTCTGAAACATGGGAAATTGAGGCAGAGAGATTCAATAACTCGCCAAAGGTAACAAAATAAGTCTGTGCCAGAGCAGGAGATTCAGGATTCAGTCTTTAAAGCAAGATATGACCTTTCTCCTTAGGCTAAATTCTGCTGTTACTTCACTGTAATAGGTGTATAATATACAAGCAGTTGTATGGGAAAGGGCTGAGGGGAAGGAGGTGTGTGTGTGTGTGTTTGTTTTGTTTTTTGAATGATCTCCTGAGGACTAGTCTGAAACATTTAAAACCCTAGGGAAGGTTTAAGTGGTTAGAGGGCATTATTTGAATCTTTTCCTTTATTAAGCTAAAAGCACACCTACCTAGTATGTGATAGCCTAAAGTTGCACTTGACATTTCTAAAGCCAGATGATTCCTTTCATATTTCTCATTAAGTAAGTCCTTTTCTATGGAAAAAGCCTAGGGTTGCCAACAGAGACATAAATCTATACTAGCAAACAATATCTGAGCATTGTCTGAACACAGAAAGGAAGGATTAGAAGCTATTGTGTGCAAGGCAAATGTATTACATATTGAAATTAACCTACCAGTCCCACCAACCAAGAACAAAAGAATGGTGGAACATATTAGTTGGTTGCAAATTAATTCTGCTGATGACAGAGGGTCTGATCCTCCTGTTCTCACATCTTGAGATCATTTACATCCGTGCAAAGTGAGAATAAAATGCTACCATATCCGAATGCAACACTTTACAAACTTGGTGTACAGGTGGAAATGGTGCTAGCCCAAGGTGCTAGGCAGTGACATTCAGACTGAGCGTATCTTTCAAAATAGAGGTGTGGGACTAGATATATAAAGTACCTGATCACTCACCGCTCCCATTAACTTCAGGAGAACTACTCAAATTGGTAAGGGTGACAAAACTGGTGGTCTAAATAGCTGCCCTTTTAAAAGGCCGAGAGCTAGCCTCCCTTTTCCTTGTGTGTCCAATATGTTGACAGAGAGAGGAGATGCTCATTCCCATGCGGGGGTCAGTGTTTTTGCAGAATTTCCTACTCCTGCTGTGCCTGGGGATCAAGAATTGGATCTCTCTATTATGGGACACATCTACACCTCCAGATTAGCTCTACAGCATTCTTAACCCTTACTGTGCCTGGCATGCAAACTTGTCTTTTGGGGGCATGCATGTACCTCCAGCATGCTCTTTAATGAATGTTTCTGTCAGAGAAAGCCACTTGCTGCATGAAACATTCCAGCTGGGATGACTATGTGTATGTCTGTGTCCCCTGTACCACTCCTGCTTTTCAACGGGCCATGCTTGTGTTGCCTGTCTCTTGGGATGAGGGAGTTTTTGTTTGCTGGACACATTGCTCAGTAGCATGTATGTCTATAGTACTTAGAAGGAGCCAGTTTCTACATAAGGGGGTAGGAGCAGAATTTTGCCCCATAGTAGGTGATTTGTAACCACTAAGTAGTTCCATGATTGTTTGTGTGTGTGGTGGGGTGGCTGCCCCACCCCCATGAGAGAGGGGGCTAGAGTTGGCCAAAGCGGCGGCGCAGGCTGGCAGCCAGTTAGGGAAGGGCCTACTGAGAGCCCATCAGGGCCGAGATTAGAGCCAACCAATCAGGGCTAAGCCCTATATAAAGGCAGCCCAGGAAAGGAGCAGGGAGTCGGTCCCAGACCTTCACGGGGGAAGGTCTGTCTCCAGACCGGGAGACCAGCACCTCAGACAGAGCAGTGCTGGGCAGGCGCGGGGGGAGCATAATAGGGCTCCGGCCCAATACTATAGAAAGGGCCTAGAGGGTGCAAGGGGCCAGAGGGGAAGTGGCCCACGGACAGTTAGACAAGGGGAGAGAAGGAGGGTAGGGAGGCTGCCACTAGAAGGTCCCTGGGTCGGGACCCAGAGTAGTGGGCGGGCCTGTGTCCCCCCCTTCCCCCTTGTACGGCACCTGGTGGTGGAGAAGCGGTCAGAGCAGACTGCAACCAGCCCTTGAGCCAGGGGCTAGACTGTGAGGTTGCGGGTGGCCACTGCTGTTAACACGGGGAGCAACGCAGATCCAGATGCCAAAGGAGGACAAGAGATGGAAGAGACACCACTAGCAGAGGGCGCTCCAGGACCATTAAGAGCCAGTTCCTGGACTGAACAGAAGGAGGCGCTGCGATGGTGAGTCCCAACACCGTCAGTGTGTTTACTGGCTTTTAATTACCTTGTAAAGGGGCTAGAGCCTTAGCTGTGCCAGGGCATTGCTCAATGCAGCTACAGGTGGGAGGGCAAATTTACATCACCTTTAATACCCAGTGCCTACCCAATACTAGGTTTGACAGCAGTTTGACTCAACATAATTTAGAGCCAATTGGGGGAGGGAAGGGAGAGGGAAGGTGGGCGCAGGAAGAAAGACAGGGATAACTAGAGTATCAGCATACCAAAACATACCTCCTATACAGTTGACTGCGAGGGGGTTGGTCTTTCTAGAGGAATTCCCATATAGCCAGTTAAGCTACTGGATTTAACAAGAGAACAAGATCTGGACCTATATTTTTTGAAACAAATTCAGTCTCAGGATCACAGCAGACTTATTCTTCCCTTCCTAGATGCAACTAAGAATTGTAAATAAATGAACAGAACTCGCATCCTAAAACATTTAAATGTGTTCCTTGCTTTGTTCCTCCATTTCCTCACAGGTCAAAAATCCAACCTGGTTATTTTGTCTATTTTACAGCCAGCAGGAAATGCTTTGTAATTCCCCTCTCATTTTCCTGCTTCTCAATCTGGTGAAGAAAAAGAAAAAAAAAAAAAGCTGCCTGGTATATTTTTGGGCTAATGAAGACAACAAAATGGGCTGAAAGGACCAAGGATCCAGTGGAAAGCTATAGACGAACATTTTCTGGAGCCTGATTATTCTTGGATCCTTCTCTAATTTGCCCAGGTGTAATGTCCCCAGCCTGAGAGGTTATGCCTGAATGGGTGAAAAAAGCAAACACAAGACCATGAACACATTTTTGTAAACCTGATGGTCACTGGAGGGAGGAAGGGTCTCAAAGCAGTAGATGGGCCATGCTGTTAGAACCTCTAGAGCCCTTCAGGCCCATGTAGCTTTTAACACATTCTCATTGGGAGTGGGAGGAAGGGAAGCTGTTTCCTTGAAACTTAAAACTAAATGGAAATTTAGGGCAAGAATTAAAAAGAAGGAGTCATTACACAAACCTTTGGGTGGCAGTTTCATAGAAAAATACGTTTGTGTTTCTGCTAGGTTAGAGGTGTAAGGGCTTTACTTTGTAAAAACAAAAAATGGAAGTGGAACTGTCAATAAAAACAGCTCTAGTATTAAAACGATTGATAGCAACAGACTTATAAAATTGGCTTCTGGGGCATCCAAATAAGGCCTAGGAACAGTTCTATTACAGGAGTTCGACGGTTTTGCCATAGCATATGATTTCAAACATTACAATCAAGTCCAGTTACCCACAATCTAATGGGCTAGTTGAAAATGGTGTTCAAAGAGTAAAGATCACTAACAAAAGCTGAAGAAATTAATACCGATTTATATTTGCCATTAAGTTATAGAACATCACCATTACAACCTGCAGTTAAGCAGAAAGCTTAGAAACAGATTACTTATTAGTTTCCTTATCCTTGTTGAAAAAGGATAGGTATACGTATCAGTCAAGTGACATCAAAAGAATTATGATAGAACTACCTTATGTGAAACCGAATGCTAGAGTACGTATCTATAACGGTGGGGACTGCACTCAGAAAGCCACTGTAACCAAAGAGGTAGCATAAGAACGGCCATACTGGGTCAGACCAAAGGTCCATCTAGCCCAGTATCCTGACTTCCTACAGTGGCCAATGCCAGGTGCCCCAGAGGGAATGAACAGAACAGGTAATCATAGAATATTAAGGTTGGAAGAGACTTCAGGAGGTTATCTAGTCCAATCCCTTGCTCAAAGCAGGACCAACAGCAACTAAATCATCCCAGCCAAGGCTTTGTCAAGCTGGGCCTTAAAAAACCTCTAAGGATGGAGATTCCACCACCTCCCTAGGTTACCGATTCCAGCGCTTCACCACCCTCCTAGTGAAATAGTTTCCTAATATCCTAGACTTCCCCCACAGCAAATTGAGACCACTGCTTGTTCTGTCATCTGCCACCACTGAGAACAGCCTAGCTCCATCCTCTTTGGAACCCCCCTTCAGGTAGTTGAAGGCTCCTATCAAATCCCCCCTCACTCTTCTCTTCTGCAGACTAAATAACCACAGTTCCCTCAGCCTCTCCTCAGAAGTCATGTGCCTCAGCCCCCTAATAATTTTTGTTGCCCTCCACTGGACTCTCTCCAATCTGTCCACATCCCTTCTGTACTGGGGGGACCAAAACTGGACGCAATACTCCAGGTGTGGCCTCACCAGTGTCAAATAGAGGGGAATAATCATCAAGTGATCCATCCACTGTCGCTCATTTCCAGCTTCTGGCAAACAGAGGCTATGGACACCATTCCTGCCCATCCTGGCTAATAGCTATTGATGGACCTATCCTCCATGAATTTATCTAGTTCTTTTTTGAACCCTGTTATGGTCTTGGCCTTCACAACATCCTCTGGCAAGGAGTTCCATAGGTTGACTGTGCGTTGTGTGAATAAATACTTCCTTTTATTTGTTTTAAACCTGCTGCCTATTAATTTTGTTTGGTGACCCCTAGTTCTTGTGTTAAGGAAGTGTTTACTATTTCTCATATCTACTTTCTCTACACCAGTCATGATTTTATAGGCCTCAATCATATCTCCCCTTAGACGTCTCTTTTCCAAGCTGAAAAGTCCAGACTTATTAATCTCTCCTCATATGGAAGCCATTCCATACCCCTAATCATTTTTGTTGCCCTTTTCTGAACCTTTTCCAATTCCAATATATCTTTTTTGAGATGGGGCGACCACATCTGTACAGTATTCAAGATGTGGGTGTACCATGGATTTATATAGAGGCAACAGGATATTTTCTGTCCTATTACCTATCCCTTTCTTAATTATTCCCAACATTCTGTTCGCTTTTTTTGACTGCCACTGCACATTGAGTGGATGTTTTCAGAGAACTATCCACAATGACTCAAATATCTTTGAGTGGTAACTTTATGTACCAGTTCATCCCCCATCTTGTAGTATTAGCATCTGTCTTTATNTAGCAACCAAAACACCCCCACTGAATGTTAGTAAGGGGGCAACAGTCCCCTTACATTAGGATGGAGATTCCACCACCTCCCTAGGTTACCCATTCCAGCGCTTCACCGCCCTCCTAGTGAAATAGTTTCCTAATATCCTAGACTTCCCCCACAGCAAATTGAGACCACTGCTTGTTCTGTCATCTGCCACCACTGAGAACAGCCTAGCTCCATCCTCTTTGGAACCCCCCTTCAGGTAGTTGAAGGCTCCTATCAAATCCCCCCCTCACTCTTCTCTTCTGCAGACTAAATAACCACAGTTCCCACAGCCTCTCCTCATAAGTCATGTGCCTCAGCCCCCTAATAATTTTTGTTGCCATCCACTGGACTCTCTCCAATCTGTCCACATCCCTTCTGTAGTGGGGGGACCAAAACTGGACGCAAAACTCCAGGTGTGGCCTCACCAGTGTCAAATAGAGGGGAATAATCATCAAGTGATCCATCCACTATCGCTCATTTCCAGCTTCTGGCAAACAGAGGCTATGGACACCATTCCTGCCCATCCTGGCTAATAGCTATTGATGGACCTATCCTCCATTAATTTATCTAGTTTTTTTGAACCCTGTTATGGTCTTGGCCTTCACAACATCCTCTGGCAAGGAGTTCCACAGGTTGACTGTGCGTTGTGTGAATAAATACTTCCTTTTATTTGTTTTAAACCTGCTGCCTATTAATTTCGTTTGGTGACCCCTAGTTCTTGTGTTAAGGAAGTGTTTACTACTTCTCATATCTACTTTCTCTACACCAGTCATGATTTTATAGACTTCAATCANCCCTGAAATCCTCTTACTGTACAGCACATACTTGATCAGCATGGTTGTTAGCAGAACAGGTCCTTAATTTGCATATGGGATTCATGCAGTGAATAGGTTTACTGGTACTATAACTTCTGACCTACTGAAAGTGACTTTGGTTGAGCTTTTGAGCAGTATCAGTTCAAATGCATTTGTCTTGGGTCTAATAGACTTAGATTTTAAGGTCAGAAGGGACCATTGTGATCCTCTAGTCTGACCTCCTGCACAACGCAGGCCACAGAATCTCACCCACCCACTCCTGTAACAAACCCCTGACCTATGTCTGAGCTATTGTAGTCCTCAATTTGTGGTTTAAAGACTTCAAGATGCAGAGAATCCTCCAGAAAGTGACCCGTTCCCCCTGCTGCAGAGGAAGGCGAGAAACCCCTAGGGCCTCTGCCAATCTGCCCAGGAGAAAAATTCCTTCGACCCCAAATATGGCGATCAGCTAAACCCTGAGTGTGTGGGCAAGACAACACCAGCCAGCTACCCAGGAAAGAATTCTCTGTAGTAACTCAGATCCCACCCTATCTAACATCCCATCACAAGCCATTGGGCATATTTACTGCTAATAGTCAAAGATCAATTAATTGCCAAAATTAGGCTATCCCATCATACCATCCCTTCCNAAAATTCTTGTTATTAATCCCTAAATGCATGACCTTGCACTTTTCACTATTAAATTTCATCCTATTACTATTACTCCAGTTTACAAGGTCATCCAGATCTTCCTGTATGATATCCCGGTCCTTCTCTGTATTAGCAATACCTCCCAGCTTTGTGTCATCCGCAAACTTTATTAGCACATTCCCACTTTTTGTGCCAAGCTCAGTAATAAAAAGATTAAATAAGATTAGTCCCAAAACCGATCCCTGAGGAACTCCACTAGTAACCTCCTTCCAGCCAGACAGTTCACCTTTCAGTATGACCCGTTGTAGTCTCCCCTTTAACCAGTTCCTTATCCACCTTTCAATTTTCATATTGCTCCCCATCTTTTCAATTTAGCTAATAATTCCCCATGTGGAACCGTATCAAATGCCTTACTGAAATCGAGGTAAGTTAAATCCACTGCATTACCTTTATCTAAAAAATCTGTTACTTTCTCAAAGAAGGAGATCAGGTTGGTTTGGCACGATCTTTTGTAAAACCATGTTGTATTTTGTCCCAATTACCATTGACCTCAATGTCCTCAACTACTTTCTCCTTCAAAATTTTTTCCAAGACCTTGCATACTACAGATGTCAAACTAACAGTCCTGTAGTTACCCAGATCACTTTCTTTTCCTTTCTTAAAAATAGGAACTATGTTAGCAATTCTCCAGTCATACGGTACAACCCCTGAGTTTACAGATTCATTAAAAATTCTTGCTAATGGGCTTGCAATTTCACATGCCAGTTCCTTTAATATTCTTGGATGAAAATTATCTGGGCCCCCCGATTTAGTCCCATTAAGCTGGTCGAGTTTGGCTTCTACCTCGGATGTGGTAATATCTACCTCCATATCCTCATTCCCATTTGTCATCCTACCATTATCCCTAAGCTCCTCATTAAAGACTGAGGCAAAGTATTTGTTTAGATATTGGGCCATGCCTAGATTATCCTTAACCTCCACTCCATCCTCAATGTTTAGTGGTTCACTTCTTCTTTCTTTGTTTTCTTCTTATTTATATGGCTATAGAACCTTTTACTATTGGTTTTAATTCCCTTTGCAAGGTCCAACTCTACATGGCTTTTGGCCTCACTTTATCCCTATATGTTCTGACCTCAATAAGGTAGCTTTCCTTGCTGATCCCTCCCATCGTCCACTCCTTGTAGGCTTTCTGCTTTTTCTTAATCACCTCTGAGATGCTTGCTCATCCAGCTTGGTCTATAACTCCTGCCTATGAGTTTTTTCCCCTTTCTTGGGATGCAGGCTTCTGATAAGTCAAGGTTGCAGAAACTGAGGTAAATCCAGGCCTCCTCCACCTTTAGATCCACAAGTTCTTCAGTCCAATCCACTTCCCTAACTAATTTCCTTAATTTTTTTTAATGTTAGCCCTTTTGAAATGAAAAACCCTAGTCAGATCTATTTTTGTTTATCCTTCCATTTAGTTTGAACTGAATTAGCTCATGATCACTTGAACCAAGGTTGTCCCCTACAACCATTTCTTCTATGAGGTCCTCACTACTCACCAAAACCAAATCTAAAATGGCATCCCCTCTTGTTGGTTCAGCAACTAGTTGGTGAAGGAATCCATCCACTATCGCATCCAGGAAATTCTGAGCCCTATTATTACTACTAGCATTTGTCCTTCAGTCTATCTGGGAAGTTAAAGTCTCCCATGATCACACAATTCCCATTAGTGTTTACTTCATTAAAAACATTAAAGAGGTCTCTATCCATATCCAAATCAGATCCCGGCGGTCTATAGCACATCCCAGGGGAGGCTCTATTAGCTTTCTTCCCCAATGTGACTTTTGCCCAGACAGACTGTCTTATCCATTCCATCACTTTTTATTTCTTTACAGTCTTCCTCATCATTGATATACAATGCTACTCCACCACCTTTGCCTTTATTTCTATCTTTCCTAAACAGCACATATCCTTCAATACCTGTACTCCAGTCATGACTATTATTCCACAATGTTTCGGTTATCCCTATAATATCTGGTTTCATTTCCTGCACCAAAAGCTCTAGTTCCTCCATTTTGTTACCTAGGCTCCTCGCATTAGTGTACAAACATCTTAATTTTTGCTGTTTGGCTTCTCTCACATTCTTTACCTGATTAGGCCCAGACATTCTACCACCACTATCACCTATTAGACTGGTATCTACACTACCCTTCCTCCTTATGTCCATTCTTCTACCCACGGCTGTATCCTTTCTTACTTAGTTTTCTTCCCTCTCAATGTTAAAATCCAGCATGGAAATTACCTGGACATCTCCCAACCATCTCCCCCAAATTCCTATTTTAAAGCTCTCTTAATCAGTTGTGCCAGCCTCCATCCTAGAAGTCTATTTCTCTCCCTACTCAGGTGAAGTCCATCCTGAGAGAACAGTCCTGTCCATGAATGCTTCCCAGTGGCCATACATCCCAAAACCCTCCTTATAGCACCACTGCCTGAGCCATCTGTTGATCATCATAATCTTGTCACACCTTTGTTGCCCTTCTCTAGGAAGAGGCAGAAACCCACTGAAGATCACTTGATCTTCAATTTCCTTAAGCGTCTTCCCCAGTCTGGCATAGTCTCCCTTGATACGTTCCAGCGAGAATCTAGCCATATCATTTATTCCCACATGAAGGATAATCAGTGGATTCTTTCCTGCTCCCGTTAGGATCCTCTTCAGCCTCAGGTCCACATCCCGTATCTTAGCACCCAGCAGACAGCACACCCTTCTGTTCTCGGGATCAGCTCTAGTTACAGGCCTGTCTATTCTTCTCAGTAAGGAATCCCCAATCACGTTGACCTGCCTTTTCCTGGTGATGGTGCGATTCTCCAGTCTATCCCCTGTTCCCTCTGGCTGCAAGTCCTCTCGATTCCTATTGTCCCTTGCAATCCTCCGCAACCCATCCCGTATCCTCCTGGGCTCATATTTGGTGTTCTATAGGAAGAGAGGAAGAGTCAATGGAGGACTAGCTGCTCTTCTCTTCTTCCTTGCCCTCTCACTTTCAGCAACCACCTGCTGTGCCCCTTCTTCATTTTCCAACTCCGCAAAGCTGTTCCTGAGCTCTATTTCTCCTTCACTAGCCCGTCTTCTCCTCTGTCTGGTTCTTAGTCACATGCTTCCACTGTCCACTTTCCTCACCCAGCAGTCTCCCCTCAGAGTTCTTTGGTCCTGCTTCCATCTGCAAGTCTGAGCTTTTCTCTTCAGCCTCCTCATGTCTTTGCTCCATCATCCGCTCGAACCCCCTTCTAAACTCAGAGTTTCCAACTGCATCTCCAATCCTCAGATCTTTTCTTCCATCAGGTGGCACTTCATGCAGACGAAACTTTTCAGGTACCCCTTCCAGGATCATGTACATGCCGCAGCTTCCACATCCAGGCATCTTCATTGTGTCTTCCACTGCTTGGGTCACTACCACTGCTGCCTCTGTATGTGTCAGCCTTCCCACCTAAGTCCTGTTAGTCCAAGAAACACAAACCAAACCATCACCACCCACAGCAACACAAACCCCCAATAAGCACCAAAACACTGCCAGACCAGCACACACTCCCTTCACTAGCCTGGCTCTCTTAGTCTTCCCTTCAAACTCCCCTGTTTACAGCTCTGTTTGCTGGCTCCTGTGATGAGAGAGAAAAGTCTCTTGGAATATTCCTTTGATTTAGCTTTCCCTTGATAAATTCTTTACACACACAAATCCAGTCACTACCTTCTCCCACACAAACTAATCAAGCTATTTCTCTTATAGTATGAGAAGGAAGAAAGGTATTTAAAAATTGACAAAAAAAAATAACCTGACAGGTGCTCAAAATACAGTGATGTGGGGCAAAGTTTTCCAATCTTATATTGAAAGTTATCCTAAATCACACAGGCCTGGCCTAAGTGACTTAGGAGCCTGTATTACAAAATAAGTCAGACTAGATGAGCATAGCAATCTCTTCTGGCCTTGGAATCGATTAGAATTTTACCTGTGCTCTGCATACATTTGTAAATAGATTTCTTCAGATATCAGAGGGAGCTTAACAGAAGCTTGGTTACAGATTGGTACCAGAAAAACCCAAACCTGTACCCAGCCAAACAATTTTAAACTTTGAGATAATTTGTCTCTGGCTTACTGGACTGGCACAAATTGTAAGAAAGACAGTTAAGTACTGAGCTATCTTGATATTGAACTTCAATTTTTTTTTTAAACACAAATTTATCCTCATTAGTCCGGATTACACCCTTTTGTGCTACTCTAACCAAATTCCCCTCCTTCTTTGGTGTTTGGACATATAAAGTTGTGGGGAATCTGCTTGATGTCTTAGATATCTTTACACAAATGCAAGGAATATGGGGAACAAAACAAAGGACTGGCAGTATAGTTCACAAGCTGAGGTTATGACTAGTTGGCATCACTGAGACTTGGGGAGAT